>CM055955.1:29351116-29529225 GCA_029490685.1 Schizonepeta tenuifolia
ATATTAGTGAGTGCTTTAATGATTGGATAACAAACGCAAGAGGGAAAAATGTGATACAAATGATAGAGGGTGACAGAGCTCACTGCAGTAAATGATAGAATATGCCCTAGGATAAGGATTAAGCTTGAGGAAAATAAGAGACAAAGCATTCACTGCCATCCAATTCCTTGTTTATATGGAAAGTTTGAAGTTCATGTGGGAGGAGATAGGTTTGGAGTAGATAGAGATCAGTGCACCTGCACTTGTAGGGAGTGGCAGCTCTCAGGTATCCCATGTGTTCATGCAATTTGTGCTATGAATTATGTTGAGGAGGATCCGACATTGTTTGTGGATGATTTTTTCACTGTCAAGAAGACTTTACAAGCATATGAGTTTGGATTGGAGCCTATCAATGGTGAGACAATGTGGCATGTTGTGGAGGGATTCATTGTTAAACCTCCTGTTATTAGAACTCAGCCTGGAAGACCTAAGAAGAAGAGCATCAGGGGGCCTGAGAAGAGGGCTCCAGGAAAGATGAGCAAGCATGGAGTCTCAATGACATGCAGCACATGTCACCAGAAAGGCCACAACAAAATGGGATGCAAAAATCAACCAGTTGAGAAGCCTGCTGCAGACAAGGTATGAGATTTCATACCTTATTTTTCAGTCTTACCATTTTCTAACTTATTCATGATTTTAATATGTTTTGAAGAAGAGAGGGAGGCCTGCAAAACCCAAAGATGTTGCAGATAAGGGGAAAGAACCACCAAAGAGAAAAATTGTAGATAAGGGGAAAGGAAAAGTACTTGCAAGAAAGGAGAAACAAGCAGCAACAATGAGAAGAAATAGGGGAAATGGAATCTTCATAAATGAAAATTCTGAGAATATTACCTGCCATGTAAGTGATGAATCAAACCCTTTATTATTTTTCTTTCAATTTCCAGTCATATTTTTGTTTTAAATTTTGTTTCATTTCTCTGTTGTAGCAATCACATTCACATAGAGGAATGACAAATTTTACCAGATTTAGAACACCAAAAAATACTGATGTTTCATCATATTCTACCGGTGCTGGTGCTGGTGCTGGTACTAGTGCTGTAGTTATGAGTGCTACTTAAGGAAGCTCAAGTGCAAGCCAAGTCACACAACAACCAACTGATTCAGCAGCAAAGTGATTCGTGATTCAATGATTTAGCTTGTTTAGTAGATTTTGTATCTTAAATGCAAGTTGTTGTACTGAAAATTATGTCATCTTTTGGCTTAACTGTTTTTTAGCTTCAAAATAATGGACAATGTGTAGAATCCACTATCTTTGCAAGACAATGTGTACAATGACAACTATTTTTTGTATGCAATATCAGTACAACTTTGCCTTCAATTGCAATTATCCCTTTAATTAAGTTTTTGCTTCGGAGAGTATGAATCTGATGTATCAATTTTGCATCATTTTTTCTTGTTTATTGCATCAATTTTGTCAATGAATGTAATGTATCAACTTTGTATCAAATTAGGGTTGAAATCTGTATCAATTTTGCATCATCATTTTTTTGGATCAATATTTTACTTCAGAAAGATTGAAGTTTTTGCTTTACTTTGTATACATTTAGTGTTAATTATTCTCAATTACTATCAAACCAAATTGAGTATCACCAAATCCAGTCTAATGCAAAACCAAATTGCATCACAAAATATGCATTAGAGATGAGAATCTACAGCACAAAAGACTCAAATGAGTACATAGATATCTGCATTACAAAATGATGAAGTTGAGTACATGAGAATCTGCATTACATTACAGATTAACTTACACATATATACATTACAAAAGGATCAACTTCAACAGAGATGAAATCTCTTCCACCTTCAAGTTAGATTACATCATTAACTTAAATGCAAGAATAAAAGTTGCAACAACCAAACCAAAGTGCATCACCCTCAATTTCCAATCTTTTTTCTTGATTTCCACTTCTAGCTCTCCAATGGATATACGAGCTTTATCCAGTTTCTTCTGCAGTGCTTCACACTCAGTCGCTTCATCATAAATCTATCATTTAGCAAATTCTCCAACAACATTTGGGCTCCAGCCGCTCCACAACCCTATCATGTTGAAGCTTCATTTGATAGAAAGCAAGCTTATAGTATGGTGATAGCTCGGGATCAATCCACACCCAAAAGCCACAATCATTAAACTGAAAAAAAAAAAGTTAAATCACAACTTGAAGTCAATGACTATGCAATATCACCGGAATTAGCTCAAAGAAACTACTCTCTCCGTCCCACTCCAGTTGTCCTACTTTCTATTTCGGGTGTCCCATTCCAGTTGTCCTATTTTCTTTTCTGGAAATAATTACTTTGGTTAATTACACTCACTTTACACATTTCAATCTACTTTTTTTTTTCATTTTATGTGTCATTCACTATTCTCCTTCTCTCTCTACTCACTTTATTCCACTTTATTTCACTATTCACTCTCTCTCTAACTACTTTATTTCACTTTAATAACTCCACTAAATACACTTTCTACCCTTAATTATTTTCTCCTTAATTCTCGTGCTTAGAATAACTAGGACAACTAGAGTGGGACGGAGGGAGTAGATCTATAACCTCTCTTTAACGGCAGCAGTAAAAGCGTCGGGTCTGATTCCTCTCCGTCATTGAGGTCTTCACCGCAGCGGGAGCATTGTGGCCACACATTCGCGGAGGCACCCCTTCGTTTTCCATGGCTTGTTTGCGAATTAAGTAGGATAGGGTTCCCGATTGAGTTTCTAAAAATGAGAAAATAAACCCTAAGTACTTACATTTAAGGATGGTAGGTGTTAGATTCGAAAAAACGACGTCGTTTTATCTTATCAAAGTGACGCCGGATGTCGCCTTTCCGGGATGCCAACTAAGCACCAATTTGGGGGTTTTGGCCCGTAAGGTGCAAATCGTGAATAATCACGAGTTGGAGAATTTTGCTGATAGAATCTTAAGTCCGGGTCCAAGCTGATAGATTTGACCAAAAGTTCGGGTATTTAGCGGCAATTATCCCCATATATATACATATAGTGAGACAAATTTTGAAATAGCCATTATGAGCATTAAAATCCAAAATTTGGCCCACCCTCCTCAAAAACATAATTTTGGCAATTTTTTTCGAATTTGGGATGAAAATACCTTAGTAAAGGATGCGTGGGTCAGTTCGCAGGTCGCGCGGGGGAGGGGGCGGGTCGCAGTGGGTATCATAGTTGGTACATTTTGATACGAATTTAGTCTTATTTGTTCCAAATATGTTAAATTCAGTTCAAATTTTTACGGTACATTTGGTACGATTTTAGTCTTATTAGTGTCACTAAGTTTGGTACAGTTGGGACTAACGGTCTAATTTGTGCCACTTGTGTCAAATTATGGTCATGGTATAGTAAGTACGAACGAAGTTCATTTGTATCAAAAGTACCAGGTCACGATAGAAAGCTCGAACACACGCATCGAAAAAGACTCTGGCGAACGACGGTGAGGCTTCACCACCACCACCAATAGAGTCGCAACATCAAGGC
This sequence comes from Schizonepeta tenuifolia, assembly GCA_029490685.1. Taxonomy (NCBI): domain Eukaryota; kingdom Viridiplantae; phylum Streptophyta; class Magnoliopsida; order Lamiales; family Lamiaceae; genus Schizonepeta; species Schizonepeta tenuifolia. The sequence goes on from CM055955.1 coordinate 29,354,632, forward strand.
AACCTCAATGGTGGTGTCAGAAATAAAAAAAATAACTGAAGACGGCATCGGAAAACGTGAATAACTTCCCGGCAACAGAGTAGTTAGAAATTGAATCACATTTTGATTTCCCCTAAAATCTGAGCAATTTTGACGAAATTTAGGATGGAATTGCAAACGACTCAGTTTGTACCAAATGTACCAACAGTACCATAATGTTGATACCTTTTCGCGAACGGACCCATGACCCGCACCCGCGCCCCTTCCTCATTAAGGATAAATCCATTAAAAAGTATAAATGTTGGCCAAAATTGATGTTTATGAAGAGGATGGACCAAAATTTGAGTTTTAATCCCCAGTATAGCTATATAGATACATATTCTCTATGTATATATATATATATATATAATTACAAGCACACACATATATAAGTTGTTTCTCTACTATAAAGTATTGGAGGAACTATGATTTTGGGATCTCCATTATAAGAATATCCATTTTCAGGAGATCGTGTCGAAAAGACTAGGGGTTGTACAATTTAAAACAGTCAGTTATAATAAGGGCACCCACAACGGGAGGTCTATGCTAAGGTGTATCTTGGAGTCAATCTCCCATCGGCTAGACCTCGTCGAAGTCTATCGTTATATCGATTTATCGATACTCCTCTCGACTAACCATAGGGGACATGCGGTGTGTCCTCATTTATTCTGTTTTTTTAGTAATTAAATAAAAATTAATTAAAATCAATCATTAGATCAGACTAGGTATATATCAACCCTTATTGTAAAATTTTTTATCTTAAGTTATTCAATCATTAAGACCCACCAAAATCATCAATATCAAAGATTAACGATGTTTTCAGAGACGCTATTGTGTACGCTCTAATAGGTGGTGCGAAAATTGAATTGTCACTAGGGGTGAGCATAGCCGCCCCGAAACCGACAAACTGCCCCGATCCGCTCGACGGCGGTCGGTCGGCCTCGGCTTCAGAGAGGCGACGGTGCGGCGGTTGTTTTAAAAATCAGAAAAAGTCGGTTTTGGCCGTCGGTGGCGGTTTTCATTTCTCCCAAACCGAAACCGACCGAACCGACCGCCATATATATCTAATTAAAAATATATATATTAAATAATAGGAAATTCTAAATCCTCTCGTAACCCACACTCTGCCATTCCCCTAGTTCTCCGCCTTCTCTCTAGTTCTCCATCACATTCACGCCTACTCATTCTTTTTCCCTTATTCAATCAGTCCATATCACAATTAAAATTACTAAATTCACAAAATAAATATTAGAATCTGCATCATATCTTCATCGTGAGCAGATTGATGGGAGACTTCTCGTAGTTTGGGATGGATTGCCCAAAAATCCTAGGCGCCATCGCCTTCGTTCCTGTCGTTCTTCCACAAGTTCCACTGGCCTCTTGGCTGAATTTTCCTACCGGTGACGTCGCTCAATCGTTGTTACAGTGGTTGGAGGAGTCGATTCCTACCTGAACTCGTGATGCCATCGTGAGCAAAACCCTCAATCTGTGCTCGCTAATCAGCGCCAATTCCCTCTCACAGGCCTTTCGAGCAATCGATTCATTCATAGATCTGGTGGCTGCAACAATTATCAACCAAGCCATAAATTATCGATTCATTGGAAGGAAAACAGGGGAATTTTTACTTACACACCTACTGCCCATTTCATTGCGTAAAATTGGCAGTTTGGACTGACCGTAAGGTTTCGGTCGGTGGCGGCTCGGCCCGAAATTCTAGTCGTGGCGGCGGCGGTTTTGGCGGTTCGGGGCGGTTTTGGGCCGAACCAAACCGCTGCTCAGCCCTAATTGTCACGAATCATTTGGGTCGGTTCGATTTTAAACAATTTTAAATTTCGATCGGAACGGTTCAATTCTATTCGATTTTCGGACCATGAAATTCCAATAGGTGTACCACCGACACGCAGAGATGCGGACACATCCAATAGACAAAGGTCCTACAATCCAATCCCTTCTTCTATAGAGCAGGTTGCACTTTAATTATTAAAAAAATATTCATATTTATCGGTATAAATATAAATTTATTAATGTTTATTGGCGTCCATATCCGAAGGATTGATACATCTAATTTTACATTTGGAAACAAATTTAATTAGGTTATTCACCTTCATTTAATTTGATATACACTGATACACAAAAAAAACAGCCTGATTCATTTAAATTTTTTCTTTTTCTTTTTTAATTTAACAGCCCAATCCGTTATTACAACCTAAACATATAAGAAAACACAAACTGAAGAAACTAAAGTACAAATTACCCATGAAACATAGTATATGATGACGCTAGAACAACTTCAACACTGAACTGAACAACTGGACAAAGAACAAGCAACAGTACTAAAATAATTTTTTCATTTATACAATACAGCTTAATTATTTGTTAAGGAATTCGCCGGCAGCCTTCTTCATAAAATCCCCTGAAGGGGTTTCACCTTCGGGAGCAGCGGCGTTGTGGGTGGTTGGGGCTGCAGCTTTGTCCTCGCCGGAGCCGGCGGATTTGGGTGCGCCGTACTGGCGGAGATAGTCCTCCGCTTTCTCCACGTACTTGCCGACTCCTTTGGTCTCGTCAAGCTTTCCGTAGCCCTCGGCGGCGTCTAGGAGGTCGGCGGCGGCGGCGGCGGCCTTGTTCTTGTCGTACTTCTCCGGCTGGTTGCTGTACTGGGCTTGAGCCGCCTCCGCCACCACCTTGGCGCTGGCTAAGAGATCGGGTTTCTCCTCGCCCGCCGGTTTCTTGGAATCGCCGCCTTTCGCTAAGCCTGACAAGAAATCCATTTTGGAAAAGGGAAGTTGAGATAAAAATGAAATGACAAGGGGGAAATAAGGGAGGGTGGAATATCTGTGGAAGATGAAGTAATGTAGTGCGAGGAGAAATGGGGGTTATTGGCAGGGAAATAAATAGAGCTCAAAAGTCTCTAACAGATTTTTCAATAATTTTTTAACACGTGTACGGTGCTTTCGTTTGGAGTGAAATGGAGGGGAAACGAGAATAATATTATTTATCACTTTATATTTAGTTTTATTTTACAAAAGAAAAGTTGATTTTAAGGTATAAAGTTCGGATAATCTCCCTTTTTTTTCTTGTCTAAAGTACAAATTTTAATATTATATCTCAATTTACCTCTCATGTATATGGAGTATTTCTTTATTTATTCATAATTTTTATCCAAGTGAACAAAATATAAAACTCATTAAAAATAACAATAAATATATTATCATTTCAACTAAATAAGATATAAAATGTATAGTCCTTACTATTAGATGTAATTAATATATACTACCCCATTATATTATCCTTTTATTTAGAAATATAAATTTATAAGATAAGGGAACACATCCGTAATATTAAAAAACGAAATAATAAGATAAAGAAAATGCGACCGGTAGCAGAAGTTGTGTTGTTTGAGCGTGGTAGTATTGATTAAAGTTTGAAGTAGGGCCGTTGGCATATATAATGGCATTATGCCAACGGAAGAAGCCAAAAAAATAAATATCAAGAAAGAAAGCAGAAACGATGCTTGTGGATGTGGGGAGTCGACATGCTCCCAAGTCCCAACTCAATGCGTTTTAAAGTTTATCGTTATTTTCTTTTTGGACGTGGATAACTAGCTGCCTTGCGTATTAACATAAAATAATATTTTCATTTTATTTAAAGTATGTTGTTCCCTCCATTTTTTTTTTATATAAGTGTTATTTTGAAGAACAGTGACGAGCCATAATTTTGGGTGTGGGAGGCCCTCAACTACAACTACAACCACAATCACATTAATTTAATTAAAATATAAAATATACCAACTTTTACATAACTTTATTCACTAAGACCCTCAGCTAAAAAATGTACTGTAGTAACTTTTCAATTCTTAAATATATGCAGATATTTTGGGAAATAATGTATGGAATACAAGAAATAAAGAATAGATATTACGAATTAATACAGATTATGAAAATATACAAAAATATAGAGATTTCCATGCAGTTTTTGACAAAAAATATCTCATAACATAACCTTGATATTTTGTATAACTTTTTTGCTTAATATTATGAAAATACACAGGCTTTACATCAATTTTCATTTTCCACGAACTTTTGATTTTTTGTAACAATATATAAACTTGATCCAAGGTTTATGTATTTTTCATGATAATCACCCTAACTTTTTTTGTAACAATATATAAACTTAATCCAAGGTTTATGTATTTTTCATGATAACCACCCTAACTTTTTTACTTATCTATAGAATTAGCACCACTAATATACAAATAAACCAAAAAATGGTGGTGGGGCCAAGGGACCCCGGGCCTTAGGTAGCTCTGTCCCCGAGTGTTCTATTTCAAAATGTGAAATAAATGCGATAAATTTTTTATTTTACCTTCTCTTAGGTACTATGAAAATAATAAATTTAGATACAAATACATAATTTCATTTTGAGCCATGGTATGATCATGATTTCAAGAGGGAAAAAACAAAAACGAGTGTGAAATGCAACATTCTTTTCATTTAAGATTATATTTTCGTATTTGGGGCCACGTTCTATTTCAATTTTAAAGAAGCAACCTTTTATTATAGAAAAGAATAAATCTATGTTATGGCTACCCATAATTTTGTTCAAATAAGAGAAAAAATTGATTTATTTATAATTTTAAGTTCTAAATGACTTCTAATAATTTAAATATTCAGTTTATACAAATTTATGTTGATAGTATTTGAATTTTGAGGCAATAAAAATGTCGATATAGATAATAAAGTGAATACAAAGCTTTTTATTGAAAGAATGAAAGAATTATATATTTACACCACTTATGACAAAATTTAAGTCAATAATATGATAATAACATAAAATATATGTTTATACTTCTTAAAATAAATCAAAAAATTATCTAAATCGATTTATTTTCACATAGTTAACTGAATTATGGCTAGCCATATTATGGCTAAATAGCATCACTCATTTTTTAAACTCCAATAACCCAACTTTTGATGCTTCATTGTTTAACAATATAAGTTATTAACATTACATATATTTAAACAAAATAAAAGTTAAATTAAGTACAAAAAGCATTTATCAAGATTGCAGTTTAAAAATAGAAAATAATTATTATTTTTAAATCAAGTATTCTTTAACCAAGTCTATTAGAACTTAGAAGAAGTAACATTAAAATTTCTTGTTGATCGATTCATAGAGACAAAAATTATATGGTGTAGCAACACATTTCACAATAGCTTTTTGTATAAAATTATAGTTTTACCGACGATTTTTTTGGTTTGTATGGCCATCAAAATCCGTCAGTAATAGACATACTGATTAATTTATTGACGGATATCATTCCTTGTAGTTTGACTTGTATATAAGTGTCATACCGACATAATTTTTTACCATATTAAGTTTATCAATTAAGCACTGACGGATAATCTGTTGCTTGTGTGTTTTTAATTTGAATACATATAAAGATAATACAATTCAAAATTGTAACCATTCAAATATTAATTCCACACAATAGGTTTTTGTATGGAGAAGATATAATTTGCAAGTTAATTTCCAAAACTATACCATTCGTAAGACAATACTATAATATTTGGAGACTATATCTTTATAAAACCCATAACGGAAAGTGACCTGCTAACGAGAGAATACTTGTAATTATTATTATTATTATTATTATTATTATTATTATGTCGACAAAAGACAATCTTAACCGATTTCATGAAAAAAATTGACGCCTCTTTTAATCTATTTTTTTTGAACAAATTACAAGAAAATTTAAATACCATGTAACGGTGGACTCGAATATTTTAAAAAATAACTTTTTATTTTTATTTTTATATCGTGAATATCCGCAGCTGCTACCTTCAGCGTTCACTGAGTAAAGTCATGGCAAATTCTATTGTGATTGACTTGACTTTATCTCAATTGGAATTTGGCAGCTCTACGGAATCCGATAATTTTTTCTGAATTTTATTTTTAAAGTCGTGGCAAATTCTAACTATAAAATAATATACTTCGTGGCAAATATTAAGACCGTGTTTGGGGGGAGATTAAGCGATTAAGACTGGTCTTGGATAAAGTTTGTTTGTTTTTTTTTTTTTTTTGGGTGGGGGGCATATTTTGTAGGCTAATAATGGAAAGAGAAATTTTGGCAATAATTAAGCAACTGCCAAACGGGTGAGGGGGTCCCACGCGAAAAAAACAAATTAAAGGTTGAAATTTATTATTGTCGGCGAGATAATTATTTGACGGAAAGTCGTTGACCAGCATATAGTTCTTCATTCATTTAAGTATATACTTCGATAACTAATACTCCTACATCTAAAACTTTCTTCGCCACTATGTAAATAAACTTTGGGATAGTGATAATAAGACATAATGTTCAAGATATAATTAATTTATTTTACTTATATAATTTAAAAATTGGTCTTTTAAAAATCGATTTCATAATTTTTTATTTTCTGATTTACACATTTTCTCTAATTTACCTGTATATTTTGGTAGATTTTAATTACCATGATTTTAGGAACTAAATAATCTTTCTATTTGATCTCATGAAATTCTCTATTCATCATCGTTTGCTCCAAAAGTTGAAATTCTGGATTCATTATCATTTTCTCAAAAGTCCTAAATTAATATATTCTAAATTATTGATAAGTATTCATTTGACAACTTTATCGATTATTTTTTTGAGGAAAAAAATAATAAATATAATGCACTATGTTTTGTTAAAATAATACTATAAAGTCAGAATTATATATATTTAATGACCTTACAATAATATTTTCATATATGTATATTTTATTCAATAATATTGTGCTTTAACATAATTATTATATTTTTAACATGGGGAAAAAATTATTTTTAGATTGTAGAATTTAATGTTGTATATGTCAATTAAATTAAAATAGAAGTTGATATAGGTAGTGTTAACGGGTACGGGGCGCCGTATGTCGTGGCGATTACATGTTGTGGCACCGTGTCGGTGGGGCGCCGTGTGTCATGGCGCGAATAGTGTCAAGGCCCATGGGGACGCTATGTCGTGGCGCGCAGAGTATCAAGGCCTATGGGGCGTCGTAACACCATGTGTGTGGCGATAGGGGGCTTGGCCTCGTGGCGCTGTGGTAGGCACGGGAATAAGGGTGTCTTGACGGGTTTGACATGGAACGAGGATAAATGAAATATCAATCAAGTGACCTAAACAACTTTATCTTATGTAGTTATTTAACTATAAAAATGAGAGTTCAAATTGGATGATCAACAAATGGCACCCATACAAGAAATTGTAATAATCAATATACCAAATAAAATGCAATAAATTTTTATTTGATTCAAAAAAGAAATTGAGAAGAAATAAATTAAATTATCAATCATGCCATGCAATACTATTTTGTCTAACATATTTAAAGTCATGCCATGCACGAACATTTTGTCTAATATATGTGCTATCCTATCATGTAAGAAAAACACGATATTCAACTACAGTAACTTATTTATTGTAAATTAAATTCAAAAAAAAAAAAAACACACATCTACCTATATTGTAATATATACATTATTCGGAATAATTGATCTTGCAAAATTATAAATTTATATTATAGTAGAAAAAAATATCAGTGCATGTCGGTGCCCGAGTTGGATCGTGACGGGATATATTACGTGTCGACACCTGGATTGGGGCCTGACGGTCCATTACGTGTCAGCGCCCGTAGTGGGGCACACCAAAGCGTCGTGTGGCGTGGCGCTGGCGAGAACAAGGGTGTTGTGACGACAAATGACATGGGGTGATAGGGAGAAATTATCAAGTTATAGGAAATTGTAAGTAATCAAAAAATTAGTTTAAATCATGCATTAATTCATAAAAATTTTCATATTTAGTTTAGATTTTGCATTTATTAATATTTTAAAAATTTTAAGAAAATAATTAATTAAAATATTATCTTTTTAACTCTATTTAACGCATTAATTTTTTTTCTCCATATTATTCACGCATTAATCTGTTACTATTTTTTTGATATGAGAATACCCTATTTTGTACTTCTATGATTCGTTTAACTCTTAATTTAAAATACTAGCATTAATTAATTATATTAATTTGAAAAATCCCTCATATTTTGAATAATAATTTAATAGAATTAATATCTGTGAAGTTTTATTTTGGATATGATTGAATTAATTATGGAATACCCAATTCGATTTGATTTTCGAAATTTCAAATCAAATCATATAATCAATTCCTTAATTATCGTTGATGGTCCCGATAAGAGTTCTGGTGTATGAGGGGGGGGAATACACCAGATAGGAATCTTAAAAACAACCCCCTAATAAAAACCACAACTGAGTAAAACGACTCAGCTGGAATCACAACTGAGTAAGAGAACTCAGCTGGAAAAGTGGTGCTGTGCGGAATGTGGTGGATAAAAATAACTCGTATAAAATAACTCACGCTCAGATGCAAGGTCGGTCAACAACCAAATCAGTTGAAATGAAAAGATGCAGTTTGAGTGCTGGTTAGATGGTCAGTTGGATATGCAAAAAGTAACTGAGCAGAAAACACAAACACACAAAGGATTTACATGGTTCGGAGAGAACACCTACGTCCACGGGGAGTTGTGAGTCCACACAACTCAGTCCAAGTTCTTTAGGACAGCTACCACAAAGCTTACGCGGGCTTTGCAATCGTTAAGATAAGTTTGCGGGTACTTATCAACCTTACAGATAAGTTTACGGGTACTTATCAGCCTTTCTACTCAATTTCGGGAAGATCAGGATCCTAACAACCTTTTTAGGGGATGTGTATAAGGGTGGGTTTTCCAACTACTAGCTCTAACAACGAAGTGAGCTAGGATCTAAGCTTGAACAAATGAAGACTCAAACTAAGATCGTAAACACCAAGACAGATTCTAACACTCTATGAACTCTCAGCTAGTGATGTTCTTAGAGGATAATTTCAGTTTAGCTCGTGTGCAGTTTTTCGTCGTTCTATTGCTCTTTAGTCGTTTCTCGCACTTGTCTGTCTTCTCATATCCTGGTGAATGAATGAATGCCTCTATTTATAGGCGGAGAGAATCAACTAGCCGTTGGAGGAGCCGTTGATCTCTGTTCTGTGAAAGCGATGGCTTGTCTCTCATCTCTGCAGATTTTCCCGATTTGGCAACTGTGAACTTCTGCTTTCCTTCTGAGACAACTTTGTGTTGGGCCAAATGAGGTAATGACAGAACGTCAAACCTTCACGTGACTTCCTATTTGAAATTCAAATCTTCAACCTTTGTCTTCCAACATTGGTTGGTCGGTTGAGAAGTTTGGTCTTCATCTGAGTGGTCTTCAGCTGATGTTCCATCTGATTGCTACCTTCATCTGACATTCTGTCTTAAGAGGAACAGTTGAACCCTCAACTACCTTGAACTTCATGTTGTCGATCTATCAGATTGAGTCCTCCAACTGATGTTCCATCTGAACAGTTGGCTTCACATCTGATGAGCAGTTGATTACTCAGATGTTTTCCTTACATCTGATGTTTTATCTCTTGAACGCTCAGTTGTCTTTCTCACATCTGATGTTCTATCTATTGAATGCTCAGTTGTCTTTCTCACATCTGATGTTCTATCTCTTGAACGCTCAGTTGTCTTTCTCACATCTGATGTTCTGTCTCTTGAACGCTCAGTTGTCTTTCTTACAACTGATGTTACACATCCGCATTTCCATTTGTAGTTCTATCCGAGTAAAGCCATGTTGCCGTCTTGAGCTGGAGTCCTGTAAAGATAAAATCTCAACATTGCTCAAACAGCGAGCCTAAATACTAACTTTAGGAAATGGCAGCATCTACTCGGTTGGGGTCAGTTGGTTTTGGAATCAATTAAAACTTTACTTAAATTTCCCAACAATTTCCCCCTTTTTGATGATGCCAAAACCCTACTGATCTAAACCTTACTGACCTATCTAAAATCTCAGCTGAAATTCTAGACAGTCTATAAGATTAAGCATCAAAGGGTTAGCACAGTTATAACACGGTATTGAAATAACTTTGCGATTCAGAGCTTGGACAACTAGAGATTGTACGTCAAGGTGAATCGGATATATGATGAAAGTTTTCATTACAACTGATGTTTACACAGATATGCACAAAAATCAAAATACATCAGTTGCTCAAAAACTCTAACTTGGCTAATACTTCAGCCCATACTTTCCAAAAATCCTGACAAAAATATCTCTTTTTGCATCTGACTCCTTTGAGATATCCACTCCATGTTCCTGACAGACTCTTCTTGCCTCAGCTGCGATCTTCTGTCGGTTAGGATTTCTTGTGTCTGGAATGAATGGAGGGAGATATGTGACCTTCTGAGGGACAGAGACTGTGATCATATCCAGCTTTGCATCAATCATTGCACGTCTGAACTGGCTGAACATGCCCGGATCCCCAGAGTGTAGCTCGATCAGGGCTTCCTTGAAGGCTCTTCTTGGATCCTCAGTTGTGAACACCTTCCTGATAGAAATCATTCACAAACTCTTGTTTGAATGATTCCCAATCATCATTCCATTCAGCTGGCATCCATTTATCCACATGCTTGAAGCGTCCTTGTAGCTTGATCTTGCCACACAGTCTCTGCTGCTTCATTCTTGCTTCAGCCTTTACTTGATGTTTTTCTATGCGTCGTCGGCATCGAGAGGCAATATTCCTGTCCAAGTTATTGGTAACCTTGGCAAGCTCTTCTTAAAACTTGTTGACTCTTGAAGCTTGGTTGGCTACGAACTTCTTGATCCATTCAGGATTCATGTAGTCCTTTTCCGGAACATCCATAGCCTTAGCAGCAGCAATACACTCTTCGGTTGTAATACCGTCGAGTTCAGCATCGAGCTCGGCTGCAATCTCGGCTATGGAGTTGTAGGAAACTCCATACTCCTTTGCTTGCTCCAGGTCCTCCGCCATTTCATCTCCGCCGACAACAATGGATTTCAGCTTTTGTTGTTTCTTGTCGGTTGGCTTCGGAGCGGACTTCTTCTTCTGAGCTGTCTTCTTCGGCTGGGTCTTCTTCAGCTGAGATTCTTTCCCGGCTGGTATCTCTTCTTTAGCTTCTTCCCGGGTCTCATCTTCGCCAATCTCATCTTCCCCCTTTTTGGCATCAGCAACAAGGCTTGCGACTGAGCCATCTAGAGAAGTGAGTTTCTGTTCAGCTTGCTGAATTCGGTTGAAGAGTTCATCAACAACGCTCTCCACATCAACCTTCTTCGCCAGTTCATTATCACGGCACTCTTGATCAGCTTTCTTCAGTGCAGCAAAGGTTTCAGTGACTTCGGTTTGGAAAGCGACAAACTCAGCCCATCTTGATTCGAACCGAGAATCCCATTCTTCGTCTTGCGTCTGTTGAGATTTGGCAAGATTGGATTCAGAAATGGACTTGAGCACGTTCAGTTCTGATTTGATGCCAAGAACTGATATCTTCAGGTCGGTGAAGTCCTTGCTGGTGGATGTTGAGAAGTTATCCATCTTCTTCTTGATCGCATCATGCTCTTCCAGCAGCTTCTTGTGCTTTTCCTCCTGAGCTTCCATTATCCTCAGCTGTTCTTCTCGGTTGAGCTGGATGTTGGCAAGCATCTCCTTCCTCAGCTGATTGACCCTCTCAGCGATCAGCTCACAGATTTCATCCGAGGAGGGAGCTGGCTGATCAGCTGGAGCTGGTTGGTCAGAAGGTGCTGGCTGTTCAACAGTGACCATGGCTTGGCGATCGGCCAGGTACTGTTGAAGCTCTTCCTCTTCCTGCTTGGCTGCTGCGGTGCGTCAAGGTCATCGATGAAATCAGCAGACTTGACCAGCATGTTGTCAAGGAAGGTGACACAAGCTTGTTCAGCTGTCTCCCTTGTGTCTCTTCCTTCTGCCTTGCTGATGTCCAGACGACGAGTCAGAAGTGCAACCTTGTTGTTGTACGCAACTTCAAGGTTGGTGTAGTTGAAATATTCCCTTATACGCAACTCATCGGCCTTGAGCTGGTTACAGCTGTGTATGCGGATGGTATCTTCCTTAACATACCAGTGGCTGAATATGATGTTGAATTGATATAGCAGCTCAGTGCCGAGTGTGGCAAAGGTAGGCATGTCGCGAAACTCGGGGAACATTCCGATCAGTTTCTGAAAGCAGTAGGCCAACTTGCCTTCATGTTCCAGCACGACAGCTCGACGATCAGCTTCTTCGTCGATGGGGGAGGGAGAGAGATTTTCATATGGAAATGGTTCAAGGGTTTCCTCAACATTGGCCAAAGAAGTGGTCTCAATGTTGGCATCGAGCGGGGAGCTCGGAATTTCTGACTGTGTGGGGATGTTGGCATCGAAAGGTTCCTCAACATTGGCCGAAAAAGTGGTCACAATGTTGGCATCGAGTGAAGAGCTCGGAATTTCTGGCTGAATGTCGGTTGTGAGAACCTCTTTGAGCTGTACGGCATCAGCTCCAGCCGTGGGGGAGGTTGGAATATCTTCGGATTCCTGGGATGAGGAAGATGCATCCGATGAGATGTTCGGCTCATCTTTCGGATCGGTCTCCACCCCTTCCATCTCATCTCGATGGGGAGAGTTCTCCTTCCCTGTTCCACTTTCACGAGGAACAATCTTGAAAGCGTCCTTGTCAACTGAATGGCTCGACTCAGATGGTTCCTCCTCAGCTGGTACCTCCTCAGCTGGTTTTGCAAGTGACTTCTTCTTAATACGAAGCCTCAACTTCTTCTTAGCTGGCTCTTCCTCTTTCTTCTTATCTAACTCATCTCTGAGTCGGCGTGCAGCTGTTGATTTTGAAGTGCGGCCAACAACTGGAGGCAGCTCCTCAGCTGTATCTTTCTCCTCAGCTGGTTTCACAGCTTCCCTTTTGTCTTTGGGAGTGTAAACACTCTGAATCACATCCTGAGCCTTCTTGGCTGTTGGGAATAGCATCTGCCTCTTGACTGGGGTCTCCTCACAGTCTTCCCACACCATGTTATGATCCTTTGTTGCGAAAAGGATCACGGCAGAAATTTTAACTCCAAAGTTGAGAGTTCCCTTGACACTCAACAACTTCTCTCCGGAGTCAGTTGTGGTTTCTGTAATCTTCTGCTTCTCCATTATCAACTGGTGTTCGAAGAACTTGAACCAGTTGATGTTGTGCTTGTGCTTGTGCTCCAAAGCAATCAGCTGCTTGAGCTTTGGTCGACTGATATCTCCAAAAGCTCCGCTGTATCCGAAGATAACCTTGGATACAACATCGAACAAAAGTCGATGCTCGGGCTTCAAGTTTGTTCGCTGCATGTTGCTCCTCAATTTTTCTGGAGTGATGAGAGCATTCTCAAGAAATTGATCAGCATCTGCATCGGTGATGTTCTCGACGGTGTCCGTGGCTGTGAAATTTGGTGGAATGATTGAGCGTAGCATATCGGAAACCGGTATGGAGACGGTGACACGTCGGATCGTTCTGGCAGGGACGTCGCGTTGTCGACCGGAGATTTCTGAAACGAGGCCATCTCGGCTGTCGATGGGAGATTTCAAGTTCAAATAGAATTCCCCGACCTGTCGCCTAAGTAGGTGAGTGGAGAAGAGCGTCGCCCACTTAAGAAGACCATTCTCCCTGAGAAGTTCGGCGAGGGGGGATAACACCGGCGAGTCCAGTACGTCTTCTGACAAAATCTGCTCAAAATGTATTTTGGATAGCATTATATCAAAAGATTCTTCGTATGATGACGGGACTAGAGCTGGTCCAGAGGATGCCATCTTCTTTCCTTGAGATGAAGCTTTCGGTGCCATTTAGAGTTGCAGTGAAGTATATATATAGAGAGAAAGAACTTAGCAGAAATGGTGAGACATAATCAGAGACGAAGATGAACAGTTACTGCAGATTAACACAAATGTAGAAGGTAAGAAATCACTTCCTGATTTTCCGCCTTTTATAGGTTAGTGGGTCGATTGAAATTGACGGCTAGGGTTGAATGGCGCGAATCCATCAACGGCTGAGATCTCGCGACTGTTGACTAGCTTTAACTTGACGTTGAATTCCGAGTTCCAATCCCCGCGAGTGAGAAGGTGAACTGTTTTTATGTCAGCCCAGTCGCACTATAAAGTAGGGCTATTGATGTTCAGCCGTACTTTACATTAAATACGCTATGATGGCTATTTTAATCTAACTGACATGCTCATGAATGTTTGAATTTATTTCAAACATTCTCATTTAAGACACAAACACCTTCAGCCATAAATGATACCTGCCAGCTGATGTCGGAATCAGCTGTGTTCCAATGTTGCGGCATACCATTAGCTGACTCGAGTTCGTCTGTTCAGCTGACGTCTGATGTCTTCGGTTGGCGATCCGCATCTGAGATTCCCCCTTCATCTGAGCTTCCCCCTCAGATGGATATCTATCTTTTCACCTCGGCTGACTCTTCATCTGATGGATCCAACAATCCAAGTAGATCACATAACATCTTCAACCGCGCTTCGGCTAGAGGTTTGGTGAAGATATCGGCTCTCTGAATCTCAGTTGGAATCTTCTTCACAGATACATCCTTCTTCTCAATATGATCTCGGATAAAATGATGTCGGATGTCAATGTGCTTTGTCCGAGAATGGTGAACAGGATTCAAAGAGATAGCAATGGCACTTGAGCTATCACAATGGATGGGAACCTGTCCAGTTGCTACTTCATAATCTCTCAGCTGTTGCTTGAGACACAACACTTGCATGCAACAACTACCTGCAGCCATATACTCTGACTCGGTTGTAGAAGTGGCAACACATGCTTGTTTCTTGGAGAACCATGAAACTAGCTTGCTTCCCATGAATTGACAGTGTCCAGATGTGGACTTCCTGTCCAACCGATCTCTGGCTAGATCCGCATCTGAGTATCCGGACAGTTGGATATTGTCGTCAGTTGGGTACCACAATCCAACATTAACAATACCCTTCAGATACTTAATGATGTTCTTTGCTGCCAACATGTGTGCTTCCCTTGGCTAAACTTGGAACCGAGCACACACTCCAACCGCGTAAGATATATCTGGCCGACTGGCGGTTAGATATAGCAAAGAACCAATAATTCCTCTATACTTACTGGTATCTACAGGTTTTCCCTCAGATCCGGGCTCAATCTTCCAGTTAGTATTCATCGGGATCCTTGTGGTTTTACTTGTCAGCAATTCGAACTTTGCGATGAGCTCCTTTGTATATTTGGACTGATTAATAAAAATCCCTTTTGATGACTGCATCACTTGTACTCCAAGAAAATAATTCATCTCGCCCATCATCGACATCTCGAATTTCTCCTTCATGAGGGTTCAGAATTTCTCGCACAGCTCCTCCGACTTGGAACCGAATATGATGTTGTCGACATAGATTTGCACAACAAGTACGTCTTCTCCAATTTTGATGGTGAACAGTGTTTTGTCAACTGACCCTCGTTTAAACCCCGAGTTCAGAATAAAACCACAGAGAGTGTCATACCAAGCCCTGGGTGCTTACTTCAAGCCATAGATAGTTTTCTTCAACTTATACACTCTTCCATCTCCAGTCTCAAAACCGGGAGGCTGTTCAACATAAACATCTTCCTTGATATCACCGTTGAGGAAGGCACACTTCACTTCCATCTGATAAACCTTGAATTTGTGAAATGCGGCATAGGCTAGAAAAATTCTGATGGCTTCCAACCTTGCAACAGGCGCGAAAGAATCCTCAAAATCAATTCCTTCTTGTTGGCAATATCCCTGAGCTACCAACCTTACCTTGTTTCTCACGATGAATCCAATGACGTCTCTCTTGTTCTTGAAAATCCATTTTAATCCAATAACTTTAACACCATTTGGTCTTTCTACCAACTCCCATACACAGTTGCGTAAAAATTCATTCAGCTCTTCTTGCATGGCTGTTATCCAATGAACACAGTTGAGAGCTTCCATAACATTCTTCGGTTCTGGCACATCAGCTACGAAACATGAAATCATGGCAACATCTCCTGCCTATTCGAACTCCTCAAGAACTGCCAACTCCTCAGCATATTGGCGTAAGTGTTGGAATCTGTCTCAGCTGAGTCTGGATTTGCAACTCTGCTTCTAGTACTCACACATTTGGCTGGATCTCCAATGATGTTGTCCTTGGAATGATCTTCATACCATCTCTTGTTGTGTCTTCCTTCTTCTTCCAACTGTGGTTGTTCCGTGATTTCAACTGATGGGATAACCTGAGCTGTGGGAGATGTTGGGATCTTCAGAACTAGTGATTTATCAGTTGTTGAGTCTGGATCCTCAACAAGGATAATATTTCGAACCGGGTTCGGTTGGGCTTCGGATGCTGATGCAGTTGGAGTAGCATCAGCTGAAGTTCCCCCTTGAGATGAGCTGGGGTCCTCACATTCATCTTCAGAGGAACAAGGATCATCATCCTCGGTTGCCCATACCAATGGTTTAGCTAGATTCTTCTGCCTTAGAACATGCGATTTGGTGAGAGCTGGTGGAACATGTGGATCTGCTTGTTGTCCTTTAGCCTGTTTCTTGCACTCAAAGGTAGATTCATCAAAACTAACATGAGGTGTTATCTCCACAACACGAGAACTGTTGTTAAAAACTCTATAAGCCTTGATCCGAGCGGCATATCCGAGAAATATGCCCTTCGAAGCCTTGGCGTCAAAAGTTTTCAACTGAGTCTTCCCATTGTTGTGAATATAACACTTAGAACCAAAAACGCGAAAATATGAAATATCAGGCGTCTTGCGTCTCCATAGCTCATATGGAGTCTTTCCCAACCGCTTGGTTAGAAGAGACCGGTTCTGGGTGTAGCATGCTGTGTTGATTGCCTCAGCCCAAAATCTCTTTGGCAGAGCTGAGCTTGTCAACATGGATGTTGCAGCATCCTTCAGCGTTCGGTTCCTTCGCTCAGCTACTCCATTCTGTTGTGGAGTACGTGCAGCCGATGTTTGATGAGTGATTCCGTGCTTCTCGCAGTATTCGATGATGGTTTCATTTAGGAACTCGGTTTCACGGTCTAATCGGATGGAAATGATTTTCATCTCTTGTTGGTTAGATATCCGATCCATCAACTTGGGTAGCTCATCTCAGGTTTCACTCTTGTGACGCATGAAAATGGTCCACGTGTACCTAGAGAAATCATCAGTAACAATAAGTGTATACTCGTTACCATTCATGCTCTTGGGTGTAACAGGCCCGAAGAGATCCATATGGATCAGCTGCAATACTCGGTCGGTTGAGGGAATCGTTTTCAACCGAAAGGAGGATCTAGCGAGCTTTCCCAATTGACACGCACTGCAGATATGTGTTGTTGAAAACATACGGTTCGGAATACCCTTTGCATGTTCCTGTCTCGCAAGTCGGATCATTGTCTTGAAATTCAGATGGTTGAGCCTTTTGTGCCACAACCAGCTCACATCTGAACTGCTCTTTGATAAAAGACAGGTTTCAGGAGGACTACTATTCCAATCTGCATTGTAGACATTCCCGGTTGGAGATCGATTTCCCAACAATATGACTTGCTTTGTTCTAACATTTTTAACCCTGCAGCCCTGTGCATAAAACTTGATAGAGAAACCATTATCACAGAATTGGCTGATGGAGAGCAAGTTATGCTTCAATCCATCAACATATGAAACATTAGAAATAGATACATGATTGGTTTCAAGGGTACCGTAGCCTTTAGTGTGACCTTTTGAGTTGTCACCAAATGTAACTGATGGTCCTTCCTTCTCCACGAAACTTCCAAGCAAATCCTTCAGATTTGTCATGTGTTTCGAGCATCCACTATCCATCACCCACATGGTATGTGATGCTTTATTTTTCCTCAGCTGTTCCTCCTGCTCCTGCATAGAGAAACACGCTTAGGTCCCCAATTTTAGTTGGGTCCTGGAGGGTTAGAACCAGTTCCCCCTTGAACTGTGGGTCGCTTTTCCCTGTAGATTCGGATAGATTTGTCATTCCAAATTATCTTCCCTTCTCCATCAACTATAACAACACCTCGGTCATCCTTAGGCTTGTTGTTAGGATATTGATTTCTCCCATTGTGAGCTTTAGGAGGAGAGGCGTTCCCTCTGTTTTGTTGACGTTTCTGACCCATTTGATTTTGCTTATGATGTCGGATGCCAGTTTGGAATCTGTGTGGCTGAGTCTGATTCCATTTTCCTGACTGTCGACAACAGCTGTTCATGCCCGGCTGTTGATTCATGTTACGGCATGAATATTCGCAGCTGTTGGAATTGTTCCACATAGGCTGACTCTGATGGAACCTCTGGTTGTTCTGATGATGGAACCGATGTTGATTCTGATGGTTGAATCCCTGTTGGATCGGTTGATTCCATCCCTTCAGAGGTCGGTTCTGAGGTTGGTTCAGAGGTCGGTTCAGAGGTCGGTTCTGAGGTCGGTTCTGATTGTATCTCTGACGTCTCTGGTTCCTCTTCTGAGTCCTGGAGCATTCCCCCTCGGTTGTTATCCCAACCGATGGATTCTTCAGTTCTCCAACCACAGCTCCTTTTCCTTTCTCAGCTGCAGTTCCCTTAGCTGGTTGTGCTTGCTGTGACGTGGAGGTTGGATTAAGTTGGGGAGTTGTAGACTCAACCGTATTTGGTTTGGCAACCGTGACATCCACAGCCTTGACAAAGGTTGCGGGTGGAATTCCAGAGTCCTTGACCATGTCGTAACCGAGTCCAGACACGTCATCCATTTGTCTTTGATAACTGAGAGATTCTCAATGATTTTGGATGATTGATATAGCTTTATCAGGTTGTCCTTCTCAGTTTGTAGATCCTTGAGAAGAACAGCTATATGCTCGGTCTGTGCGTCTGACTTCTTCATCAGCTGGTCGATTTGTGCCTCTTGCTTGTTCAACTGCTCTTGCTGCTCCTTGATCTGCTCCTTCAACTCCTCATCGGTTGGAGCCTTATTTTGGTTGGCCACATTCAGTTGACTTTTGAGATCATCAAACTCTTCGGTTTGACTTTTAATTAGATCGTCCTTTTCGGTTAAGGATTCTTCAAGTCTGGCAAACTATTCTTGAAGATTCTTAAACTCAACCGATTGCTAATGTAATTCCTCACTGAGTTCTAGGAAGTCACCCTAAGAGGGTTCCAACTCTTCATCTACTGTTTCCTGCATGTTAGTAGCATTGGAAGAATTTAAATTAACTGGACTAGAATGTACCTCAGCATCATCCTGGTCCGTTCCAATTGCCATGAGACATTGATCCTGTCCGATAGCGTTGTTGGTGGAAGTCAGCTCGTCCTCATCTTCGGTGTCGATGAAGATGTCCATGTCATCAGCTGCTTCTTCTGCAACCATGGCCTTGTTCAAAGCAACTGTTGGTCACATACTTTGAGTTATCTCGAGTTCGGTTGGATTTATAGAACCATTTGTATTTTTCGAACCGAGTATCCATGTCAGCTAGCTTCTTTGACAAGGCGGCTATACTCTGTTGCAGCTCTTCTCTGCTCGGCTCCTTCGAAGCTGTGTGCGCAGATCTTGTTGCCCTAGATGTTCGCGGCTTGGAATAGTCAGCTTGAAGTGCTACTGACTTTGTTGCTGAACCAACATCCTCTTGTCGACTCGTCTGCACCGAAGACTGAGTTGATCTTCGTCGGTTCACCTTGTACTCGTTTCCTTTCAGAATTGAGAACAGTCTGTCAGTTCCCATCTCTCCAAGATCAGCTCGGCTTTCATGAATGTTGGTGAAGGTGTCCCACTCAGCTGGTAGGCTTGTAATACTTTGAGATTGATCTCTCTCAATGTATATTTTCCTCGTCGGATAGACTGAATCCTTCAGATGATATCCATGAACCGAAGCTCCAACTGATCAATGGTTTCATCCTCTTTTAGACAGAAATTGTCAAAATCTTGACAAAAATGGGAGAACTTGTTCTCCTTGGTTTCATCACTCCCTTCGCTAAGAGATGCCAAAATATCCCACATCTCCTTAGCTGTGTTGCACTCTTCTATCCATGGAAGATAGTCTTGTCCAACTGTGGACATGATGGTGCTCTGAGCCCAGATATCCAGCTGGCTCACTTTAGCTTCCTCAGGAGTGAAATCTTCTGGCTTTTTCTCAACCATCACCTCAGTTGCATCCCCATCATTGGGATTTGTAGAAGTGCGAATGACCTTTTCCATGATGGTGATTGGTCCGGATGTAATCACTTGTTGCATTCGATGATGCTTGGACAGTAGAATCTTCTTCATCCGAGTCTTCCAGGATGTATAGTTCTCAACCGAGAACATGACAACAATCTTGTATTTAACATCCATCTGCACACAACAAACAGAAGACAAATGCAAGCAGAAATGCACTAGCGTGAAAAAGATCTATTCAGTTGACCACTGAAGAAAAACACCTCGATTCACACCTCGTGAAACAGAGTCAACAGTCTTTTGAACCACTGCTATGATACCACTTGATGGTCCTGATACGAGTTCTGGTGTATGGGGGGGGGGGGGGGGAAATACACCAGATAAGAATCTTAAAAACAACCCCCTGATAAAAACCACAACTGAGTAAAACGACTCAACTGGAATTACAACTGAGTAAGAGAACTCAGCTGGAAGAGTGGTGCTGTGCGGAATGTGGTGGATAAAAATAACTCGTATAAAATAACTCACGCTCAGATGCAAGGTCGGTCAACAACCAAATCAGTTGAAATGAAAAGATGCAGTTTGAGTGCTGGTTAGATGGTCAGTTGGATATGCAAAAAGTAATTGAGCAGAAAACACAAACACACAAAGGATTTACGTAGTTCGGAGAGAACTCCTACGTCCACGGGGAGTTGTGAGTCCACACAACTCAGTCCAAGTTCTTTAGGACAGCTACCACAAAGCTTACGCGGGCTTTGCAACCGTTAAGATAAGTTTGCGGGTACTTATCAACTTTACAGATAAGTTTACGGATACTTATCAACCTTTCTACTCAATTTCGGGAAGAGCAGGATCCGAACAACCTTTTTAGGAGATGTGTATAAGGGTGGGTTTTCCAACTACTAGCTCTAACAACGAAGTGAGCTAGGATCTAAGCTTGAACAAATGAAGACTCAAACTAAGATCGAAAACACCAAGACAGATTCTAACACTCTATGAACTCTCAGCTAGTGATGTTCTTAGAGGATAATTTCAGTTTAGCTCGTGTGCAGTTTTTCGTCGTTCTATTGCTCTTTAGTTGTTTCTCGCACTTGTCTGTCTTCTCATATCCTGGTGAATGAATGAATGCCTCTATTTATAGGCGGAGAGAATCAACTAGCCGTTGGAGGAGCCGTTGATCTCTGTTCTGTGAAAGCGATGGCTTGTCTCTCATCTCTGCAGATGTTCCCGATTTGGCAACTGTGAACTTTTGCTTTCCTTCTGAGACAACTTTGTGTTGGGCCAAATGAGGTAATGACAGAACGTCAAACCTTCACGTGACTTCCTATTTGAAATTCAAATCTTCAACCTTTGTCTTCCAACATTGGTTGGTCGGTTGAGAAGTTTGGTCTTCATCTGAGTGGTCTTCAGCTGATGTTCCATCTGATTGCTACCTTCATCTGACATTCTGTCTTAAGAGGAACAGTTGAACCCTCAGCTGCCTTGAACTTCATGTTGTCGATCTATCAGATTGAGTCCTCCAACTGATGTTCCATCTGAACAGTTGGCTTCACATCTGATGAGCAGTTGATTACTCAGATGTTTTCCTTACATATGATGTTCTATCTCTTGAACGCTCAGTTGTCTTTCTCACATCTGATGTTCTATCTATTGAATGCTCAGTTGTCTTTCTCACATCTGATGTTCTATCTCTTGAACGCTCAGTTGTCTTTCTCACATCTGATGTTCTGTCTCTTGAACGCTCAGTTGTCTTTCTTACAACTGATGTTACACATCCGAATTTCCATCTGTAGTTCTATCCAAGTAAAGCCATGTTGTCGTCTTCAGCTGGAGTCCTGTAAAGATAAAATCTCAACATTGCTCAAACAGCGAGCCTAAATACTAACTTTAAGAAATGACAACATCTACTCGGTTGGGGTCAGTTGGTTTTGGAATCAATCAAAATTTTACTTAAATTTCCCAACAAGCGCTAAGGAGAATAGGGTAATATCTAAATTAAATTAAATTAAATTAATTAATTAATTCGAAATTAATAAAAAATGTATTTTAACTAATTTAACCTCATTATGTTTAAGACATTATGTCTAAAACTCATTTTCCTGTTCGGGTTAATTAAACGCTTAGATTACTTATTAGTATTTCTTAATTTCAAGAAAAAAATATTAGTATTTCTTTTCTTAGGAGAGTCTTCTTTTGTTTATAGTGTATATTTTCATACGTATTAACAAACTTCTAGTTTTAAGGGTGAACGAAATATCCAAAAACTGAATAATCCAAAGAAAAAAAACCTAAATATTAAATTCGGTTTGATTTTTTTAAACTCAAACAAAATCAAAATCCGAATCATATATATTAATAATACACGACATTATTTTATTTAAAATTTAAACTATGAGCAATAATAATATACGGTTGGATAGTAAAATTTTGGACTTTCTCGGTTCAGTTGAAATAATATTTTTGTTATCGATTTAGGTAAAAGTTCGAACGCAAATCAAATACTCATTTCTTCTTTATTTTAATATCGTGAGAACCAGCAGCCGCTACTTCTGGAAAAGGTGGTGTAGTTTAGGTAAATTAACCTTTTAAAAAATTACCTAAATATTTGTTTATTTTTAAGATAATTTTACTTTCTGAAAATTTTTAATTGTAGTCTGATGGCCTCAATTAGAAAAACAGTCATCTCACTGAATTCTTTTTTTTTTCCCACATGGAACAAAGTTGAGGTTGTTTATTTACTATTTTAAAATGAAGAAAGAAAAAAGGATCAAGACGGTCTCTATGAGACGAGACTGTCTCGAAACAGTGGATGATGTATTGGGTTGTTTTTATGGATTCGGTGTTTCGAGACCACTTAATTTAAAAAGATGGGAATATAAACAATAAATTGATAAAAATTGGAAAGTTTGGATGCAATTTAGCCTTAATTAATCATATAATATAACACACACGAGGCGAGGCCACCATGCCCATGCATATTAGGCCGAAACATGATAATAACAAACAACAACTAGAGCAAGCCCAAAACAACTGAACTTACAAATTACATTCCCCCATCTGAAATAACAATTGCGGGTTTCACCAGATAAAAATAGCAAGAGAAAAAGTAAATTCATTTATTATATATAGTAGCTTATTTGTTGAAGAAACCGCCGGCACCTTTGAGTGAACCACCATATCCACCTTCTGCCTCGCCGCCGTATGCCGGCTTGCTAATGAACTCCTCCGCCTTCTCGCCGTACTCCCCTGCACCGCCACCTTCCGATGCCTTGCTAATGAGCTCCGCCGCCTTCTCGCCGTACTCCCCTACACCACTGCCATCCGATGCATTGCTAATGAGCTCCTCCGCCTTCTCATCGTACTCCCCATAGCCGCCGCCCTCCGACGGCTTGCTCTCTACCTTCTTGGCGTACTCCCCATATCCGCCGCCCTCTGATACCTTGCTAATGAACTCCCCAGCACCGCCGCCTTCGGACGGCTTGCTAATGAACTCCTCCGCCTTCTCGGCGTACTCACCGGTGCCGCCGCCTCCCGAAGGCTTGCTAATGAAATCCTCCGCCTTCTCGGCGTACTCTCCTGCTCCGCCGCCTTCAGACGGCTTGCTAATGAACTCCTCCGGCTTCTCAGAGTACTCCCCAGCGCCGCCGCCTTCCGATGGTTTGTCCACGAACTCCTCCGCCTTCTTCAAATAACCACCTGCTGCTTCTCCGCCTGAAGGGATTTCA
Source organism: Schizonepeta tenuifolia (assembly GCA_029490685.1). Classification (NCBI taxonomy): domain Eukaryota; kingdom Viridiplantae; phylum Streptophyta; class Magnoliopsida; order Lamiales; family Lamiaceae; genus Schizonepeta; species Schizonepeta tenuifolia. Next base: position 29,378,414 of record CM055955.1, read on the forward strand.
GTTTCAGGTGCGGCGGCGGGGGTGGACTTGGGGCCGCCATACTGGCGGAGATATCCCTCCGCTTGATCGGCGTACTTCCCGACTCCTTTGGTCTCGTCTAGCTTGCCGTAGTCCGAGGCGGCGTCGAGGAGGTCTGCAGCGGCGCTGGCGGCCTTGTCCTTGTCGTACTTTTCTGGCTGGTTGCTGTACTGGGCTTGAGCCGCCTCCGCCACCACCTTGGCGCTGGCTAAGAGATCGGGTTTGTTGTCGCCGGCCGGTTTCTTGGAATCGCCGCCTTTTGCTAAGCTTGACAAGAAATCCATTTTGGAAAAAGAAGCTGAGATGAAAATCAGGTGAGAAGGAAATATATGGGAAAGTAGAATTCGCGTTTAAGATGAAGTAATTCAGTGTGAGGAGAAGTAGTTGATTGGTAGAGTTTAAATAGAGCGGGCTTATTCTCATAAAAAAAATTAAAAAAAAAAAAGAAAAAAACAGAAGAAAGAGCGGTATCCAGTTTTCTATCATAAATAAATAAATAATACTCTGTCGTCCACCCAAGATCGGGTTACGTTTTGAGTAACACAAAATTAAGAAAAAAGGTCGACTTAGTTGGTAAGATGTTATAAAATTAATATTTGAGTGAAATATGATACTTAAACAAAAGATATAAATAAGTGCCTCAATATTTCATTTGAATGCACAAATAAATATTTTTATAAATTTTTTAATAAATTATGAAATCTATTGAAAGGCATGTTTATGTGTCTTCAAAATTTAATCTAGGTACATGTTAAATTGTCTCGAAAACTATTGATATAGTGGCACTTATGAACTGTATGAACTGTATCTAACTTTATTGAAATATAATATTTGGAGCACATGTACTGAGTTCTTCGAAAATAATAAGTGCACCAATAACTTTATTGTAGCGAAAACTTATTTCTATAAATTAATTATGCAAATATTTTGTAGACATCCATAAATGACAAAATAGGTCAATCTTTCGTAGAGGGTGGGGTATTAAGAAAATACTAATACTTTAAATCAAATGGTTACAATTTTCATAATTATACTCTTAAGATATGAACTAATTCGATCATATCCTTACGTATATTTTTTTTTTTCAAATTTATCATACTATTTAATTTCTTGAACGGCCGATATGGACTATTAATTTTTTTTTTAGATTTATGATTGTCACCATTTTATATATTTTAATTGAACATGAAATGCATTATCATAATAATATATTATTATAATGATTGTAATAATACATAAAATGTACTCATTTAAAAATATAAAAAGCACTATTTTTATTTTTACGGTAAAAGTATTTGTATGTGAAAAAATCATTATGTATACATATAATGATATAATTGTAATATTATTCATACGAATATTTAAAAATTAAATAGGATAAGAAAAACAACCACTTGTCGAAGTAGTGTTGTTTCAGTGTTGAAAACGTATCGTGGCAAACAGGGATTATTGACACTGATTAAACTTTGAAGTAGGGGCCATTGCCATTGGCTTTACTGATTGAGAAGCCAAAAGATATCAAGTTGCAAGTATACCACGTGGTCCAATTTAATGAGTTTTAAAGTTTATATTTTAATTTTATTTAATTTCAAGCATCAATAAAATGTCTATTTACCAGTCCAAATGTCTTTTCATCCACAGTCCAAATGTCTATTTATCTTTTTGTACAACTATACGTTTTTATTTTTTCTTTATTTACTACTTTTTGTCATTGATGGTCCATCTTACAATAATTTTATTCCTAATTTTTTATTTAATACAATAACTGTATTCCTACTGTTTGGTCATACCATCATTGTTCTGTTATTACCACAATTTTTTTGTCATTATTCCAATAGTAACTTTTATTCATTCGAAATAATTTTATCAATTTTTCTTAATTCATGTGCCGAAAGCTAAATGGACATATTATTTTTGGACGGAGAGAGTAAGATTTATCTTGAAATTTGTAGTTTCAGAGTCGAGTACTTATTTCATGTTTGCGTCTACAATTATGCAAAAAAAATAGGTAAAGATAAGAGAGAAACTTTTTGTATTTGTCGAAAATTAGAAATTGTGAAAAATACTTTCCATTAGCCAGGTGGAAGTCTGAATGGAACGGTATTGTGACAATTGACAAAAGCGAGGGCCCGTTTCGGAATTTATTTGGGCTTGGGAAGCCCGCAATGATTAGGACTTGCAAATTATTTGTTTGGGCTTGGATTCCCAGATATTCGTTTCTCTGTATACCAAATTTCAATTATGTTGTGTAGAATATATGAACATTTACAAGAAAAATATGGAGTATAAACTTTCTCTAGCTTTAGCCTGAGCACAATGTAAGTCTGTTGGGATGGTTTAGTTGGTGTCTTGGTGGCGAGTTACTCCATAGCGCACTTTTAAATACAAGTTGTTGGTAGTTTATATACTATAAATTTTAAAGTTTATTTACACATATTTTTATTAATTGCCTATTATTTACAGATGCCAATACATACAGGAGTTTCAGTAGTTTTTAGTTGATTATTTATAAATTATAAATTAAAAGATAATGTGGAAAAATAACCATAGTTAAAAGATAAAAATAAATTCTAACCATTAAATCTTTAAAAATACATGCTTTACCAAAATACCATTCCTTGAATACATACACAAATACCTGAACACATATACATACACGAACTCATACATGAACAAATGTATATATGAATTTATACATGAAATCATACATGAAGTATTGCAGTGTGAGGAGAAGTAGTGAGATTGATAGAGTTTAAATAGAGCGGGCTTATTCTCATAAAAATTAAAAAAAAATAAAAAAAAAATATCAAAATAAAAATAAACAAGAAGAAGAAGAAAGAGTGGTATTTAGTTTTCCATCATAAATAAATAAATAAATAATACTCTTCCGTCCACCCAAGATTTGCTTATGTTCGAGTAACACAGAATTCAGAGAAAAAGGTTAACTTAGTTGGTAAGATGTTATAAAATTAAAAATTTGAGTGAAATATGATACTTAACAAAAGACACAAATAAGTCCTCGATATTTCATTTGAATGCATAAATAAATATATTTATAGACTTCTCAATATACTTTCAAACCTATTAAAAGACATGTTGGGAAATTTAAGTAAAGTTTTGATTGATTCCAAAACCAACTGACCCCAATCGAATAGATGTTGCCATATCCTAATGTTAGTATTTAGGCTTGTTGTTTGAACAATGTTCAGATTTTATCTTTACAGGACTCCAGTTGAAGATGGCAACATGGCTATATAACTTCAGATGGAAACTCAGATGTGGAACATCAGATGTGAAGCCGATTGTTCGGATGTGGAACATCAGATGTAAGAAAGACAACTGAGCGTTCAAGCCAACCGTTCGGATAAAGAACATCGGATGAAAGAAAACATCTGAGTAATCAACTGTTCATCAGATGTGACAATCCACCTGATCAGATGGAACATCAGTTGCAGGACTCAATCTGATAGATCGACAATATGAAGTTCAAGGTAGCTGAGGGCTCAACTGTTCCTCTTCAGACAAAATGTCAGATGAAGGTAGCGATCAGATGGAACATCAGCTGAAGACCGATCAGATGAAGATCAAACATCTCAACCGACCAACCAATGTTGAAAGACAAAGGTTGAAATTTGAATTTCAAATAGGAAGTCACGTGAAGGTTTGACGTTCTGTCATTACCTCATTTGGCCCAACACAAGGTTGTCTCAGAAGGAAAGCAGAAGTTCACAGTTGCCAAATCGGGAAAATCTGCAGAGATGAGAGACAAGCCATCACTTTCACAGAACAGAGATCAACGGTTCTTCCAACGGCTAGTTGATTCTCACCGCCTATAAATTGAGGCATTCATTCATTCATCAAGACAGAAGACATAGAAAACAGAAGACATAGATAACAGAAGACAGACAAGAGAGACAGACGAGCGAAAGAACGACGATATACTGCACACAAGCTAAACTGCAAATATTCTCTAAGAACATCACCAGTTGAGAGTTCATAGAGAGTTAGAATCTGTCTTGGTGTTTTCGATCTTAGTTTGAGTCTTCATTTGTTCAAGCTTAGATCCTAGCTCACTTCAGAGCTAGTAGTTGGAAAACCCACCCTTATACACATCCCCTAAAAAGGTTGTTAGGATCCTGCTTTTCCCGAAATTGAGTAGAAAGGTTGATAAGTACCCGCAAACTTATATGTAAGGTTGATAAGTACTTGCAAACTTATCTGTACGGTTGCAAAGCCCGCGTAAGCTTTGTGGTAGCTGTCCTAAAGAATTTGGACTGAGTTGTGTGGTCTCACAACTCCCCGTGGACGTAGGAGGTCTCTCCGAACCACGTAATTCCTTTGTGTTGTGTTTTTAGTTCAGTTACTTTTTGCATATCCAACTGACCAACTAACCAGCACTCAAAACTGCATCTTTACATTTCAACTGATTTGGTTGTTGACCGACCTTGCATCTGAGCATGAGTTGTTTTATACGAGTTATTGTTGTTTCCACCACATTCCGCACAGCACTACTCTTCCAGGTGAGTTTTCTTACTCAGTTGTGATTCCAACTGAGTCCTCTTACTCAGTTGTAGTAATTTTCATGGGGTTGTTTTTAAAATTCCTATCTGGTGTATTCCCCCCCCCCCCCCATACACCAGAACTCGTATCGGGACCATCAAGTGGTATCAGAGCCAGGTTCACAAGACCGCTGTCTCTGTTTCACGAAGTGTAAATCGAGGTGTTTTTCTTCAGTGGTCAACTGAATAGATCTTTTTCACGCTAGTGCATTTCTGCTTGCATTTGTTGTTTGTTTGTTGTGTGCAGATGGATGTTAAAGACAAGATTGTTGTCATGTTCTCGGTTGTGAACTATACATCCTGGAAAACTCGGATGAAGAAGATTCTACTGTCCAAGCATCATCGAATGCAACAAGTGATTACATCAGGACCGATCACCATCATGGGAAAAGTCATTCGCACTCCTACAAATCCCAATGATGGGGATGCAACTGAGGTGTTAGTCGAGAAGAAGCCAGAAGATTTTACTCCTGAGGAAGCTAAAGTGAGTCAGCTGGATATCTGGGCTCAGAGCACTATCATGTCCACAGTTGGACAAGACTATCTTCCATGGATAGAAGAGTGCAACACAGCTAAAGAAATGTGGGACATTTTGGCATCTCTTAGTGAAGGGAGTGACGAAACCAAGGAGAACAAGTTCTCCCATGCTTGTCAAGACTTTGGCAATTTCTGTCTAAAAGTCGATGAAACCATTGATCAGTTGGAGCTTCGGTTCATGGATATCATCCGAAAGATTCAGTCTATCCGACGAGGGAAATATACTTTGAGAGAGATCAACCTCAAAGTATTACAAGCCCTACCAGCTGAGTGGGACACCTTCACCAACATTCATGAAAGCCGAGCTGATCTTGGAGAGATGGGAACGGACAGACTGTTCTCAATTCTGAAAGGAAATGAGTACAAGGTGATCCGAGGAAGATCAACTCAGTCCTTGGTGCAGACGAGTCGACTTGAGGATGTTGGTTCCGGAACAAAGACTGTAGCACTTCGAGCCGACTATTCCAAGCCGCGAACATCAAGGGCAACAAGATCTACGTACACAGCTTCGAAGGAGCCGAGCAGAGAAGAGCTGCAACAGAGTATCGCCGCCGTGTCAAAGAAGCTGGCTGACATGGATACTCGGTTCGGAAAATATAAGCGGTTCTATAAATCCAACCGAATTCGAGATAACTCAAAGCCTGTGACCAACAATTGGTTTGAATGCGTCAAAGAGGGACACTTCAAAGTTGATTGTCCAGATCTTTCGAAGAAAGATAAAGATGCGTTGAGGGCCAAGCATAATGCAAAGAACAAGGCCATGGTTGCAGAAGAAGCAACTGATGACATGGACATCTTCACCGACACTGAAGATGAGGACGAGCTGACTTCCACCAACAATGCTATCGGACAGGATCAATGTCTCATGGCATTTAGAACTGACCAGGATGATGCTGAGGTACATTCTAATTAAGTTAATTTAAATTCTTCCAATGCTACTAACATGCAGGAAACAGTAGATGAAGAGTTGGAACCCTCTTGGGGTGACTTCCTAGAACTCAGTGAGGAATTGCATCACAATCGGTTGAGTTTAAGAATCTTCAAGAACAGTTTGCCAGACTTGAAGAATCCTTAACCGAAAAGGACGATCTGATTAAAAGTCAAACCGAAGAGATTGATGATCTCAAAAGTCAACTGAATGTGGCCAACCAAACTAAGGCTCCAACCGATGAAGAGTTGATGGAGCAGCATGAGCAGTTGAACAAGCAAGAAGCACAGATCGACCAGCTGATGAAGATGTTAGACGCACAGACAGAGCATATAGCTGTTCTTCTCAAGGATCTACAAACTGAGAAGGACAACCTGATAAAGCTCTATCAATCATCCAAAATCATCGAGAATCTCATCAGTTACCAACGACAAATGGATGACGTGTCTGGACTCGGTTACGACATGGTCAAGGACACTGGAATTCCACCCGCAACCTTTATCAAGGCTATGGATGTCACGGTTGCTAAACCAAATTCGGTTGAGTCTGCAATTCCCCAACTTAATCCGACCTCCACGTCACAGCAAGCACCTACAGCACAACCTGCTAAGGGAACTACAACTGAGAAATGAAAAGGAGCTGTGGTTGGAGAACTGAAGAATCCATCGGTTGGGATAACAACCGAGGGAGAATGTTCCAGGACTCAGAAGAGGAACCAGAGACATCGGAGATACAATCAGAACCGACTTCAGAACCGACCTCAGAACCGACCTCAGAAGAGATGGAATCAACAGAACCGACAGGGATTCAACCATCAGAATCGACATCGGTTCCATCATCAGAACAACCAGAGGTTCCATCAGAGTCAACCAATGTGGAACAGTTCCAACAGCTGCGAATATTCATGCCAGAACATAAATCAACAACCGAGCATGAACAACTGTAGTCGACAGCCAGGAAAATGGAATCAGACTCAGCGACAAAGATTCCAACATGGCGTCCGACCTCATTGGAAAAATCAAAAGGGTCAGAAACGGCAACAAAACAGGGAGAACGCCTCTCCTCCTAAAGCCCACAATGGGAGAAATCAATCTCTTCCCAAGAAACAGAACGTCAATTATAACAACAAGCCTAAGGTTGACCGAGGTGTTGTTATAGTTGATGGAGAAGGAAAGATAATTTGGAATGACAAATCTATCCGAATCTACAGGGAAAAGCGACCCACAGTTCAAGGGGGAACTGGTTCTAACCCTCAAGGACCCAACTAAAATTGGGGACCTAAGCGTGTTTCTCTGTGCAGGAGCAGGAGGAACAGCTGAGGAAAAATAAAGCATCACATACCATGTGGGTGATGGATAGTGGATGCTCGAAACACATGACAAATCTGAAGGATTTGCTTGGAAGTTTCGTGGAGAAGGAAGGACCATCAGTTACATTTGGTGACAATTCAAAAGGTCACACTAAAGGCTACGGTACCCTTGAAACCAATCATGTATCTATTTCTAATGTTTCATATGTTGATGGATTGAAGCATAACTTGCTCTCCATCAGCCAATTCTGTGATAATGGTTTCTCTGTCAAGTTTGATGCACAGGGCTGCAGGGTCAAAAATGTTAGAACAAAGCAAGTCATATTATTGAGAAATCGATCTCCAACCGGGAATGTCTACTATGCAGATTGGAATAGTAGTCCTCCTGATTCCTGTCTTTTATCAAAAAGCAGTTCGGATGTGAGCTGGCTGTGGCACAAAAGGCTCAACCATCTGAATTTCAAGACAATGAACCGCCTTGCGAGACAGGAACATGCAAAGGGTATTCCGAACCTCGTGTTTTCACCAACACATATCTGCAGTGTGTGTCAGCTGGGAAAGCTCGCTAGATCCTCCTTTCGGTTGAAAACGATTCCCTCAACCGACCGAGTATTGCAGCTGATCCATATGGATCTCTTTGGGCATGTTACTCCCAAGAGCATGAATGGTAACGAATATACACTGTTGTTACTGATGATTTCTCTAGGTACACGTGGACCATTTTCATGCGTTACAAGAATGAAACCCGAGATGAGCTACCCAAGCTGATGGATCGGATATCTAACCAACAAGAGATGAAAATCATTTCTATCCGATCAGACCGTGGAACCGAGTTCCTCAATGAAACCATCATCGAATACTGCGAGAAGCATGAAATCACTCATCAAACATCGGCTGCTCGTACTCCACAACAGAATGGAGTAGCCGAGCTAAGAAACCGAACGCTGAAGGATGGTGCTACATTCATGTTGACAAGCTCAGCTCTGCCAAAGAGATTTTAGGCTGAGGCAATCAACACAGCATGCTACACCCAGAACCGGTCTCTTCTGACCAAGCGGTTGGGAAAGACTCCATATGAACTATGGAGACGCAGGAAGCCTGATATTTCATATTTTCATTTTTTTGGTTCTAAGTGTTATATTCACAACAATGGGAAGACTCAGTTAAAAACTTTTGACGCCAAGGCTTCGAAGGGCATATTTCTCGGATATGCCGCTTGGATCAAGGCTTATAGAGTTTTTAACAACAGTTCTCGTGTTGTGGAGATAACACCTCATGTTAGTTTTGATGAATCTACTTTTGAGTGCAGGGAACAGGCTAAAGGACAACAAGCAGATCCACATGTTCCACCAGCTCTCACCAGATCGCAGGTTCTAAAGCAGAAGAATCTAGCTGAACCATTGGTATGGGCAACCGAGGATGATGATCCGTGTTCCTCTGAAGATGAATGTGAGGACCCCAGCTCATCTCAAGGGGGAACTTCAGCTGATGTTACTCCAACTGCATCAGCATCCGAAGCCTAACCTAACTCGGTTCGAAATATTATCCATGTTGAGGATCTAGACTCAACAGCAGATAAATCACCAGTTTTGAAGATCCCACATCTCCCACGGCTCAGATCACGGAACCGCCACTATTGGAAGAAGAAGGAAGATGCAACAAGAGATGGTATGAAGATCATTCCAAGGACAACATCATCGGAGATCCAACCAAGGGTGTGCGTACTAGGAGCAGAGTTGCAAATCCAGACTCAGCTGAGAAAGATTCCAGCACTTACGCCCAATATGCTGAGGAGTTGGCAGTTCTTTAGGAGTTCGAACAGGCAGGAGATGTTGCCATGATTTCATGTTTCGTAGCTGATGTGCCAGAACCGAAGAATGTTGTGGAAGCTCTCAACTGTGTTCATTGGACAACAGCCATGCAAGAAGAGATGAATGAATTTCTACGCAACTGTTTATGGGAGTTGGTAGAAAGACCAAATGGTGTTAAAGTCATTGGATTAAAGTGGATTTTCAAGAACAAGAGAGACGTCATTGGATTCATCGTGAGAAACAAAGCAAGGTTTGTAGCTCAGGGATATTGCCAACAAGAAGGAATTGATTTCGAGGATTCCTTCGCGCCTGTTGCAAGGTTGGAAGCCATCTGAATATTTCTAGCCTATACTGCATTTCACAAATTCAAGGTTTATCAGATGGATGTGAAGTGTGCCTTCCTCAACGGTGATATTAAGGAAGATGTTTATGTTGAACAGCCTCCCGATTTTGAGACTGGTGATGGAAGAGTGTATAAATTGAAGAAAGCAATCTATGGATTAAAGCAAGCACCTAGGGCTTGGTATGGCACTCTCTGTGGTTTTCTTCTGAACTCAGGGTTCAAACGAGGGTCAGTTGACAAAACACTGTTTATTGGTTCTTTGCTATATCTAACCGCCAGTCGGCCAGATATATCTTACGCGATTTGAGTGTGTGCTCAGCTCCAGGTTCAGCCAAGGGAAGCACACATGTTGGCAGCAAAGAACATCATTAAGTATCTGAAGGGTACTGTTAATGTTGGGTTGTGGTACCCAGCTGACGACAATATCCAACTGTCCGGATACTCAGATGCGGATCTAGCCGGAGATCGGTTGGACAGGAAGTCCACATCTGGACACTGTCAGTTCATGGGAAGCAAGCTAGTTTCATGGTTTTCAAAGAAACAAGCATGTGTTGCCACTTCTACAACCGAGTCAGAGTATATGGCTGCCGGTAGTTGTTGCATGCAAGTGTTGTGGCTCAAGCAATAGCTGAGAGATTATGAAGTAGCAACTGGACAGGTTCCCATCCATTGTGATAGCTCAAGTGCCATTGCTATCTCTTTGAATCCTGTTCACCATTCTCGGACGAAGCACATCGACATCCGACATCATTTTATCCGAGATCATATTGAGAAGAAGGATGTATCTGTGGAGAAGATTCCAACTGATATTCAGAGAGTCGATATCTTCACCAAACCTCTAGCCGAAGCACGATTCAAGATGTTATGTGATCTCCTTGGATTGCTGGATCCATCAGATGAGGAATCAGCCAAGCTGAAGAGATAGATATCCATCTGAGGGGGAAGCTCAGATGAAGGGGGAATCTCAGATGCGGATCGTCATCCGAAGACATCAGACGTCAGCTGAACAGACGAACTCGAGTCAGCTGATGGTATGCCGCAACATTGTAACACAGCTGATTCCGATATCAGTTGGCAGGTATCATTTATGGCTGAAGGTGTTTGTGTCTTAAATGAGAATGTTTGAAATAAATTCAAACATTCTCGAGCATGTCAGATAGATTAAAAATAGCCATCATAGCGTGTTTAATGTAAAGTATGGCTGAACATCAATAGCCTTACTTTATAGTGCGACTGGGCTGATATATAAATAGTTCACCTTCTCACTCGCGCGTATTGGAACTCGGAATTTGACGTCAGTCAAAGTTAGTCAACAGTCGCGAGATCTCAGCCGTTGATGGATTCGCGCCATTCAACCTTGGCCATCGATTTCAAACGACCCACTAACCTATAAAAGGCGGAAAATCAGGAAGTGAATTCTTACCTTCTATACTTGTGTTTATCTGAGTAACTGTTCATCTTCGTCTCTGATTCTGTCTCACCATTTTCTGCTAAGTTCTTCTTTTCTTCTCTCTATATATAAACCTCTCTGGAATACAAAATGGCACCTAAAGCTTCATCTCAAGGAAAGAAGATGGCATCATCAGGACCAGCTCTAGTCCCTTCGACGTATGAGGAATCTTATGACATGATGATATCCAGAATCCACTTCGAACAGATTCTGTCAACAGAAGCTCTGGACTCGCCGGCGTTATCCCCTCTCGCCGATCTTCTTAGGAATAATGGCCTTCTTGAGTGGGCGACGCTATTTCCCACCCACTTGCTCAGGCGTCAAGTCGGAGAATTCTACATGAACCTGCAACACGAACAGGGAGTAGGCCTTGTCTCAGAAATCTCCCGTCGACAGCGCGACATTCCTGCCAGAACTGTCCGCCGTGTCACCTTCCACATACCGGTTTCCGAGATGCTACGCTCCATCATTCCACCGAATCTGACCGCCACGGACACCGTCGAGAACATCACAGATGCAGATGCAGATCAATTTCTGGAGAATGCTCTCATTACAGCAGAAAGATTGAGGAGCAACATGCAGTGAACGAAGTTGAAACCCGAGCATCGACTTCTGATCGATGTGGTATCCAAGGTTATTTTTGGATACAACGGAGCCTTTGGAGATATCAGCCGACCCAAGCTCAAGTAGCTGATTGCTTTGGAGCACAAGCACAACATCAACTGGTTCAAGTTCTTCGAACACCAGTTGACGATGGAGAAGCAGAAGATCTCATAATCTATCAATGATTCTGGGGAAAAGTTGTTGAGTGTCAAGGGAACTCTCAACTTTGGAGTTAAAATATTTGCCCTGATCCTTCTCGCCACAAAAGATCAGAACATGGTGTGGGAAGACAGTGAGGAGACACCAATCAAGAGGCAGATGTTGTTCCCAACAGCTAAGAAAGCTCTTGATGTGATTTGGAGTGACTACACTCCCAAAGACAAAAGGGAAGCTGTGAAATCAGCTGAGGAGAAAGATACAGCTGAGGAGCTGCTTCCAGCTGCCGGCCACTCTTCCAAATCGACAGCTGCACGCCGACTCAGAGATGAGTCAGATAAGGATCAAGAGGAGGAGCCGCGTAAGAAGAAGTTGAGGGTTCGCATCAAGAAGTCAGTTGCAAAACCAGCTGAGAAGGTACCAGCTGAGGAGGTACCATCTGAGTCGAGTCACTTAGTTGATAATGATGCTTTTGAAATTGTTCCTCGCGAAAGTGGAACAGATAGAATAGAAGGGATGGAAACCGATCTAGAAGATGAGCCGACCATGTCCTCGGATGCAGCTTCTTCATCAAAGGAATCAGAAGATGTTCCGACCTCCCCCACGGCAGGAGCTGATGCCGTACAGCATAGACAGGTTCTCGTAACCGATCCTCACTCAAAAATTCCAAGCTCCCCGTCGATGCCAACATTGAGACCACTTCTTTGGCCAATGTTGAGAAACCTCTCGATGCCAACATTACAACCCAGTCAGAAATTCCGAGCTCTCCACTCGATGCCAACATTGTGACCACTTCTTTGGCCAATGTTGAGGAAACCCTTGAACCCATTCCCTACGAAAATCTCTCTCCCTTTCCCATCGACGAAGAAGCTGATTGTCGAGCTGTCGCACTGGAACATGAAGGTAAGCTGGCATATTGCTTTCAGAAGTTGATTGGTATGTTTCCTGAGGTGCGCGACATGCCCACCTTTGCCACGCTCGGAACTGAGCTGTTGTATCAATTCAACATAATTTTCAGCCACTGGTATGTCAAGGAAGATACCATCCGGATACACAGCTGGAACCAACTCAAGGCAGATGAGTCGCGTCTGAGGGAGTACTTCAGTTATACCAACCTTGAGGTTGCATACAACAACAAGATCGCACTGCTGACTCGCCGTCTGGACATCAACAAAGCAGAAGGAAGAGACACAAGGGAGACAGCTGAACAAGATTGTGTCACTTTCCTTGACAACATGCTGACCAAGTCTGCTGATTTTGTAGATGATTCTGACGCAGCTGCAGCAGCAGCAAAGCAGGAAGAAGAAGAACTTCAACAGTACCTGGCCAATCGCCATGTCATGGTTACTGTTGAACAGCCAGCACCTGTTAAACAACCAGCACCAGCTAAACAGCCAGCACCCTCCTCAGATGAAATATGCGAGCTGATCACTGAGAGAGTCAATCAGCTTAGGAAGGAGATGCTTGCCAACATCCAGCTCAACCGTGAAGAACAGCAGAAGATGATTGAAGCTCAGGATGAGAAGCACAATAAGCTGCTGGAAGAACATGATGCGCTGAAGATGAAGCTGGATGATCTTTCAACATCCACCAGCAAGGATATCAATGACCTGAAGATCACAGTTCTCGGAATCAAATCAGAACTTAACGTGTTCAAGTCCATCTCAGAATCCAATCTTGCCAAATCTCAACAGACTCAAGACCAAGAATGGGATTCTCGGTTCGAACAAAGATGGACTGAGTTCGTCGCTTTTCAAACTGAAGTCACTGAAACCTTCGCTGCAATGCAGAAAGCTGATGAAGAGCGCCGTGACAAGGAACTAGCAAAGAAGGTTGATGTGGAATGCGCAGTAAATGAGCTCTTCAACCGGATTCAGCAGGTTGAACAGAAACTCACTTCTCTGGATGGCTCAGTCGCAAGCCTTGTTGCTGATGCCAAAAAGAGGGAAGATGAGACCCGGGAAGATGAGATGCGGGAAGATGAGACGCATGCTGAAGAAGGGATGACAACCGGCAAGGAATCTCAGCTGAAGAAGAAGACCGAGCTGAAGAAGACAGCTCCGAAGAAGAAGTCCGCTCCGAAGCCAACCGACAAGAAACAACAACAGCTGAAATCTATTGTTGTCGGAGGAGAAGAAATAGCTAAGGACATGGAGCAAGCGAAGGAGTATGGAGTTTCCTACAATTCCATAGCCGAGATTGCAGCCGAGCTCGATGCTGAACTCGACGGTATTACAACCGAAAAGTGTATTGCTGCTGCTAAAGCTATAGATGTTCCGGAAAAGGACTACATGAATCCAGAATGGATAAAGAAATTTGCAGCCAACCAAGCTACAAGAGTTAACAAATTTGAAGAAGAGCTTGCCAAGGTTACTAACAACTTGGACAGAAATGTTACCTTTCGAAGCCGTCGACGCATAGAGAAACATCAGGTGAAGGCTGAAGCAAAACTGAAGCAACAAAGACTGCCAGGAAAGATCAAGCTCCAGGGACGCTTCAAACATGTTGATAAGTGGATGCCGAAAGAATGGAATGATGATTGGGAATCATTCAAACAAGAATTTGTGAATGATTTCTACTACAGGAAGGTGTACACAACTGAGGATGCAAGAAGAGGTTTCAAAGAAGCCCTAACCGAGCTGCACTCTGGGGATCCGGGCATGTTCAACCAGTTCAGGCGAGCAATGATTGATGCAAAGCTGGATATGAATATCGTCCCCGTCCCTCAGAAGGTTGCATATCTTCCTCCATTCATTCCAGACACAAGAAATCCCAACAGGCAGAGGATCGCAGTTGAAGCAAGAAATGTCTGTCAAGAACATGGAGTAGATATCTCAAAAGAATCAGATGCCAAAAGAGAAATTTTTGTCAGGATTTTTGGCAAGTATGGGCTGAAGTATTAGCCAAGATAAAGTTTTTGAGCCACTGATGTAATTAATTTCTATGCAAACATCAGTTGTAATGAAAACTTTCATCATATATCCGATTCATCTTGATGTACAATTTTCCAGTTGTCCAAGCTCTGAATCGCAAAGTTATTTCAATACCATATTATAACTGTGCCAATCCTTTGATGTTTAATCTTATAGACTGACTAGAATTTCAGCTGAGATTATAGATAGGTCAGTAGGGTTTAGATCAGTAGGGTTTTAGCATCATCAAAAAGGGGGAAATTGTTGGAAAATTTAAGTAAAGTTTTGATTGATTCCAAAACCAACTAATCCCAACCGACTAGATGTTGCCATATCCTAATGTTAGTATGTAGGCTCGCTGTTTGGGCAATGTTCAAATTTTATCTTTACAGGACTCCAGCTGAAGATGGCAACATGGCTATACTCGGATAGAACTTCAGATGGAAACTCAGATGTGGAACATCAAATGTGAAGCCAACTGTTTGGATGTGGAACATCAGATGTAAGAAAGACAACTGAGCGTTCAAGCCAACCATTCGGATAAAGAACATCGGATGAAAGAAAACATCTGAGTAATCAACTGTTCATCAGATGTGACAATCCACCTAATCAGATGGAACATCAGTTGCAGGACTCAATCTGATAGATCGACAACATGAAGTTCAAGGTAGCTGAGGGTTCAACTGTTCCTCTTCAGACAAAATGTCAGATGAAGGTAGCGATCAGATGGAACATCAGCTGAAGACCACTCAGATGAAGATCAAACGTCTCAACCGACCAACCAATGTTGAAAGACAAAGGTTGAAATTTGAATTTCAAATAGGAAGTCACGTGAAGGTTTGATGTTCTGTCATTACCTCATTTGACCCAATACAAGGTTGTCTCAGAAGGAAAGCAGAAGTTCACAGTTGCCAAATCGGAAAAATCTGCAGAGATGAGAGACAAGCCATCGCTTTCACAGAACAGAGATCAACGGCTCTTCCAATGGCTAGTTGATTCGGCTCTTCCAATGGCTAGTTGATTCTTACCGCCTATAGATAGAGACATTCATTCATTCATCAAGACAGAAGACATAGAAAACAGAAGACAGACAAGAGAGACAGACGAGCGAAAGAACGACGATATACTGCACACAAGCTAAACTGCAAATATTCTCTAAGAACATCACCAGTTGAGAGTTCATAGAGAGTTAGAATCTGTCTTGATGTTTTCGATCTTAGTTTGAGTCTTCATTTGTTCAAGCTTAGATCCTAGCTCACTTCTTTGTTAGAGCTAGTAGTTGGAAAACCCACTCTTATACACATCCCCTAAAAAGGTTGTTAGGATCCTGCTCTTCCCGAAATTGAGTAGAAAGGTTGATAAGTACCCGCAAACTTATATGTAAGGTTGATAAGTACCCGCAAACTTATCTGTACGGTTGCAAAGCCCGCGTAAGCTTTGTGGTAGCTGTTCTAAAGAATTTGGACTGAGTTGTGTGGTCTCACAACTCCCCGTGGACGTAGGAGGTCTCTCCGAACCACGTAATTCCTTTGTGTTGTGTTTTTAGTTCAGTTACTTTTTGCATATCCAACTGACCAACTAACCAGCACTCAAAACTGCATCTTTACATTTCAACTGATTTGGTTGTTGACCGACCTTGCATCTGAGCGTGAGTTGTTTTATACGAGTTATTGTTGTTTCCACCACATTCCGCACAGCACCACTCTTCCAGGTGAGTTTTCTTACTCAGTTGTGATTCCAACTGAGTCCTCTTACTCAGTTGTAGTAATTTTCAGGGGATTGTTTTTAAAATTCCTATCTGGTGTATTCCCCCCATACACCAGAACTCGTATCGGGACCATCAAGGCATTTTGTTGATATAGTGTCACTTATAACCTGTATCTAACTTTATTGGAATACAATACATGGTATACTTTCGTGGAGAAGTTCCCCGAAAATAATAAGTGCCCAATAAAGGACATGCAGTGCACATTTTGGTGTCTTGAAAATCATTTTTTATTGTAGTGAATACTTATTTCTATAAATGGAGTATGCAAATATTTTATAGACATCCATAAATGGCAAAATAGATCAATCTTTCGTAGACGGTGGGGGTGTCAAAAAAAATACTACTATTATTTTAAATCAAACGGTTACAATTTTCATAATACTCTCTAACATATGAACTAATTCGATCATATCTTTATGTATATATATTTTTTTTCAAATCTATCGTACTATTCAATTTCTTGAACTGCCGATATGGACCATTGATTTTTTTTTAGATTTATGATTGTCACTGCTCGATACATTTTAATTGAACATGAAATGCGTTACCATAACAATGCATTATTATAATGATTGTAATAATACATTAAATGTACTCATTTAAGTATATAAAATGTATTTTTTATTTTATTTTTTACGGTAAAAATATTTTATATTTGAAAAAATCTCTATATGTATAATTGTAATATTATTTATACGAATATTTAAAAAAATAAATAGGATAAAAACGACCACTTGTCGAAGTAGTGTTGTTTCAGTGTTGAAAACGTATCGTGGCAAACAGGGATTATTGACACTAATTAAACTTTGAAAGTAGGGGCCATTGCCTTTGGCTTTAACTGATTGAGAAGCCAAAAGATATCAAGTTGCAAGCATACCACGTGGTCCAATTTAATGAGTTTTAAAGTTTATATTTTAATTTTATTTAATTTTAAGCATCAATGAACTCTAAGATTTTTCTTGAAATTTATGGTTTCAGGTTCGAGACTATTTCATGTTTGCGTCTACAATTAGAGCAGCCACGTTTCGCGACGAGCCGCCCGATGTCGAGCCTTAGGGGCTCGAGCCCGCCTTATCCGGTTGAGCCGGCTCTTGTTGCTTTTGCGTATAGCGCGTGGACTTTACACGCCTTTAATTATAGTAATAAAAAATCGAATTTGAATTGCCTGCAATGGCTACTTCTCGTCGGCGTCGACAACGGTCATTTTTTTTTTATTCTTCTTTTACCCTATAAATACACCCCAATTCTACACCATTTTTACACCATTTCTCTCCATTTTCTCTCCATTTTCTCTCTTGTTCTCTCTATACATCTCTCATTTCCTACACCACATTCATCAACCTCAAATGGCTGGCATCTCTCCATACATGCCGGGCCTCGACCAAATCAACTTAACGAGGCCGGCGCCGGCGAAGGAAGTCTGGAAACGGCTACATCCACGTTGGTCAAAGCGAGGGCGGCGGCGACGGCGAAGAGGGCAAAGTCCAAAGCCAACAGCGAACGACGACGGTGCCGAAGGACAAACGCGCCAAACCTATACCGTCGAAGAAACCGATCTCATATGATTTGGATGGAGGAAATGAACCACGCCGTCCGTGGAACGGATCAACGAGGTGATGCGTATTGAGGAAGGGTTGTGGACCGGATCAACCTCTTGATGTCTACCCCTTTCACGGTCAAACAAGTGAAGAGTCATTGTCAACGAGGAAAGTGTTGGCACTCGCCCAATGGGGAACAAGGCTGCAGCCAAAGGGAAGGGAATGGGACGGCGCCCTCATCCGAGTTGTTGAAGTTTATGGAAGGCACGCAAAGTGGTCTCGCAGCTCTCACCGAGGCCAAAATAAAGAAAATCCCTATGAAGCACGAGGCGATGAACAACAAGATTCTCTATATGGATACGTCGAGAATGATAGAGGGGCAGCTCAAGCTGCATTCGAAGCAAGTGGCGGAGATCTTGGCTCGTCATGCAGGAGTATTTTTTTTTAACTATGAAATTACAAATTTTCATCTGTGTAATATTTTAATTTTAGTAATGGAAGTATTGTATTATTCTATTTGGCAAAAAAAAAGTAAATCAAAAATAAAAAAATATTAAAATCTGAAAACTAATTTATATGAGTCTGCGGATGAGCCAGACCAATGTGGGCAGAGAGGTCCATCCGTCGGCCATAACATCATCCCTTGAGCCTCTTATAGGCTCAACAGACGTGGATGCTCTTATGCAAAATATTTGTTCGTGATCTCATGAAAAATATCTTATATATACGCTTAGATTAACAATCGTAATTCTTTGATAGATATCCGTCCCGAATAATTTTTGTAGTTTTAAATTTTTTAAAAATGATACTAATATTAATAAATAACAAAATATATTAATTAGCATGAAAATTCAAATTTAATGAGAATCGAAAAACCATATTAAGTAGACACATTAACACTATTTTCTCATTCTTTATATATAACTCAACTCTCTCTTTTTCTTCTATCTATTTTCAACGCGGGACAACTTATTTATTTTAATTTCTTCTCGATCCCCTCTCACTATTTTTAATCTCACATCGAAAATGAGAGAAGAGAGGAGTTGACTTATAAATAAGATTGTCTTCATGCTTTAACTTAATTTATTACTATATTTTTTTCCTTAATTTTAAGAAATAATAACTTTTTAGTTCTAATAAAAAATTTAAGTTAAATAATATATATTTCTAAATGGATATCCGAAGAATATCCTTCTCCTGCCGAATAATTTCTCATCCGAATCCGTCCCGATTTAAACAAATATAAACAGATATGATGATTAATTTTTTAGGTGGATATGAAGATGGAAAATCAATTCCCGACCCAAACCCGCAATGTTACCATCCTAAATTCCTAATAATTGATATCACTGAGGACAACTTTATAATGAAGACGTGAACTTCAAAAGTTGTCCTAATTTTCAGTGAGCATTGCATTGTCGGAAAAAAAAAAAAAGGTAAAGATAAGAGAGAAACTTTTTGTATTTGTCGAAAATTAGAAATTGTGAAAAATACTTTCCATTAGCCAGGTGGAAGTCTGAATGGAACGGTATTGTGGTATCGATCAGATGACAATTGACAAAAGCGAGGACCCGTTTCGGAATTTATTTGGGCTTGGGAAGCCCGCAATGATTAGGACTTGCAAATTATTTGTTTGGGCTTGGATTCCCAGATATTCGTTTCTCTGTATACCAAATTTCAATTATGTTGTGTAGAATATATGAACATTTACAAGAAAAATATGGAGTATAAACTTTCTCTAGCTTTAGCCTGAGCACAATGCAAGTCTGTTGGGATAGTATAGTTGGTGTCTCGGTGGCGAGTTACTCCATACCGCACTTTTAAATACAGGTTGTTGGTAGTT
Organism: Schizonepeta tenuifolia; assembly: GCA_029490685.1. Lineage (NCBI taxonomy): Eukaryota > Viridiplantae > Streptophyta > Magnoliopsida > Lamiales > Lamiaceae > Schizonepeta > Schizonepeta tenuifolia. The sequence goes on from CM055955.1 coordinate 29,398,189, forward strand.
TATATAAATACATATATTAGTCCATACATGTACATACATGAATACATACATAAATAGATATACATACATGAAATACGTAATATTTTTTTCTTTACTTTTGTAAAATGATTATTTTAACTTTTTGCTTTTAAAATATTCACCATTTGAAGTAAATTGCAAATGTAAATATAATTATTTTTGCTTTTTTTTTTTTGTATATAAGAGAAACCCTAACTGTAACGAACCATAACTTCAAACTCAACAATAAATTTGCACAATTTCGTTTCGGCGAAATAATGCATGCATTTCTTCTTCAGAGTGATTATACAATTAGTAGTAGTGTTTGAAAATTGCGTGAAAATTGGATTCTCATAGCCATAGGCAAATGTACTTCATTCTTCTTACGGACAAGATCAACTCATCAATTTCAAATTCAAATCGAATTTTTTACTCACATTTCGTGTTTCATTCTCTACTATTTCCATTAATTGAACAACATGTGACATTGTCTAGAGTTTATTCCACCCAAATAAGGTATATAGTTATCTTCACATTGTCAAATGTCAAAAACTCGACGACTATAATAGAAAATGAAACACTATAGTGAACAGAGGATCTGAGTTGTTTGAAAACAGATGCTAAAACATAAATTTAGAATAAGGGACGGAATAAATATGCAAACCAAATAAGTGAATAACAATCAAGCTAAGTCTTTATTATAACTTCATGAAACATGATAATAACAACACTCGAACAAGCAAACACATAAAACAGAAACAATACAATTATTAATTTCCATACAGCTTATTTGCTAAAGTAACCGTCGGTAGTCTTGATCTAACCTTCCGACTCTTTCTTCTCATCGCCGGCAGCTTCCGCCTTCTTGTTAAAGAACTCCTGAGCCTTCTTCACAGCTCCTCCGCCTGAAGGGATTTCAGTTTCGGCGGCGGCTAGGGGTTTTGCCTCGTCGGATTCCGAAGGCTTGTTAAACAATTCCTGCGCCTTCTTCACATACTCCCCTGCTCCTCCGCCTGAAGGATTTTCAGCTCCGGCGGCGGCGGTGTTGGCTGGTGGTTTTGCCTCTCCGGATTCCGACGGCTTGTCAATCAAATCCTGCGCCTTCTTGACATACTCCCCTGCGCCTCCGGCTGAAGGGTTTTCGGTTCCGGCGGCGGCGGGGGTGGCGGTGGCCTGCGTCGTACTGTAGTCGCGGAGATAGACCTCCGTTTGATCAACGCACTTTCCGAATCCTTTGGTCTCGTCTAGCTTAGCGTAGTCCGAGCCGGCTGCGAGGAGGTCGGCAGCGGCGCCGGCGGCTTTGCCCGGCGCGCTGGTGACCTGGGATTGAGCCGCGGCTCCCACTCCCCTGGCGCTCGTCATAAAACCGGCGGCTGCGGAGTTCTCTTCGGGGGCAGGCTCATTCTTCTTCGAATCGCCACCACCTTTCGTTAAGTTTGACAAGAAATTCATCTTGGATTTAAGACAAAAGAGTTACGTTGAGATGAGAGAGAAAATAAGGGAGAGCGAAATTTCTTATGGAAGATAAAAAATAGTAGTGTGAGGTGAAAATTGGAGGACCGGTGGTGATTGTTAAATAGACCGATATTTTTCTTTTCATAATTTCATGCTCGCTCCCATTTGTAGCTTCGCATAATTTATTCTCTCTCCATCCACGATAAATGTGAGTATAAAAAAAATGAGTAGTATTTTTCTTTATAAAAGTATATTTGTTAATTTTAATAGAATAAATGAGACTGGTGGAAGTTGAATCTATTGAGAAAGAAGGTAAAACATTAGTATGTTAAGTACGGATATTTCTATTTATGAAAATATTACATTTTGAGAATGATTTAGAAATGAATAAGTCCATACTTATCATGAATACTTATCATGAACGGATAGAATATAACATATCAAAGTTTAACACATTAATATAGGACAAATGAAGTAAATAATAGGGTTAGAATATTATAGAAACTTATCCTTCTAATGTAGAAAGTAAGTAGTACATGTTTCGTTATATACATAAAACTAGTAATAATGCTTATTTTTCTATAGAGATTCACATGTCAACGAGCTTAAAAATGGACCAAATGTTATTTGAAATTATTAAAACTGTAAGATTTTGTAAACAAAAGGAGTTAGAATTGAGTTAGAATCAATACAGAGAGAAACGTGTAGTATAAGTAAGACAATAAAAATATGAACTCCATTGACAAATAAAATATACTATGTAGGATACATGTTAATTCGTGATTCACGCATAAATGCTGGAAGAACACACGAATATTAAGAAAAACAATCATCATACTTTACATTTAAATATCAACTCAACTTTCCTAAAAATCACAAAAACTCCTATAGATTATAAAATCCTAGACTTCTAGAAGGAAATACATAACTTGACAACCAAGACAAGTAAATAAAACCCAAAACTTAAATAGTTAGTAATATATTACTCGATCTTTACATATCAAGAATATTTGAATTAAAACTTGAGATTTTAGAATCTTCTTAACCGGTACAGATCATCGACAAACAGAATACTAGTAAAAGATATTTTAGAATGATACTATATATAATATTTGCCTGATATGTGAATAATTGATACAGATTGCAGATAAAATAATGAAATAAAGAAACGCGACCATTAGTAGAAGTGGTGTTGTTTCCGTGTTGGAAAATGTATGGTCGTGCCAATGACGGACTGGTTGTTTTTTTTTTCTTTTTCCTCTTCACTTTAGAATAGTATCGGTGGGGTAATTAATTGAGATGCCAAAAATATCAAGTAGCAAGGAAACTTGTTGACGAGACTTGCTCCATTAAAATGACTGATCAAGTTCATATTCTGATTTTGTTAAAAGTCCATAAATGATACTTCTATTAATGGGTTATATGTCTGTCATATGATTAACTTGAATTTCACCCATGAGTTTGGAATCCGATAATTTTTTCTAAAATGTTTCTTTTTAGAGGTGTGTTTCGGTGCAACCGTTGCATACCATATAACGGGCGCGTGCACCACACGCATGCATTCCCACATGTCCGTTATTTTTTATTTTCCATTTTTTTTTTCAGATTTTATTTTACGGCTCCGCCTTTGCTCCAATTACTAATATAAGGATAATCATCGGACAATAATTTGGATTTTTTCGGCTCCTCTTACTCGAATCTTGACCAAAGAAGAAGGGACAAACAAAAAACGAAGATGCAAACAAAAAAAGAGGCGAAAAAACAAATTGAAAATTTAAAAAAAATCTGAAAAAAAGAACAACAGATCTGGAAAATAAAAAAAACAGAAAAAAAAAGAAGAAAAAAACTTGAAAATTAAAAGAAGAAGAGAAAAAGAAGAACAAAAAAACTGAAAATTAAAAGAAAAAGAAAAAAAATACTAAAAATAAAATACTAAAAGATAAAATACACTAAATACACAAAGTGAATAATATACAACTATTATACAGAAACAAGTGTCTTCTTTTGAGGTCGTGGCAAATTACAGACCCGAGTTTGAGATAAAGTAATGGGGCCGGGGATTTCAAGTCGGTGAGTTTGGATATTTTTTTAACGAAGCTGAAGTTTGGCAAAAATAATCAACTGTTCAAACGCCACCGGAATTTATTTAATAGTTATAGATTCATTTCCTAAAAAACAATAATAATAATAATAATAATAATAATAATAATAATAATAATAATTATAGATTCATCTTTATTTAATTACTGTCGGCAAGATAACTTTTGCAACGCGGGGGGGACTGGCTCTATGGCGATGCCGATATTAAATTCTCTACTATGCAGATGCACAACAAAGATATGTTGGAAAGGTATTATTTTTTTATTTATAATATTTGCATTTAGATGTAGTATGAAGTTACATTAGATGCGCGTTGTATAAATTATATTTATATAATAAAAAATAATGATATTCGAACACATTATATATAAATATACAAATAGTTTGTTAAATATAGAAGAGTGAAATATATTTGAAAATCCATATATTATAAGTTTTACATACTTTCTCTGTCTACCATATGATTGATACTTTTGCCATTTAGGTCCACGATATGATTGTCACTTCCATTAATAGTAGTAAGGTCCACATAATATATTATACTTCCCTTCCGTTTTATTCTACTTGTCTCATTTGAGACGGACACAGAGATTAAGAAAAAAAGACTAGATATAAAAGATGTGTTTAGTGTAGTAAAAAAAGTGATATAAAATATTTTTTAATAGATAAAATGATATAAAGTGTTTTTCAAGTGACATAAAGTGATATAAAGTGAATAAAATAATTTATTAATTATTTTCTTAAATCGAAAAAGTGAGACAAGTAGAGTGAGACATCCAAAATAAAAAATGAGACAAGTAGAACTGACGTTGGGAGTATATAACTTTATATTTTTCACTACTTTACTCACTTTTATAATAAAACCTTTACTCCACTCACAACTATAAGACTATCTGCAGTGGTAGTGTCTCTATGGGGTGTGATGGAGATAGAGACTGTCAGCTGTAGTGGGACTGTCTCTATGAAGTGTCTTCATCTAATTAGTTTATTAATTTTGAATATTAATTTTGTCAATATATCACTGTCTCATTAGAACGAGACAATCTCGAAACAGTAAATACTGTACCGAACTATCTCCATGAATTGAATGTCTCGAGACACCCATAAAGACAGTCACAGCAGACAATCTAACCATTACTATTTACTAATACCCACCATTTTTTTTAAACTCATGACTACCTTATTGTGTAGGGAGATGGTATAATTTATTCTACTTGAATAAATGAATATAATACGGAATTGGGGCCATATCTATTGGGAATTGGGGCCATATCTATTGGGCCAAGTACAATAAGACATCCTTAAATTAATACTCGATAAATTAATAACCTCTTTAATATAATAATTTTTTTTCAATCTCGAATTGAATCTTGGGCGTAAATTAATAACTTCGATAAATTAATAAGATAATAATTTTTCCGAAGATCCTATAAATATAAGGCTCCAACAAAATCATAAATTAATAATTTCCTAAAATTATATAAATAACTAGAACAACTTAGTAAACTATGAACTAATTGTTGTTTGATTTTCTAGTGAAAGTTTATCTCTTTTGTACTCGCATAATATTTTATGTATTTGGTCTGTCATGATTGTTTTTTTGACTCCTTTTAGATGAGAAGCCATTGTTTTCTCGAATGTCGATATGTATATAGTTAAACGTTCTATGAATTAATTTAAGAATATACATTCTTGAATTAATTTTAAATTGTACCAATGCAATGCATGCATCTACTTTTCTAATATATTGCACTCATCATTCAATAAATTCATGTTTTTTCCGACGGAGTCTTCGGCTCCGATTTTATGGCTCCGCCTTCGCTCCAATTACTAATATAAGGATAATCGTCGGACAACAATTTGAATTTTTCGGCTCGCTTCGAGGCTTTCGGCTCCCCTCGCTCAAATATTGACCAAAGAAGAAGCGGCAAACAAAACAACGAGAGACAAACAAAAAAAAAGTGCAAAATAAATTTGAAAATTTTGAAAAACAAAAATCGAAAAATTGGTTGTGCATATGCAAATACAACGCGGTGCATATCGGTGAACATGGTTGTGCATGTGGATATACTTTGAAGTGCGTATGACCTAATCATAATAAAAATTGGAAAAAGGTTGTGCATATCAACATAAAGTGCAGTGCATATGAATATATGGTAATGTGCATGTGGATTTATTGCAAAAAGAAAAAAAACTCGAAAAAAAAAGTCAACGGTTGACCGGGTCAACCCAGTCTCACAATGTGAGACCCGTCTCACTAGAGCATTTGCCATTATGATTTATTAAGTCTCAATTAAAATTTAGTATTAAATATTACTCCATCTATCCGGCTAACAAAGTCTCTTTTTTTTTGCCTATCTCATTAACAATGTCCCCTTCCAAAAAAAAATAAAAAAATTAACTCTTCAAAGTTGTGAGACCTATCATCTTTTTGCTTTCATTCGTTAATAAATATGCCCAATAGGTAGGGGACTTTGGTAGTGAGACGGAGGGAGTAAACAATTAATTTTAAGAAAAGTAAAAAAAAAGTGTATTGGACCTACCGCACGGTGAGATCAACCAAACATGCTTGTCTGTCACTGCCAATTTGTTAGGCTTAGGTAGTATAGTGCCAAAGCTTTAGAGTTCATATGCCCATATTCAGTAAATCACCCCTTTGCAGAATGCTACATAGCAATGTGCCTCAAGAGCATGTCTTTTCTGAACTTTCTCCCTCCAAAGATCATACATAGATCAACATACATAGACCGATACTCGTAGACTTGGTTGAAAACACACGCGCTTTCTTCAAAGATCGGAGTGAGAGCTCTGTATCTGTGATCAATGAAGATGAAAATTGGATGCAGTTATTCAAATCATTAATCAAGTTTAGCGTTTCGTGTAAACTTCCCTCAGAGCAAAGAGATTACTAGATGGTATACCTAATGCAAGAACCAAATTAGGACTGCACCTCTCATTCCATGCCAGCCTTCTGCTTCAGCATTGCAATAAATTTCTCTTTGTCCTCAGGTGACATGGCCTCAGCCGAGCAATCTCCAACTCCCCACTCAGCTCCTCGGATGCAGTATTTGTCGAGAATTTGTTGTTTGTTTCTGCAAATCAATACCACAACTTATGTACAATTGTTTCATGGAGCGAGAAGCAGGTAGAGAGAACTTACTTCTCCCTGTTCAACTTCGATTGCTCGAGCAGCTTCTTGAGAATAGGAGACTCTTTGAATCTTGCATCATTCTCTGCATATCTCTTCTGATTTTCATCTGAAATAGCCAAGATTGTATACATCACTTCAACAGCAAAAATTTGACGAAGATTGGTTTGTATGGTAGTGATCAGTAGAGAGAGAATGTACCATTACCATTAAAACGAGTGAGGAAATCCATCTGAGGTAACTGAGGACCGGGAACTGATTCTAGCCCGGTGGAGCCCGAAAGAAATCCAGCATGAGCTGCAAGCTAGATACTTTTAATTACTGCTGGCTCCTATGTCCAGATGATTACAACAACACACAAGTGAAAGGATTAAAAGATGCGGCTAAATTGTTATAATAACGAAACAAAACTAACAATCACTACATAAAATTACAATGACAAGAGTAGAAACTAAATCAAGATTAGGATTTAGAGAGCAACTAGCATAACTTTCACTAGACACACTTTCTAGCTCATTGAAACAATGTGAATCTTCATACTAATCTGGTCTTACTAAATTGAATTCAATTGATTTATTCTGTGCTACTGACATGGCTCATTTCCTAATCACACAGTTCCATCCATCTAATAATGAACAGATAAGTCCATCATGTAACATAACATGATTCAATTCATTAACACTACTTTGCCACAATTTCCTATTGTTTAATGTGTAACTCAAATATCCAGATCACAAAAATTAGATTTCAAAGATCAGTTTAAAAGAATTGCCACTTGATTGAATCTTTTTGTAGCATAATTTGAGTGAATACAATCCACCTTTACAGAATTGGGAAAATCATTACGAAAAAACATTAATATTTGAATAAGAAACTTGACTATAACAACATTCAATCCAAGTTACTACAAGCTTTCAAATGTTGAAACAAACTTCCTATATTATATTCATATGGGGGTTTTTGCTCAGACAAATGTTTACCTAATAATTCTTGCTCCCACATTCTTGCACTCTCACAATAATCAAGATTTAGTACAAAGATATCAACTTTAATCTTAAATGAAATTTCAATCACAACCAAAAAAATTCAATCAAAAATCAAGAATTTCCTAACAACACCTGCCAACACAAAGATACACCAAACCATATCTGAAAATGCAATTACAAAAAGACCCATGTAATAAAAAGCAGAAACAAGCCAATAAAAGCAGGAAAAATCACCGGGATTAGACCATAAAATGACGGAGAGAGACGCAGCTACAAGAAATGCAGATTTCTGAAGCACAATCTGTTCAAGGGCAGGCGGCAACGAATATTCTAGGCCAAAATTTCTGGTTTTGGAATACTCTGGTTTTATGCGGCAGCGGCACGAAGCAATCGGAGAAAACGTTCCTTGACAAGAACGAGAAGGAATTCTGAATCTGTTGGTAGAGATTAAGGTTGTCGTAGATTGGTTAGTGAGAGAAGAAGCATGGAGCAGAGAGAGAACCATATTGCTTGCTTTATGGTGAGGAGGAGAAGAGATAAGAAGGCTGAAGGAGTAGTAACGGCTTTTCTCTTTTAGTGATAAAAAAAAAAATCAAAATGATGCTATAAATTAATAAAAAGAAATAAAAAATGTTCTTTTAGAAAATATGGTACTGAGGTATATTGACTGACTCTGAATATTTCACTTCCAAAATAATGGAGTGACTCTCTAGTACAATCAATAATCTTTCAGAAAAAATAAAAATACAAATCAATTATAAGATAGTCACATGCTTTATTTTTTAAGTGAACTTAGTTAATCTCGATTTATGCATTTTCATAAAAAAATAAACTAGTTCGTTAAAGAAAACAATTTTATCTATTTTTTAATTTACAAAAAGTGGGATCTCCACCCACAGAGTCATCGATTCTGCGCCAATCTTCAGCTTATCGTTTTCTTCTCCCATTGCAATTTTATCTTTTCCTCTGTAAAATTCTTTACCTGCCTTCCAAATTCCAATTTCCAGGTATTTGGCTTTTCTAATACTTTGAGGCGTCTGCATGCAAAATTCATGTGAAATTGTCGCAACTTTAATTGGTTTTAATTTATTTTAGTCTTGTTATATCTGAATTTAGATTATTTTTTTTTATATATCGCTGTTTTCATAATTTGCGCCCCTTTTTCCCTATATAATTTGATTTGCATATTTGGGAGTTGTGAATTTTAATGAATTAATGTGTGCTCTGGCTGGCCGAGATTATCCGTAAGCTCCCAAAAGCTAGTGATTTGCCTATTAGAGACCCAATTTGCCTGAAGATTTTATTTGTTTAATTTTCTTTTTTTTATAGGCTTGAGAATGCATTCTTCTGTGGGTACTTCTTTTTTTTTTTTTTTTTTTTTTTTTTTTTTAAATATTTTGAAAAGACTTCTGTGAGTAATTTAATTTTGACATAAATTGAGACTTGTAATTTTGCTTTTAAAGTTATGTTTGTGTTTGGCCAGGGTTTCAATTTGTAGTGGAAAATGTTGTTGCCATTGTTGAGATTGATGTCTTTAGATATTCAAGTGGATAGGCTGTATATTTGATGTCAAAGGAGGAGATTTTTTGATCTTGGGTGGTAAGTATGTATGCTGCTGCTGGGGCTGCCAACACAAGTCGAGGCGGGTTGGCATCCGAAAGTGGAGATTCCGTGGTGACACCAGATCAAATTCCACGATGGAGTAGTTTGGAGTGTAGAGACTTGAATGAGAATGAAGATCCAGCGTTGTCAGATTCGTACTTTCTTGACCCGTTGGCATCTACAGATGAGGGTGAGAATAGTGGGATGCGCATGCATTCTAGGTTCCCCGTGAATCTTGAAATCAACTCCAAGATATATCTTTGGAGGGGGCACCCTTGGAATCTTGAGGTGGATGCCGTAGTGAATTCAACAAATGAGGTAATGGTTGTTGGCTCCTAGCAATGCAGTGAGTTATAGTTATCTTCAGCAATACGACATGTTGTGGCAATTTAGATCATTAGCTTCTTTTGAGAGCGTTGCACGTCTTGATAATAGTACTCGTGTCTGTTTGGTTTGACAGAACTTGGATGAAGTGCAGAGCAGTACTGGTTTGCATGCTGCGGCTGGACCTGCCCTTGCAGAAGAATGTGCAACTCTGGTATGCTGCATTACATATTGAGATTTCGGTTGTGCAGCAAGCACATTTCAGATTCAAAGCATCGCTACAAAAGTTAAATCAAAAGTTTTGTAGTATGAATTGAATGAGAAAAGGACTTAATTGATTGGTGTGATGTGTGCTGATTAATACAGGGCGGTTGTCGAACAGGGATGGCAAAAATTACTAATGCATACGATCTTCCGGCAAGGTGATCATCTCGTCGTTTTTATTAAAAACCTTAACTGATTAGTTTAACTGTGCTATGGCTGCCATTAATTCCAATTGTATATCTTGGAAGTGTGGTAGGAATCGAACTCTTTGAACAATTGTGGAGAATGTTTCAAGTTCATCAAAGATTACAATATGAAATCAAAGATATTATCATTGCATTTCTATCTATACCTTGCACAGCAGAGTGCATAGAGCGTCACTGGAGATTGGTGGGACCCAAAAAGTTATGATTCACGAAATGGCTTAAGTTAGATAAAGAACAGCTTAGATGTTCCGTTCAGTTGATTTTCAGCTTAGATGTAAACCGAGCTATTGCTTTTCGATTGTTTTTGTGTACATAATGCTCAAGAATTGATTTTATTCTGATTTGCAGGAGGGTCATACATACGGTTGGACCTAAGTATGCTGTAAAATATCATACTGCTGCAGAGAATGCTTTAAGTCATTGCTATAGGTCTTGTCTGGAACTTCTCATTGAAAACGGGCTGCAGAGGTTGTCCTCTAGCAAACACGGAATAACTTTCCATTCTCTCGATGTCGTGGATTATACATTAGTTATGGATTAAGGTTGTTTTATGATGTCCATGCAGTATTGCTATGGGCTGTATATATACAGAAGCCAAGAATTATCCACGAGAACCTGCTGCGCATGTTGCAATAAGTGAGATATTTTAGTGTTCTCTTTCGTGTTAATATTTTCTTAATGTATTCTAACACTTAAGTGCATTCAAATTTTGCATTTTTTGTTAGGAACTGTCAGGCGATTTCTCGAGAAGCAAAAGGATACCATAAATGCAGTCATATTTTGTACCACGTCATCGGACACAGAGATCTATAAGAGGTGAAAATGTCAAATGTTTGAATCAAGCAATGAATATGATTACATATACACACTTTTAAAGTTTTAAATAATTTTTTTGAAATTGTAGACTCTAGAAGTTTGACATTCTTATGTTGCTCGTATTCTAGATTGCTTCTGCTTTACTTTCCACGGGAGAAGAAAGAGGAGATATTAGCTATTTCAAAACTTCCTGCAGATGTTGGAGATGAAAATGGCGAGACAGCAATTAATGAACGCAGAATAAGGATTCAGCCTTTGCCTAATGTGAAGAAGAAGACAGGGCCAAGAATTCCTCAAATCTCCAACGATCTTCCAGTCAGTGACGTTTTGGTGGCACGAAAGTTAGTGATGCATACCTCTTACTAATTGTATATCTACACCTTCAAGAACCCGTTTTAAGCTCTACTAAAAATGTTTTGCCTCTAGTCTATGGATTCGTGGGTGAACCTTGTGATTTGCCCGTGAAGCAGGAACTCGTCTTACTTGACTTCATATTTGGATCCTGCTTTTATGTCCTTGATCAAAGATCCCGACCAGAGACGCATGGAGCAGTGGGAAAGAGCTTCTGAGGCACGCAATGGTTGGGATTTTTCCAAAATGCTCGGATATGGTGAACTTAGGGGCCCTCCTTTGTCTGCTGCTGAAGAATATTCCCTTCATTCCAGATATCTTGCTAAAGCAAATTCACTCAATCTTTCTGAGATTGCAGAAATGAGAATAGTGTAAGAAGTGGCGATCTTCTGTTACGCTGATTTTTATAATCTCTTCGTCTCCATACTGCTAATCTAAAATCTGATCTCGTCTTCTGGGCTCGCAAAGTTATTGGTCTATTAGTTGATCTTTACTAGGTGGATTCTTGATGATTCATTTTTCTAGGGGCTATTTAATTTTGGACTCGTGTTTGCAAAATGATCTGTCTGGAAACATAAATATGTCTCGTATCTATTTCTTTTAGCTCCAGTTATATGAGAAACTGTTGACATCAAGGTTTTATAATGTATATATATCTTGTGGACATTTAGTTACCGAGGTGGAGTTGATAATGAAGGTCGTCCAGTGATGGTGGTCGTTGGAGCACATTTTCTGTTAAGGTGTCTTGATCTAGAACGGTTTGTCTTGTACGTTATAAAGGTGCACATATGTTATTCAACCATCTCATAGCTTTTTTTCAATAGTTTTTCGAATTTATAATTATGTTCTTTGAAGTTGATAATTTTATTTTGTTCCTTCTTTACACAGGAGTTCGAGCCCGTGATACAGAAGCCTTATACTATTGTCTATTTCCACTCAGCCGCATCCTTACAGTTGTGAGTGTGTTTCTCCTCAATCTCTTAGATTTGGAAACTGCATTCCATATTATCATTTGTATGTAATTTTCAAGAAACTGTTCTCTTCACCATGTAAAATACTTTTCGTAAAGAGAGAGATAACTCGATCCCCCCTTCCCCACCAATAAATTTGAGTGAACAGGCAGCCGGACCTAGGATGGATGAAGAGATTAGAGCAAATACTTGGGCGGAAGCACCAACGTAATCTTCACGTATGTGAGAATTCCCTATTGATATTCTGCTGTAGTTGCATGACATGTTAAGTAGTAACTGATTTCTGCTCCTATAATGTAGGCGATATACGTCCTCCACCCGACATTTGGATTAAAAGCCGCGATATTCACAATGCAGCTTTTTGTAGATAATGTGGTATGTTGATTCTTGAAAAGTAGTATACAACATTTGTGATACCCTTAACCTCACTCTCTCTCACTCTCTCTCTCGCTCTCTCTCTCTAGAGCTTATGCAATCTGCATTGTGATTTGTAGGTGTGGAAGAAGGTGAACTATCTTGATCGACTTCTACAGCTATTCAGATATGTACCGCGTGAGCAATTAAGCATTCCAGATTTTGTGTTTCAGTGAGTTTCTGCGTCTCTGATTAATGAGTTATTTGTGAGGCGACGTCTGTTCCAAGTGCTTCGTCTCAAGATTTCTGCCAGTAATCATTTTGTGGTATGTGTAATGATGCAGGCATGATCTTGAAGTAAATGGAGAGAAAGGCGTTATTGTAGATCCAAGAACTAAATATGTTTATCAGCGAGCCTAGATTATGCACAAAAGCAGCTCCCTCTGCTTCAGCTGCAATCAGATGCTACAACCACTCTCTCTCTCTCTCTCTCTCTCTCTCTCTCTCTCTCATATTCTGTTCTGTACGGTAGTACAGATTCAATTCCCACTTAGCATTCCTTTTTATTTGTAATTTTTATTATTGAAGATGTTTTTTTTTTTTGTGTAATTATTTGGCTCTTTCATGCCAAGTGCTTCATAGTAAATTTAAATTTATTTCCCGGGTATGGGCATCAACGCCCGATTCATTTACTTTGGTCATTATTTTTTGGGAGCTAAAACATGTTACGATTTTAGTTGAATCTGTAAAAGAGGTTTAAATGCGTAGTTTGACTGAATTTTGAAGTTATTAGTGAATTCTCCTTGAATTGTTTGTTTGTTTGTTTGTTTGTTTGTTTGTTTGTTTGCTTTTTTTTTTTGGTTTTTTTGTTTTTTTTTTCCCTGTAAGAGTTACTCGTCGAAATTAAATGAGTTATAATGGAATGGTGTAACATTTTACGAGGTAGTGACAAATTATTTGATTAAAAACTCAATTACAAATGTTTATTCTCTGAAGTCAATATATGCCCAAAAATAAGTACAATTGTTTTAATCTCATTGCGGGAGAATTTTGTGGTAGCTAGGAAAATTGCAAGAAAAATCTCATTGCGGGAGAATTTTGTGGCTGCTAGGAAAATTGCAAGAACACCAATTAAATTCCAATTAAGAAAGCCCGACTACTTTAATTTATTTAACGAGATACAAAATCAAAAATCAAAATAAATCGCTCAAAAAAAAAAAAAGGAAGAATTATTATGACTTTCAAGTTTCAACCACAAGATCACTTTTACCCTTCTACTTCGAGAGTCTTCGACAGTTTCACAACCCAAAATAATTTTCATTTTTAGATATTTTTTCTACTTTTCTATTTTGTTTCCCCTCCGTTGATCAATTAGCCCAGAAAGCTGAAGCTGTGTGTGACTGAGAGAGAGAGAGAGAGAGAGAGAGAGAGGAATCGCAGGGGCGGGCTGCAAACTACAGTAGAAAAACCCATTCTTCACACACTCGAGGTGCCAGTTTCAGCCCTTGAAAATAGAACCATCAAGTTAGACCAATTAATCTTTTAAAAAAAGGTAATCTCAATTAATGTTTCCTGCGAGTGGATAATTGATTTATTTGTTGCACATTGAGTTATTGCAATTCTGGAAATTATGTCTTCTTTTGCATGATTTGTCGAAGCAATGTTAGTTGTGGTGTATGCTGTGGCTTTTTTCCTATATTCTTTTGCTTGATTATGCATTTTTTTTTTTAAATTTGTGTATTTTCAATATGGAGAGATGAGTGGGCTGCTTGAGTAATTGATTCTCCAGTGTTTCCTGATTGAGATGCCATTAATGACGGTTAGAATTGATTGGCCGCTGAGATTTTGTTTCCTTGAATTGAGATAATTTTAGCTGGTCTCTCTATATTTGAGAAGATTACCAAATAATTAGCATATAAAGAAACTCGTTGTCTTGCAATACGTGTTGTTTTCCATATGAATTCTTTTGCTTGATTTTGTGAAACTTTGTAGTTAACTTCTCGAATAATTAATTCGTTTCACGCAGATGGAATTCGATGGTTTAATACACTAAAAACCGGAGGCATTTCTTTTTCCATATTCAAAATTGTTGAAAAGTTTTGGGAGGGTTACTCTTCTCTGGAGATGGTGCAAAATTCGATAAACACATTGGTGACTTCTAGATGCAGTGTTTTGTGTGGATCAACTGATTGGTCGAGGAGAATTTCCGGCCAAGTTAGGGAGGCGTACTTAGTTCTTGGGGCTCCTAGGCCGTGTCGTGATTATGGTGGAAAAGGGGCTTCCTTTGCTGGACCATTTAAGATGTCCCGACGTAGTGGTTTAAGGGTTCAAGCTGGATGGCTATTTAGAGGAAATGATAAGGGATCAGAATTGGATGCGAGCTGTGAGCAGAGTGAAAAAGCCAATGAGGATATTCTGTTGTTTTTCTTCGAGCTGGATTTGGCCACACGTGTACAGGTTTGAGATACAATGCTGTAATCTTGTTGACAAGTGTTGGATGTCTCGAACATAAGTCAGTGGGCTTAAATCTGTGGTTGTTTTGCAGTATGCTTTGAATTTGGAGCAGTACGAAGTAGCCCAGCAACTGAGGAACAAGTTGACTGAGGTTTGAATTAGTAGATCATTTTCCTAAGTTCGGATCATCGTCTAAAGTAGTTGTTTCATTTCGAGAAGGGTCTGTCGTTATATCCTTTTGGAATCTTTTCCTTCCCCCTTTGTTTCCCCTAAAATGGTGCAAATCTTGTTATCTCAATTAATCACTTTCTTTAGGATAACAATCCGAGGAATCGGTGCGTCTCATCATATTTGCTGGATATTATTGCTTTTGGAATTTGTTGTGAAAATCTATCATTGATAATGTAATTATTTGAAGGTTGAATCAGAGGTTATTAAACTCCGAGAAAGTAGAAGAGGATCAGCGTCCAAGAGTGAAGCTCAAGATATGGCTATAAGTATATTGCGACTACGGTGAGGCTCTGATTCTCTTAGCTTTTTCTAAACTATAGCTGACTCAGATATTCTGATCAGTTTCCAGTTCTTGAGAAAACATTTATACAGGCACTTAATAGTTATTCTTCTACTCGCAGTGCAGACCTGCAGAATGCCATTGAGAATGAGGATTACAGTCGGGCTGCTGAGTTACGAGATGAAATTTCCAAACTTGAAGCAAAGTCTTTGGCTGCATCTGTAAAAGCCCAAGCATATGAAAGTGCAAAATATGCTTTCCGTTTGGGCCAAAAAGTAAAGCATAAAGTATTTGGTAATTTGTTACCTCATATCGCACTATTTATGTTTCCTTTTTAAACATAACACTTAAGTTGTGGTTGGTACAGTCCAATTTTTTCAAATACTCTCATAAATCATTCATGAACAAGACTTAAATGAAGATCAAAACACAAATCGAAACACATTTTGTATCAGTTTGTTGCTTCAGAGAAAAACAGTCTTTCTCGACATTTTTACTGATGTTTTTTAGGGCCGAGATGAACTTTGTTTCAACTATATCACATGTATCCAGAGGCTGCATTATGTAGTATTCAAGTGATGAAGTAAGTCGTGACAGGAAACATGTATTCCACATTGGTCTGCTTTCAAGTAAAGATTAAGCCTTCACCACCTTCCAAATATTATACTCTTGCAGACAAATATATTACTGGATGTCAAGTACTGATGATGAAGTTAGCTGCCAACTTCTCACAAATATCTCTTATAAAAGTTTAATCTGGTATTGTAGGATATCGTGCTGTTATTTGTGGCATGGATCCAGTGTGCTGTGAATCAAAGTCTTGGATCGATGGAGCAAATGTTGACAAGTTGACTCGTGGTCCTGATCAACCCTTCTATCAGGTAGTCCCCCCACCCAACCCCACAACAAAGAAATTCTTGCCTAGTATGATCATAATTTTGACGTTCTTCTCATTCCAACTAACTAACAGAATCTTGTATTCCTATCCAGTTGCATGATCATAATCTTGATTCTTGCATGATCATAATCTTGATTCTTGCATCTAAGGGATCCAGTTCAAAATTGCCGTATCATTTTCATTGATATCCGCAGCTATAGCCTTACTCGAGTAGAATATGGGAATCTAACAAATGTCGTTTAATGTCTTGTTTTTTAGGTGTTGATTGACATGCAAGAAGACCCCAACCTCTTAGTTGCATACGGTAAGCATTAGTAGTATGTAGGAGTGAGTTTTGCTAGTTCCATCATATTTTCTCTTATTCGTCTATCGATAAACCAGTATATCTACCTAAAGATCTAATATTTCCTCTTCTTTTCTTGCCTTTGCATCACACTCATATGCTCCTCCATTATATTCTCCACTTTTCCTAGACTGATTTGCAAACACGATTCTCTTGCAGTTGCTGAGGAGAACTTAGTGGCACCCGATCAACGAGACACGGTTAGTTAGACCAAATACTATCAAAGTAAAAAAGTTGTGTTAGCTATTGTTCCTTCTCATCTTAACACGTAGATCATGATTGGCCACGCCCAGGATAGGTTTGAACATCCTTATGCTTCCTTCTTGTTTTATGGAATGGATGGGGCCGGAGATTTTATCCCAATCAAACAACTGCGCGAAAAATATAGCCAGCCGCGGCATGAACTCCCATTCGATATGGACGAGGAGAAGGGGAAGGACGCGTAAATGGTTGATAAACGACTGTGATGGATGCGTTTTTTGTGGGAGACGTGGATGGAAGATCATATTGCATCTCGCGCAGTGCAGGAACTAATCATTAAATAAAATCTCTTGCCTGATTTGGCATGTGAGAGTTGCTGCTCCTCTGCTATTATATGTCGAAGAGGCAAACCAAAACTAGTAGCTGTAGAAATCTTTTGGAGACAATAGATAGTTTACCTCTACTGTAACTAGTTTATTAGAGTATTTATTCTCAAAATTAATCTCGCTAAACCAAATATTTGTAGCTTTTTTATGTGATATTGAGATTCAATTTCTATCGATGTGGTCAGGAAAGTCTACTACTTGTTTTATGTTACCTATAGTATAAACTTCTTTTTTGTTTTTTTTTTAAAATAGTATTATAAGGAAATTTAAATACTGCGTGACGGAAAATTCGAATCCGTGACTTTTTGACCTAGGTAAATTTCACTATCTCTATGCTAACACAGTAAGGTCACTAATTTTCCGTCGTATATCTTAAAGGGCTAAACGATTAATTGAAAACATTAGTCGCTCTTTCTTTTTTTTTTTTTTTTCTTTTTTTTTAAATTTACATTACAAATATTAATACTCACACATTCTACCTAAATTTTTTTGTGGCCGATAATACTCGAACCTCTGACCTATTGGTCAACAGACAACCACTCCACCACTAGGCCATCCTACTGGGACAATCGCTCTTTCTTTTAAACTGCTATCGCGGCCTAAGAATAGACCGAATTGAGCTTCCCGCTTCAGCGGTTACCAAAAATCTCCTCGCCGGCGGCTAATTTACCGGCCGTTGGCCCCATTTCAAGATTCTCCACCATCAATGAAACAACCAGTCTAATCAAGAATGACGCTGTACATGCCCCTTTTCAAGGCTTGCACCAACTTAAGATCTCTTGCACAACTGCACGCACATCTAGTCGTGAAGGGGCTCCACAAAGATGTTCTCGCTTCAACCAAACTCATCGAGGCATATTCACAAACGGGTTCGGTGCATTCTTCAAGACTTATTTTTGACGCCTTCCCGAACCCAGATTCGTTTATGTGGGGAGTTATGATCAAATGCAATGTCTGGAATGGTTCCTTTCGAGAAGCCATTTATGTCTATCAGCGTATGCTGGAGAGTTGGGTGGAACTGAGCCCGTTCATTTTTCCTTCAGTTTTGAGGGCTTGTTCGGCGATAAATGATCTGAGAATGGGGGAGAAAGTCCACGCGAGGATCTTGAAATCGGGGTTTGAATCTGATCCTGTAGTTGAGACCTCATTGCTGAGTGTGTATGGTGAAATGGGGTGTTTGTATAGTGCTAGGAAGATATTCGATGAAATGCCAATGAGGGATGTGGTGTCGTGGAGTTCGATTATGTCTAACTATGTCCATAATGGACAGGTAAATGGGGGATTAGATATTTTTATGGAGATGATGAGTGAGGGTGTTGAAATTGATTCTGTGATCATGCTCACTGTAGCTGATGCTTGTGGTGAGCTGGGGTTATGGAGGTTTGGAAAATCGTGTCATGGTTTTGTGTTGAGAAGGAATCTTGGAAGTGCCCATGATTCGTTATGGAGTTCCCTAGTTGCAATGTATGGAAAACTAGGGGACTTGTTTAGCGCGGAAAAGTTGTTCTTTTGTAGTGGATTTCATCGAGGTGTTATTCAATGGACAGCTCTGATTTCATGCTATAATCAAAATGGATACTCTTTAGAAGCATTAAGGACGTTTGTCAAAATGGTGGAGTCAGGAGTGGAAGGTAACCGTGTTACTCTGATGAACGTTGTTTGTTCTTGTGCTCGATTAGGATGGCTTAGAGAAGGGAAATCTGTTCATGGATATGTTTTGAGGAATGATATTGATCTTGATAAAGATTTTCTGAGGTCGTCACTAATTGGTTTGTATGCTAACTGTGGTGAGTTAGGTTATGCTCGTAAGGTATTCAATACTACCCAAGATAGGCATTTAGTGTCGTGGAATATTCTGATATCGGGTTTTGCAAGGGAACGAAAGGCAGAGGAGGCTCTATCACTATTTGTTGAAATGTTGGTTCAAGGACTATTGCCAGATTCATATGCCTTGGCCAGTGCTCTATCGGCATGTGGAATGATCGAGCTTTCAGAATTGGGATGTCAGATACATTGTCTTATCATCAAGAATTACCTCCCGAACGAGTTTGTTGAGAATGCCTTGATTGACATGTATTCCAAATGTGGATTTATATACTCAGCTTTCAGAATATTTTGTGACACTCAACAAGAAAGAGTTGTGGCATGGAACTCTATGATGTGTGGCTTTTCTCAAAATGGTTACTCTAACGAGGCTCTTAGTCTTTTCGATGAAATGTATGCTACGTATCGTGACATGGATGAAGTGACTTTTTTGAGTGCCATTCAAGCTTGCTCAAGTCTTGGTTACATCGATAAGGGAAAATGGATTCATCATAAGCTGATTACTTTTGGTGTGGAGAAAGATATGTATGTTGATACAGCTCTGGTAAACATGTATGCTCGTGGCGGAGACCTTCATATGGCTCAACGAGTTTTTGATAACATGACTGAGCGAAGCATTGTATCGTGGAGTACCATGATAGGGGGTTTTGCAATGCATGGTTATGTTGATGATTCGATTTTGCTGTTTAATACAATGGTGGAATCAGGAATGAGACCGAATGACATTACGTTCATGAATATTCTCTCGGCCTGCAGTCATGCTGGATATGTCGAAACAGGGAAGTTTTACTTTAACTCAATGGTTAGAGATTTTGGAATCACACCTAGTTCTGAGCATTATGCAGTTTTGGTCGATCTTCTAAGTCGAGCTGGTGATCTGAATGGAGCGTATGAGGTTATTAACACGATGCCTTTCCCCGCAGGTGCTAGCATTTGGAGTGCATTGGTAAACGGATGTAGGATCCATCAGAGAATGGATTTTCTTGATAGCATTAAAAGAGACCTTTTGAATGTGGATTCAGATGATTGCGGATATTATACGCTGTTGTCTAATGTATATGCAGAAGAGGGTAGATGGAATGAGAGTTCCACGGTGAAAGCAAAAATGAGAAATCTAGCTGTGAAAAAGGTACATGGCTGTAGTATGATTGAGATTGATCCTTATTCGTAGGCCTAGAGAAGTGCATTCGCCTGCAAAAGAAGTGTCTGTCTGTCTGGTTTAGGAACGAAGGGATCCCAGTTTTAGCCAGAAACATTAAATATGGTTCATCTCAAGTCACCATTATCGTTCATCTTGACTGATTTGTGGCTATAATGGAATGAGGTGCTCTCAGTCGAGGTAAAACCCTCAATTCTACGATCTAAACTCATGCCGTGTGCGCCTCACCCGACAAACATGATGCCACATGAAATGAAAAAATTGAGGTTGTTTGTTGATCTTGTACCAGATCTCCCTCCTCTGTTAACGGATTTTGATATTTGCATGTTTTAGATTCATACTAGAGATTAAACTGATAGAATTATGTACAGAGTAGCATTGTGCTCTTATTTCAAATTAATAGAAATTATATGATTTTCATCACTTGGTCTGTTTTGAGATGGTTCAACTTTGTCAGTATAAATTATTGCTTTGTTTTGACTATCTGAATTTTTTTCGTTCTAGTTAGGATGATTATTGTTGATCCTCTGTAAAGAACATAAATAAATAATTTTATTTATGTCAATTGTCATTACTCAATTTGACAAACATACAAGTTGATCATATTATGAATAAATTTATGATGGAGAGAGAGAGAGAGAGTTCTCTCCAACTTGCAGGACAAATGAACTCCAATCAGTTATCATATCTTGTGCTCTTGATCTCAAAAAAATCATACAAATACTCAACCAAATTAGATTGAAAAAGATCGGCATTATGAACTTGAGCAGAATCTGTCGCACTCGCAATGTTCTTTCTGAAATAAAATTCATACTATACTATATTTCTCTGATAATTCTGGTCGGTTCGAGCAAATCCAACCTGCTTCCTCAAACCCCTTCTCTGCATTATAGCTCTATATTGACTCGCCTCATCCCATCTCCCTCTGGAAGCATCTAAGTTAGCCATAAGCATATACTGTCCTGCATCGTTAGGATAAAGTTCGAGCATCTTTCTTACAGCCAAATCCCCAAGATCGAATCTAGAATGCAACTTGCATCCATGAAGAAAAGATCCGAGAATCATACAATCAGGCTGTACCGGCATTTCCTCAATGAACTTCCATGCTTCCTCGAGGCTTCCAGATCGAGCTAATAAATCTACCATGCATACATAGTGCCTCATGGAGGGAATAAACTTATATACGTGACACATTTTATCGAAATATTTCCAGCCTTCTGTGATCATCCCAGTATGGCTACAGGCAGACAATACTGTCGTGAATATAATATCCGTTGGCTCCACATTCTCCTTAAGCATGCTGTCGAAAAGTTCAAGGCAATTGTTTGAGTCACCTTGCTTTCCATAACCACCAATCATGGCACTCCACGTAACTGTGTTCTTCTCCACCATCTCATCAAAAACAGCACGAGCAGAGTTTGCATCACCACATTTAGCATAGAAATTTAGAAGCGCAGTGCCAACATAGACGCTGTTAAATGCCAAGAACCCTTCTTGTATAGAGTAGGCATGAACACACGAGCCAAACCGGATGTCTCCGAGGCTAGCAGAAGCGGATAGGACTGCCACTACAGTTACTGGATCAGGCCTAACACAATTTGATCTCATGTGATTGCACAACTTCAGAGCTTCGTAGAAGTATCCATTGTGAGAATAACCGCTAATGATTGAGTTCCAAGAAACGACATCCTTATATATCATAGAATCGAACAGAATAACTGCATCCCTTATACTATGACACTTTGCATACATATCCACTAGAGCATTCATGACATAAAAATCATCTTGTCCTAGTTTAATCCCTAAACTGTGAACTGAGGAACCCAAAATAATATTGCCCGACTGCGCACAAGCTGAAAGAACACTTGCCAAGGTAACTGAATTAGGACAAACATCTTTCCATTTCTTGTCAGTAAACAAAAGCAATGCTTCATCAGCAAAACCATTTTGGGCATATCCCACAATCATTGCTGTCCACGAAAAAAGATCAATAATGTGAACCTCATCAAAAATCATACGAGCATCACGGATAGCCCCACATTTTACATACATATCAAGAAGAGAAGTAAACAAGTAGGAAGTTACCAAAATTCCAATTTTTATCACATTCCCATGCAGCCACTTGCCTTGGTGCAACGCCCCTAATTTTGCACATGCCGTCACTATAATCCCTAAAGTGTAAGCATTCCCTTCGACCAAGCAATCCCTCATACGGTTATATAATAGCAACCCTTCTCTTAAGCAATTATTCTGCACATAACACACGATCATGGATGTCCAACACACCACATTCCTGTCACAAATCCTCTCAAAAACCTTACGAGCAGTGTCGACATCTCCACACTTTGCATACATATCAACAAGCCCAGTCAACACAAAGCTATCTGGATTCCCCATTTGAACTATATAACCATGCAGCTTCCTCCCTTTACCAAAATCCCTCAGCTGAATACACGCCTTCAACACGATCGAGAACACAACGTTATCAAGAACAAAGAACCTCCTCTTCATAAATTCATGAAACCCAATAATCTCCTCGTACAGATTATTCATAAAGTACCATCTCATCATCACTTTACAGGAACCAATATCCGGATCAGGAATTTCGTCGAACACCTGGCGCGCAGTCGCCACCTGCCCAGATAAGCCATACAAATCGACTAATTTACAATTGAGTAAAGGGTTCGCCGATTCTCCATTAACAATCAAAAGGGCGTGAGCCTGTTGTGGCAAAGAGAGAGTTTTGCAGCGATTCAAGAGGCGGTAGAAAGGGTTTGCTGCTATTGAAAATAGCGATTCAATTTCTAGATTGTGTGATGCTGAAGAAGTAAATGACGCGAATTTGAAGTGGGATCTTGGAAGTGGGATAAAAGGAATATTTCTGGGTAGTAACGAAAATAATCTCATGGCGATGATGATTAGGATGTAGTTGAGTAGGGTTGGAAGTCTCTTTTCTCCATCTGTATCTGCTAGAAATTATCCCATTGATTTGCATATAAATGAAGATGCTTTAGCTTGTAATTGTTTTGTTACAAATTTCTGTGGCATCTTTTTTTGTTTCTGACTGAGAGTAGAGGGAAGGAAAATTGTCACCTTCTGATTTACTTTCTGCATTTGTTTCACATCTCCCGCCATCCCGTCGGACCTATGAACGTTTGTTTCTCCGGGGGGGGGGGGGGTATCGAAGCAAGAAGTCTGTTATTATTCCTCTTTTTTGCTTCTTTATTAAAACTGTGTAATTGTTTACTTGATAAAATGAATGTAGGTTAAGATCAATATAAAGTAGTGTTAATACCTCACTTCGATCAGGCACGGAAATTAAGAAGTAGGTACAAAATATAGAACACTAAAACCTCTATAAATTAGTAAATTTTTTAATACACTAACTTCGTCTATCAAAATTATGACAAAAATTTGGGTGCAACTGTTCCACCGTAGAATACCCGTCCATTTGACCCGACCTGCCCCTGACCCGACCCGTTTGACCCGGGTTTGATCTGGTCAAACCTCCTTTGACCCGGTCAAAAACCCTTTGACCAGTTTTTTTTTTTTTTTTAATTTCCAGTTTTTTTTTTTTTTAATTTATTTTTGTTTGCCGCTTCTTCTATGGTCAAGACGCGAGCGAGGGGAGACGAAGGCCTCGGAGCGAGCCGTAAAAGTCCAAATGTTGCCCACCGATTATCCTTATTTTAGTAATCGGAGCGAAGGCGGAGCCGTAAAATCGGAGCCGAAGGCTCCGACGGGGACAAAAAATCTGGAAAAAAAAAAAAAAAAAAAACTGGAACGTGGACCTCACGCGCTGGGCGGGTCGGTGCGTGGCGGGTCGTGGGCGGGGCGGGTTGTGTGCAAATGGTGCATAAGTATGCACAAGAGTGTCTCTCCAAAATTATTAGGAGTTTTGTATGGTACGAGTTTTAATAAAAGTATAGTAGATGTCAAATGAGTGGAGAAAATGATCCACTATTATGAATAGAGAAAAAGATAAAAAGTATTCTCTTCAACTCATTGATAATGTCACTCTTTCTTTTTTCGTTCGTCACATTGATAATGTCCGTTTACCATAAACAGAAATATTTAACCCTTCAAAATGGATGAGGCCTACCATTTTTTTATCATTTTACCCTTGCTCTTTAATAACCTTGTCTAAAAAGTATGGCACATTATCAATGGGTCGGAGGGAGTAAGATAGTGGGTGGGGTATGTCCTAAAATGAAAAAAAAAAAATAGCTACAATCTTTGTGGTACGAAAAAGGAAAACTAGTTACAATCTTCGTGAACGGAGGGAGTAATAAATTTCTTCGGTCCTGACTCGAGCCCTTGTAAAAAAATCATCAATTTTAATAAAATAATAGTATAATAATTTTTGAAGATCCCACTTTATAAGTATATAGGTCTCATCAATAGTATAAATTAATAATTATTACAATTATATTTACTATAATAATTTGTTAAAATATGAATTTATTGGTATCTATTTTTCTTGAAACTAAAATTTAAGTGGATTTCATCTCTAAGTTTCTAATTACATCCAAAATAAAGGGTGAATAGTTGATGGTCCCGGTAACGAGTAACTGGTGTATGTGGGAGGGGGGAGGGTAATACACCAGTAGCAATTTTCGTTTTGCTTAACGTCTTTTCATTGAGATATACTGCTCAGGTCAGTTTACTCACAACTGGAAGTGAGAGTTGGAGTAGCTCTACAACTAAGTTCCTCAATTGGAGCAATCACACAATTGGTAGGTCAGCTGATTCCTATGCCTGAAGTTCAGATGACTCCTATGCCTGAAGTTCAGCTGCTTGCACCAACTGAGGTTTTAAACAGTTATGCAATGCGGAAGATAGTGGAAGATAAGCTCGTTATAATATTGAAACCTTAGTGAAAGGGGAAGGTTAAATTCCCAAGTTAGTGCAGTGCATATGTTAGGTTAGTTGGTTAGGTACAGAAATTAAAATACTGAATGTAAAGTACAGAAAGTAAGCAAACAATATTTTAACGTGGTTCGAAGACCGACCTCCTACGTTCACGACTTCCTTTTCGGGGAAGTAATCTATTAGGTAAGCTTACGCGTACTTCACCAAATGCCACTTGGATTTCGGGTTTCAACCAAACCTAACCAGTTCGATTCCGGGTTCGAACAAGATCCCTCAACACTTTTCCGGGCAAGTGTTCAACCTGCCTTAGATTCCTGGTTCTAAGGGACCAACTCTTGAATTCCTGGTTCCAAGGGACCTCTGCTTGGATTACGGGTTCCAAGCGACCTGGTATTGGATTACGGGCTCCAAGGAACTTGGTATTGGATTACTGGTTCCAAGGGACCACTGGACTTTGATTCCGGGTTCAAAGTCAGACCTGGATTTGGATTTTTTAGGGGGAGAATCAAACAAGGAAACCTCAACACTTTAGGGGAGTGAAGACTTCAACCCAATGCTAAGAACTCAATCTCTTTGAGATAAAGTTATGAGAGGATACAAAACAAGCAAGAACCAAGTCGCTAGCCTCAATCAAGAAGGGGAACTTCTAAGAGGCTAGGGAGAAGAAGAGAGAAATCACTCTACTCCTTCTTCGCCAGTCTTCTTGCTTGGAGAGAGAGAGAGAGGTGAAAAGCTGTTTGCGCCGCTTCACTCTTTGTGTTGTCTCTCGGCACTCTGGAGTGCTTTTTCTCTACATGTATCAACCCCCATTTTAGCCTTGTTGTGGAGACCTCTATTTATAGAGGAAAGGTCAAAGCCAGCTGTTGGAAAGAGCCGTTTGACCTCTGCCAAAAGCATGGCACTCCACGTGCTTTACTGGTAACTTTTTCAGAAACAGTACCTGCGACCATATTTTTTGCACGTCGCTGTTGTCGGTCCATTTATAGTAAGTTTTCCAGCTGACTTGTGCTCCCGAGTAGATTCACAAACTGGACTGCAGCTCCTCCATCTTCGGCGTCTTCTGTTCTCCGCTTTGAGACGTCTTGACTTTGGACACAACTTCTCTTCACGCCAACTGAATGCCTTCAGTTGCGCGGTTCAATTGTGGAGTCAACTGAGCTGCTGTCCAACTGAGTTCGTGCTTCAATTGGGGTTGATGTTCAACTGACCTTGAGTCTCAACTGAGTGTGATCCCTCAGCTGAGTCTGGGCCTCAACTGAGTTTGAGCCTCAGTTGAGTTCTTCACGAACCTTCTTCTCTAGTCCGGCTGACTTCTTTAGCTTGACTCTTGTAAAGATAAAATCCCTACGCTAAAACAGTGAGCTCTAACTAAGCAGACTAAAAACAATCATTTACTCGGTCATGGTCAGTTGAGTTTTAGACATCTTTCGAAACCTTTATAATTTTCCCAACAAGAGTTCTCCATCGATATATAATTGCTAAGTTGATTGGGAGCACCATATTCATCTAAATGCCTAGGTAGAATATTTAGGTTTTTTCTTTATTAATTATCTTAGAATCTTACACTGTGGAAAAACTTTAGCTGCTATAATACAAAACTTTGAGTTGTAGAATAAAATTGGCAGTTACAAAAATATGGAGTTGTATAATAAAAGTTGGCATCACATTTCGTAGTTCAAGGCTGTCAAATATGTGGCTCCATATATGGATATCCCACTTTTTATGGATATGCGTACGGAAGTGCGATTAATTTTCCTTATAAATATCATTATTTCTTGAAGTTTTATAATAATTTTTTTTTATTATTATTTTATCCCTCATAATTTTCTAATTTTAAAAAATCCTATCTATATATTATTATATCATTATTATAAATATTTATAGCCATCAATATCATATAGTTTATCATTCTTTTTTTGGAAATAATTTTTATTAATGTTATATCACAATTTTTCTTTAATACTATCAATTAATTTGAACGTTACCAATGCATAATTCAAGGTATCATATTAATTCTCATAATAATTTTTCCATTGTTTATGTCGTTTTGTGCTATATAATTCAGAACTTCACAACTCAATTTCATCCATAGACTTCACTTGCTTTCAACTCTTTAATTCCAAATTTCCCCACTAAAGAACAAAGTCGCACAAAGAACATTGGCTTATTTTTTTTTTATTGTAGTTTAAAGTTATTCATTAGGTTATTAGACATGCTCAAACATGAAGATTCCTTGAAAGAAGAAAACTTGATACACGATGCATTTCATAGAAAGAAAGATGAATCATCAAGGATGGAGAGAGATAGTCAAGTATATTCATCAATGAGAAAAGGGAACAATTAAGACTCTCAAATATGTTGTTGGAAGAATATGAATTAATATTTTTTTGGGTTAGATTTGGAGTTTATGTTTTGTAGTGGAATAGAGGTATAAATTGTTCTTTGATGTATAAAAGTTTTTCTTAAGAATTATATTTATGTATACATGTTCAAGTATTAAACTAGATTTAAATTAAAGTATACATTTGTAATCTGTACTTGGGAAGATATTCACATCACAAAATGAAGAATGATAAATAATGAAAATCTGCATTTCTTTCGTTCAATGATTTTTGAATAATTTTTTAATATTGAAAACTTGAAAGAATAATTTATAATAAGAGAAGAGAGAGAGAAAAAGAAATGCCTTGAGAAGTAGTGATGGTGCGAGTGGACTGTAGCGAGTTCCGATCACTTCTGTGTAATGGTAGCACGAGTGACTGGGTAAGTTGAAATTAGTGCCAGCAGCCAACCGGCCTTGAGAAATATTTATTGTATTAATAACGCATTTTCATGGAGCAATGATAAGCATAAACGAGATTATTAGATTAGTAAATACTTTTTACTAACATGGATTGTATCAACTCCAAAGTTTGTTGGGTTAGTAATATCAATTTTGTTTACATATGGATAACGTCATGGAGTGTCTAAAATATGTTAAGACTGATCATCAATGAAAATTGTATTGGAGTAAAAATGTTAATTAATTCTTGCTCATATAGACGATGTAAAATACTATAGATATTAAATAGTTCATTAATTTATTCTATATATTAATTTTATAATACGTATAGTAGTATCTAGAAGTTACTTTGTTAAAAATTTATGATTCCTAATAGAGATTTTAGTAGTAAATGTGATTTGTAGTGTACAAATAATAAAGTTTTTGTTTTAATTGGATGTGAGATGAGTATAGATAAATAAATTCTCATTCATGATCAGTATTTAATAGAGGGCATTTGACATTATAATTCCTAAATGAGCTCAATAGATATGAATGTGAATTTATCCCTGAAATTGACGGGCCGATCCAAATTGATCGAGAAAAAGTATGGTTAGAACCAAAAAATTCTAATCCCGAACAAATGGAGTTGGTAATTTGCATATATTACTCAACAAGTTTGAGATGAGTACAAATGGTGAAGTTTATTTTCGAATCCGAATTAAAAATATGAACGGATAAGGAAAGTTTGATTCGTGTTGAAAAATATTCAATTGGTGGGTATCGAATCCATTGATACTATAATCGAACCCGATAGGTATAATGACAATTTAGTCAAAATGAATGAGCTGGTCTTTATAAAACGAAAAAGAGGGTTAGGAACGAAAACTAAAATTACCTCACTTGAGATTATTATCTTCTTAATTATTTAAAAAAAATCAACATTAAGTATACTGCAAATAATTTTTATTATTGTGCTAATAATTCTACAATGTTCGACTTTCAATGAGACAGATAATCATCAAATATTATAATAACTTACATTTATTATTTAATTTTTTTAATGATTTTGAATAACGAACGAGTATACTATACGAGTTTGGATAGACGAATGATAAAATTCTATTTTAGCGGAGGAGACGACGATGACTGTTAAGGGAGTGAAGACTAGAGCAAGAGTGAGGTTGTGTTTCTTCAACATCATGAAAAAATTACAGTGCCGCAAGAGACTGAGTTGGTTAGCATGGACGGTGATAGTAGGGATGATAATGAGTCGGGTTTTATGGGTACCCGTCTATACTAAATCCTGATTATACGGGTTTGGACATTTAAATATATGTAAGATTGTAAACACAAAATATGTATTTATTCAATAAATATAAATATGAATACAAATATACGAATTTCGAATATATGCGGGTTCAATCTATATTTGATCCTCCGATTCTTCTCTTCACTTTGACCCTCGAACGGTCTTCAAGAAACCTTTGAGAATTTTTGTAGAAGTATGCCTCCTAGATCTCATTGGACTTGATCTTCAAGCTTTGTAACATTGATACGGATGACTTTCGTCTTGCTTCCGAAGTAAACGTTGAGCTTTGATCTTTGTGCTTGATGACATTGACTTGATCTTTGAGGTTGATGGTGTTGACTTGAGTTTCGGGGTTGATGGCCTTGACTTGAGCTTTGGGGTTGATGGTGTTGATGCGGAGGACGTTCGCCTTGTTTCCGAAGTAAACGTTGAGAGTCGAGCTTTATAACGTTGACGTGGAGGACTTCCGCCTTGTTTCCGGATCAAACATCACTTGATATGATTCCGCTGAAGAACGTGTTGATTCCTACGAAGAACGCCTTGAATCTCGCTGGGACACCTTGAGTATTGAGAGAGAAATCTTGGAGAATTTCTCTCTTCAATTCTTGAGCTCTTGAAGATGATTTTTAGGTGTGATTTAAAGTTGTGTAGAGACCCCTATTTATAGTTGTAGGAAGAGAGAAGTTGAGTGGGCTTTGGACTCCATCATGAGCTCTAAGGGCTTAGGTGGCGCAATATCATTGGCTCTTGAATATTGATGTATATCCCTTTACTTGTTGCCAAAGAAATAAATATTTATCACCATATAAAGGCATACTTATCAATTAAATAACTTATATTAATATGGATATGATAAGATTCCATAATAAAATAAGATATTAAAATCAATAAAATATATCATTAAATTTCGATATCTACAAATGCCCCCTCGAGACTTGTTCATAGACGACTTGTCGTGAAAATGAATGAGTCTCGATAAATTTAAATTTGTTAGATAGTTTATACTCATAACAAGGAGTTCTTGAACTTCAACTTGTGAAAGTTTATACTCATATTCAAGAGTTCTTGAATTTGTTAGAAACTTTAAACTCATTTCAAGGAGTTCTTTGAATTTGAAAGAAAGTTTATACTCGTTTCAAGGAGTTCTTGGATTTGCTAGAAAGTTTATACTCATTTCAATGAGTTTTCACTTAATTTGAATTTGTTGATGTTTTATACTCGTGTCAATAAGTCTTCACTTGATTTGAATTTGTAGATATTTTATACTCGTGTCAAGGAGTCTTGTACTTTCTTCAAAGAATTTGATTATGGTTTTAAGGAGGGGGCCGTACACAGTTTATACTCATGCGGGCCAGGAGTAACATGCAGTTTAGGCTCATGCGTTATGGAGCGTTGTAGACAGTTTAGACTCTTATCAAGAAGTGTTTGAAGTTATTTTTTTTGAAAAGTTTAGACGGTTTTTACTCGCATCTAGGAGCATTTTAAACAGTTTAAGCTCTTACCAAGAAGAACTTGAAGTTATTTGTTGAAAAGTTTAGATGGTTTTTGCTCGCATTTAGGAGCTATGTAGATAGTTTAAGCTCTTGTCAAGGAGCGACTTGACTTCATGGATTCCACCAAGTATTTGAAGATTGACTCGTAGCATCTTCTTCGTCTTCACTTGGAGCTGCTTCATCACTTGAAATTTCTTTAGGAGATTTGCCCCCATAGGTTGCTTCTTGATTTTTTTCAAAGTTGTGACCCTCTTCAATCAAAAGATCTTCAACTCCATTTGCAATCATGCTTAACTCCATGTCATGAGCTCTTGTAGCTAGTTCTTCGAAGGTCTTTGGTTGAATTCCTTTAAGGATGTATCGAAGACTCCAATTCATGCCTTGGATGCACATCTCAATTGCTAAAGTTTCAGACAATCGATCTTTGCAATTTAAGCTTAAGTCCCTCCAACATTTGATGTAGTCGATGACGGGCTCGTATTTCCATTGACTTGATTTTGTAAGCTCTACCATGCTCACCGTCCTTCGAGTACTATAGAAGCGATTGAGGAATTCTTGCTCCAATTGCCCCCAACTATCAATTGAATTTGGCTGCAAGTCAGCATACCAATCAAAGGCATTGTCCTTCAAGGAACGCATGAACTGTTTCACCATGTGATCTCCATATGTTCCAGCGTCGTTGCAAGTCTCCACGAAGTGGGCTATATGTTGCTTTGGATTTCCTTTGCTATCAAATTGTTGAAACTTTGGAGGTTGATAGCCGATCGACATCTTCAAGCTTTTAATCCTTGGACTGTATGATTTGCTATAAGTCCATGATGAGTTGGAGGTCCCTTCGAACTTGTCCTTGATTGTCTTCTTGATGAATGCTTTGAGTTGATCGACATGAATCGATCCATTGGAAAAGACTTCAAGCTCCTTAGTCGGAGATTTGTCACCATCTTTTGGCTCCATGAAAAGCTCGGCTTCTTGATCGTCCTTTACTTGTTGGCTTCTCGTATCCAAAGTATTTACATTTTCCAGCTTTGCGAGTTGAACATCTCGTTCTTCTAAGCATTTGGCAAGTCCTTCTGCAAGCTTTGTCAACTTCGCGATTTGCTCCTCTAGACTTGTAGACATCTTCTTTGGATTTGGCGAAGAGAAGAGATGAGTGGTAGAGATTGGTCCCACTGGGCGTGCCAAAATCCGTAAACACAAAATATGTATTTATTCAATAAATATAAATATAAATACAAATATACGAATTTCGAATATATGCGGGTTCAATCTCTATTTGATCCTCCGATTCTTATCTCACTTTGACCCTCGAACGGTCTTCAAGCAGCCTTTGAGATTTTTAGTAGAAGTATGCCTCCTAGATCTCCTTGGACTTGATCTTCAAGCTTTGTAACGTTGATACGGATGATTTTCGTCTTGCTTCTGAAGTAAACGTTGAACTTTGATCTTTGAGCTTGATGACGTTGACTTGATCTTTGAGGTTGATGGCATTGACTTGAGTTTCGGGGTTGATGGCGTTGACTTGAGCTTTGGGGTTGATGGTGTTGATGCGGAGGACGTTCGCGTTGTTTCCAAAGTAAACGTTGAGAGTCGAGCTTTATAACGTTGACGTGGAGGACTTCCGCCTTGTTTTCGGATCAAACACTACTTGATATGATTCCTCCGAAGAACGCGTTGATTCCTACGAAGAACACCTTGAATCTCGCCGGGACACCTTGAGTATTGAGAGAGAAATCTTGAAGAATTTCTCTCTTCAATTCTTGAGCTCTAGATGATTTTTAGGTGTGATTTAAAGTTGTGTAGAGATCCCTATTTATAGTTGTAGGAAGAGAGAAGTTGAGTGGGCTTTAGACTCCATCATGAGCTCTAAGGGCTTAGGTGGCGTAATATCATTGGCTCTTGAATATTGATGTATATCCCTATATTTGTTGCCAAAGAAATAGATATTTATCACCATACAAAAGGCATACTTATCAATTAAATAACTTATATTAATATGGATATGATAAGATTCTATAATAAAATAAGATATTAAAATCAATAAAATATATCATTAAATTTCGATATCTACAAAGATAAAAAATATTATATACATAATATCATATTACAATATAAAAATTAGTATAACTATTAACAATTTTAGTGAATATTTTAGTATTTTTTATAGATGTTGATTGATTCATCAAATATTTTGTTAGTAAGTATTTGTTTGAGATTATTTTGATAATTTTTTATATTGATACATATGTTTTTAATTATTATAATTATTATATTTTTATTTTTACAATTTAATATTGATATTTATGTTTTACTATTCGAATTTTTAGCGGTTAATTAACGGTATTATCCAACAGGTTTTGGACGAGTACGGGTTTAAAATTTATTTTTTAGTCAGGCTTGGGATGGGTAAGAATTGAAGAAATTATAATAGGTTTGAGTTTGAGAAATGTTTAACGAGTGGGTGCCCGACCTATTGTCATTCCTAGCTGATGCTGGTGGTTTTTTTTTTTTGTTTTTGTTTTTTTGTTTTTTTTTTGGGATTTAGGGTGCCATTTCAAATTAGATAATAACAATTAAAGATGTGAGCGATAAAAATTCTAGGTCGAATGATTTGAAATGTTTATTTAAATGTATGAGCAATTCGTTTTCTCTTGCCATGAATTAATAACTGTTGGAAATGGTTTAGTAATTA
This sequence comes from Schizonepeta tenuifolia, assembly GCA_029490685.1. NCBI lineage: Eukaryota > Viridiplantae > Streptophyta > Magnoliopsida > Lamiales > Lamiaceae > Schizonepeta > Schizonepeta tenuifolia. The sequence goes on from CM055955.1 coordinate 29,431,666, forward strand.
ACCATTAATTGTGGATAAATATTATTAATTAAATATTTATTATTTGATTAAAATATTTGTTGGATGTTAATCTACACCGTGAGTAGATGAACGTGGTATATTTAATATCTCTAAACCGATTTCTGGTGAGTGAGATATTGTATGCTAAAGGTTGGATGTTGAAGTAGTAACTAACATGTTATTAATTATAATAAATGTTAGTTGTCCCACATCGGTTATATGTGGATGATTTGACTAGCTTTTAAGGTTATGTCTGTATGGGCTTAAAAACTTGTTGGGTTGGTGTGTATGGATGTGTATGGGTGCTCACGCGCGCATACACACACATACGCGCGCGCCGCCGTCTGTCCGGACGGGTGGGCTCAGGCCTGGGACTTGGACTTGGATCTTGGCAATTGGTGCTTTGGGCTGGTGTTTGGGCCTTATCTTTTTGGACCAACTCCACAAGCCCAGTTCTTTAATTGTTGAGCCCAATCCGGAAGCCCAGCCGTGTGAAGCCGCTGGCCACCTCTTCACGTCCAGAAACCGCCGGCCATGAATGGCTGTGTAATGAGACGAGCCCTTCCACATGTCCAAGAGCTGCTATATAAGGGAGGCATCATCATTTGCATTTGACACTCAGAAAATGCAATCTACACTCCTCTCTGCATAGCATAGCATTTCATACACTTTCGAGTTCAGTTTTCGTTCTAGTTCAGTTTGCCGGAGCTCGGTTCTGTTTGTGGTGCTACTACAGCCGAGACGTCAAGATCGTTTTAACCTTTGAGGATGAGCCGCCTTACCGTGAGCACTACCGGAGCGTATTCTCGTCTTGCGAGCAGAAGTTCTACTTCGGACGATCTCTGGTTTTCCTAATCTCTGTTCTTCAGTTTCCTTTGTAATTCTTACATGTTCTCTTTCTGTTCAAGTACATCAATAAAAAAATTATTGTTCATTGATATATACACGAGCAAGTACTCGATTCCTAACAATCGCAAGACGAAAATACTGAAAGTTACTTGTTCGTGTGCTTCCTCAAACTGAAGTTCAATCTGAAACTCTACTGAAAAAATGTCTACCAATCCGAGCACCGACACTAATTCATCAACCAATTCTGGAACGATTGGCTCCTCGAGCTCAACCATGGCTCCTATTCAACCTGCTGCTCAGCTCATGCCTATCGCCGAGAAACCTCCCATTTTCTCGAGCACTGACTTCAAAAGATGGTCCTAAAAGATGATGTTCTACATCACCACGATGGGGCTTGCTAGCTTTCTGCGTGACGAAAGACCTCCTGTCCCAGCCGAGGACGAGGCAAATGTGCAAGTTCGCATTGAGTACGATACTTGGGTGCATTCCGACTATCTGTGTCGGAATATATTGCTGAATGGGCTTGATGATGGCCTGTTCAATGTGTTCAACATCAAGGAGACCGCCAAAGAAATTTGGGATGCTCTTGAGTTGAAGTACCGTGTTAATCCTGCTAGCACGAAGAAGTTCGTAGTGACGAGGCTCACCGAATTCTTAATGGTGGATAGTCGTCCTATGATGCCCCAAGTGCAAGAGTTCCAAACTCTTGTGCATGATGTTCATTCCGAGGGGATGCCGCTGCCCGAGGCGTATACTGTGGCGCTCTTGGTTGACAAGTTTCCGCCTAGTTGGAAGGAGTTCAAGGGATACCTTAAGCATAAGCGAAAGGAGATGTCCCTTGAGACGTTAGTGGCTAAGCTTCAAACCAAAGCTCAAGTCCGTGATCAAGATTTGAAGGCCAAGGTTCCAATGGAGGCTCAGGCTAATTTGACCAATGGTAGGGGCAGACCTTCAAAGAAGCGTCCTTATCCTGTCAAAGGCAAAGGAAAGGAAGTGGCACCTCCAACCATGTTCACTGGAACGTGCTACAATTGTGATAAGCCTGGACATATGGCGAAGAACTGCCGTTTGCCCAAGAAGAAGGGGAAGGGCAAGGTCAACCATGTCCAAAAAGACTTCGACACTTGGGACAAAGATGACCTTGTTGCCATGATCATCGAGGTAAATCATGTCTCGGACCATAATCCTGTTACTTTGTTTCTTGACACAGGTTTGACCGTTCATATCTGTATGAACCGGGACTTGTTCTATACCTACAAGGAAGTTCACGAGCGTTTTGTCACCGAGGCGAGTGACCGTACCTCACCTGTTCTTGGAGTTGGGACTGTTGTACTCCAACCCACCTCCGGTGTAGAGATAACTTTGAAGGATGTGCTGCATGCTCCGGCAATCCGCAAGAATTTGGTGTCTGGCGTCAAACTAGTTAGGGCTAAGTTTGATATAAATCTTCGTAGTGATTTTGTAATCATACGTAAATTTGATAAGACTCTTGGACAAGGTCATATTGTTGATGATATGTTCAAGTTAAGTGTTCGTACTTGTAAGCCTTCTAAGGCAGTTGCTAATGATAATAAAGCTACTACTTCTGCTTACTTGCTTGAGTGTTGTGATTTATGGCATTGTAGACTTGGTCACGTAAATCTAAATGCTATAAAAAGACTTGCTAACATGGACTTGTTAAACATTGATTTATCTAAAACACAAGACAAGTGTGAAGTCTGTGTTGAAGCAAAAATGGCTAAGTTACCGTTTAAGTCGGTTGAACGAAGCACTAAACCTCTAGAACTTGTTCACACCGATGTGTGTGACTTAAAGTCTATGCAAACTAGAGGTGGTAAAAGATATTTTATTACCTTTATTGACGATTGCACAAAGTATTGTTACATTTACTTGTTAAGAAGTAAGGATGAGGCTATTGAAGCTTTTAGGAACTTCAAGAACGAAGCCGAAAATCAACTTGTTGCTGAATCAAAATGGTTCGAAGTGATAGAGGTGGAGAGTATGTTGCTCCGTTTGCTGAATTATGCAACGAAAGTGGTATAATCCATCAAACGACTGCTTCTTATTCACCACAATCAAATGGTGTTGCTGAACATAAGAATCGTACTCTTAAAGAGATGATGAACGCCCTGTTGATTAGTTCGGGATTATCCCAGAACATGTGGGGGGGAAGCTGTCTTGACAGCTAACTATATCTTGAATAAGATTCCAATCAAAGAGAAGGACGTGACTCCCTATGAGCTTTGGAAAGGAAGGAAACCTTCGTATAAATACCTTTAAGTGTGGGGGTGTTTAGCTAAGGTTGAAGTGCCTTTACCAAAACAAGTTACAATTGGACCTAAAACGGTAGATTGTATCTTTATTGGTTATGTACTGAACAGCAGAGCATATCGGTTTGTTGTACACAAATTGGAGATACCCGACATTCATGTGGGTACGACAATGGAATTAAGGAATGCTGTATTCTTTGAGAACATCTATCCTAATAAGGATAAGGTTGATCCTAACTCTAGCAACAGAGTTGAGGATGAAGCAACAAGTTCTAAACTTGTAGATGAGCCTATGAGTTCTGAACCCATAGATGGAAATATTGCATCTAGTTCTAATCCGGTGTTTTATGGACCGCCGAATAGAAAACGACTTAGGTCTATGCCAGTGAATGAGCCTAGACGTGGTACTAGAGTACGAAAGTAAAGATTTATGGACCTGACACGTCGTTTTAATGCTAAACGGTGAACCGGTATCCGTAAAAGAAGCCTTATCTGGTTCGGATGCGGCTTTGTGGAAAGAAGCTATAGACATCGAGATTGAGTCTATTTTGCTTAATCACACTTGGGTGTTAGTTGAACTACCACCAGGCTGTAAGGCGTTAGGATGTAAGTGGATCCTAAAGAAGAAATACAAGTCTGACGGTACTATTGATAAATATAAGGCCAGACTTGTAGTTCAAGGCCTTAGACAAAATGCCGGTTATGATTTCTTTGATACCTACTCGCCCGTGACGAGACTTACTTTTATTAGGGTGCTTCTCGCTATTGCTGCTTTCCGCAATCTTGAGATTCATCAAATGGATGTTAAGACTGCATTCTTGTATGGGGAGTTAAATGATGAAATCTATATGAAGCAACTGAAAGGGTTTGTAGTACCTGGAAAAGAGCACATGGCATGCAAACTACAACGGTCTTTATATGGATTGAAACAAGCGCCTTTGCGTTGGCACTTGAAGTTTGACGAAGTGATGTTGTCAAATGGTTTCAAGATCAACGAGAGTGACAAATGTGTCTATATTAAGAAAACGTGTGACGATTATGTTATTGTTTGTCTTTACGTAGATGACATGTTGATCATGGGTAGTAACTCTCGTGTGATTGGTGAAATAAAGAGGATGCTAAGTATGAATTTTAGCATGAAAGATATGGGTTTGGCTGACGTTATTCTTGGAATTAAGATTCTAAGAACGCCCAATGGAATTGCTTTACCGCAATCTCACTATGTTGAGAAAGTGTTGAGGAGATTCAATGCTTATGATAAATCTATTGCTAAGACTCCTTGGGAACTGAATGTTCATCTTAGTGAGCATAAGGGAGAACCTGTGGGTCAAGATGAATATGCTAAGATCATTGGTAGTTTGATGTATTTGTCAAACTGTACCCGACCTGATATAGCATGCTCGGTTCACAAGTTGAGTAGCTATACTACTAATCCAAGTAATAAACATTGGAGAGCCCTAGAGCGCGTACTGAGTTATTTGAAATATACTCAGAACTTTGCGGTTCATTATTCAAGAGAGCCTGCGGTACTTGAAGGGTATAGTGATGCTAATTGGATATCTGACTCCAAAGACTCATTTTCTACGAGTGGATACGTGTTCACTATTGGGGGTGGTGCAATATCCTGGAAGTCTAAGAAACAGACTTGTATTGCAAGGTCTACCATGGAATCTGAATTCATAGCTTTGGATAAAGCTGGTGAAGAAGCTGAATGGCTTAAAAATTTCCTCGAGGATATTCCATGTTGAACGAGGCATGTGCCGTCTGTATTGATACACTGTGATAGCCAATCTACTATTGGACGAGCACAAAATATGTTTTATAACGGTAAGTCTCGACATATTCGTTGACAACATAACATTGATCTTGAGTGGGGTTATCTCAATTGACTAAGTGAGGTCAGTAGATAATCTAGCAGATCCACTGACTAAGAGCATTAATCGAGATTAAATGTATAAACTGTTAAAGGAAATGGGTGTTAAATCCACATCTTAAGGATGATTATAGCGGATACTCAACTTTGCAGATTGGAGAATCCCAAGAGCTTGGTTCAATGGGACAACGAAGTTATAAGAATCCGTGTGTTAAACACTCAAACATACCTATTCTCTGAGAACAGTGAGTGTTTGTTTACCTACACGTGGTGAGGTTAAGTCTTATGACTTTTAATGATTTTTGGATACCTCGGAGAGGTCAAGTATAGTAGGATACTTGGGAATAAGAGTCACCTATATGAGTGTGAAGTGAGGGCCGCTTCAATTGATACACTTATGAATCCAAAGGGGTGTCCAAGGCCGAAAATGACACAAAACGTTAGAACGGACGGAATTGAGATGATATTGTGTCAATATTATTGTCTCGGTATACACCATGGAGGTCTAGTTCAAGGTTTTCATAACCACTATGCTGCCGGTATACTCGATGATGTTGACTATGGATAGGTTCAAAGCCACAAGCTATCTAGCCAAATGCAGTATTGCCTCTTGAGGACTGAACTTTGCATTTGCATTCATTTTGCACTGGCATTCTCACTCATATGGGGGATTGTTGAATTGGTTTAGTAATTACCCATTAATTGTGGATAAATATTGTTAATTAAATATTTATTATTTGATTAAAATATTTGTTGGATGTTAATCTATGCCGTGAGTAGATGAACGTCGTATATTTAATATCTGTAAACCGATTTCCGGTGAGTGAGATATTGTATGCTAAAGGTTGAATGTTGAAGTAGTAACTAACATGTTATTAATTATAATAAATGTTAGTTGTCTCACATCAGTTATATGTGGATGATTTGACTAGCTTTTAAGGCTATGTCTGCATGGGCTTAATAACTTGTCCGGACGGACGGGCTCGGCCTGGGCCTGGGACTTGGACTTGGACTTGGATCTTGGAAATTGGTACTTTGGGCTGGTGTTTGGGCCTTATCTTTTTGGACCAACTCCACAAGCCCAATTCTTTAATTGTTGAGCCCAATCCAGAAGCCAGCCGTGTGAAGCCCATCGGCCCAAGACCTTTGGTCTCAGTAATAGTCAAGGCTGTTCACTTCTGTTGGCCACCTCTTCACGTCCAGAAATCGCCGGCCATGAATGGCTGTGTTAATTAGACGAGCCCTTCCACATGCCCGAGAGCTGCTATATAAGGGAGGCATCGCATTTGCATTCGACACTCAGAAAACGCAATCTACACTCCTCTCTGCATAACATAGCATTTCATACACTTTCGAGTTCAGTCTTCGTTCCAGTTCAGTTCGCCGGAGCTCGGTTCTGTTTGTGGTGCTACTACAGCTGAGACGTCAAGATCGTTTTAACCTTTGAGGATGAGCCGCCTTACCATGAGCACTACCGGGGCGTATTCTCGTCTTGCGCGCACAAGTTCTACTTCGGACGATCTCTGGTTTTTTTAATCTCTGTTCTTCAGTTTCCTTTGTAATTCTTACAAGTTCTGTTTTTGTTCAAGTACATCAATAAAAGAAGTATTGTTCATTAATATATACACGAGCAAGTACCCGATTCCTAACAATAACTTCTATTCTTTTTAAAATTTGTTCATGAAAATGAAAATCATAATATAAGATAAACAAATGTATAATACTTCATCCGTTTAGTTTATATAGGCCACATAAGTACGATAATCCAATGTTTCTTCCATGTTTGGGTAGACATAACATTTGATTTATAAATAATATTGTAATCTTATTTGAACACTAAACGAGATATATCGACTGTATAACATGCATGTTAGATATTCCGTTAGTTTATATTTGTTTTGATATTTATTTTAATAATGTTTTATATAAATGTTTAATTAATGTTTACTAATTATTGTTGATTTTATACTTTTTTGGATTTTTAGCTGATAATTAAAGGATATTCGAGTTTGAGACGGTTCGAGTAGTCAAGTCACTTCGGATTTAAGATGAGTATGGATAAAAAAATATAAATGGGTTCAAGTTTGAGAAATGTTTGATGGGGGGTACCTAACCCATTGACATTCATTAATTTGAGACGGGTACAGATATAAAAATTCTATTGAGTTTGAAACAAGTTTATATTTGGTGATTTTAGTTGAAAAAACGGGTACAATCAATGGAAATAATTTGATTCCTTCTTAATTTATTTTATGTTATAATTTGATATAGTCGTGTAATACTCTTTTAATGAATTGTTGCAATATTGTCAACTCGATATAATTTTTTTTAATAAATGTAAAGTGATTTCCCGTCGATGCTCGACGGGTCACACACTATCAAGTGTTCGGGATTGCCCCGTCACAAAATCAAATTGAAGGAGGGATGCATCATCATGTGTCACAGCCCCAAATCTCGAGGGACGGCAGAAGCCGGGGAGCGACTGGGGTTGGATTAAAGAAGCAGGGAAGAAGGGGACTAACTGAACTAAACATACATAGGAGACATCATACATTCTATGAACATGACTTTATTTACAGAAAAAGAGTTAATCCCAAGGATTACTCGACGAAGTTCCCAAAAGGGTAAACTAGGTTTAAGTTTACAAACATAAACTACAGAGTTTTACGTAATGTACATAACATCAAAGTACTTAGAGTTTAGCAGCGGAAATGTGATTCATACTAACTAAAGTCTTCCTAAGACAACTTAATTCAAGCCTCGCCGCTTCCATCGCTTCAACCTGCACATTTAGAAAACATATGCAGGGCTAAGTACAAAAGTACTTAGTGGGCACGCTGCCGAAAATATATTCATAATTATAGATAATCAGGCATTTCATAATCGTAGCACATCGGGGTTTTATTGAAATTGGCCCGTGTCTACTAAATATTTTCTGACTCATTTACATAAATTAGCTTGTACAAGCATTTTTCTAGTATGTTACGTTCAAATCTTGACCAATTCTCATTCACCGTGGCTGGTTACCCCTCAACAGGATACCACATACACCACAGGTTACAAAGTGCACTAACTCTGGAAAACACTTAATAGCTAACTCAGAGCCGATCGTTAGTTAACCTATTTTGATTAACTCATAAATCTGGAAAACACGAATGTTAACTCAGATAGGTACAAGAGAACTCACATAAAACATTTAAACAGTTTATGCCATGATTATCACTTTGAAAACACATTTATCAAAGCGATAAAGAAAGGTTTTCGAGCATTGCTCGTTTTGTTTCATATATAAAAGCCCACCTTTATACTTTACAGAACTTATTACTCATACTTTCGTCTTCTAGTCTTCCGTCCTTTCCTCACTGCTGACTTCCTCCTTCATCGTAAGATAAACATACTTTAAACTCGATCGTAAGTGATTAAAGGAAACGGAGATTGGAATTTGGTTTTAGTCGTAATCTTTTTAGTTCTTTAGGCATTGCACGCTATTAGATTCTTTTTGATTTAAAGGGGACGAGACTTGAACAAATCTCGTTAGAACTCGAAAGGTTCCTTACTCGACTCTTAGGTCAGTAGAAAAGATAGTCGTTAACTCATTACGACTTAAAAGATCAAAAGGAACTAAGTTGGAAAGGAATCAACTTAGGAAATTAAGTTTTAGTTCTTTAGACGATTTTGGCATTTGCACGCTTAACTAAATTTCTTTACTTAAACGGATACAAGATACGAACTCATTTCGTTTAGCACTCAAGGCTCTATACTTGACACTGAGGTCAGTAGGAAGAAGGCATTCGTTAACTCATAGCGACCTCAAAGATTGAAAGAAGCTAAGTTGAGAAGAAAACAACTTAGGAAATTACAATTTGAACATACATTGCACGAAGTCAGTGAGTCTGTCCAGAACAGGGGATTGCGAAATAGGGGTCGTTCCCTATACCAAAAGATAGCCTCGGGTGTCTAGTTTACTCTCCAATTCGCGGATCTCGATTCCGATAAACAAGCTAAAAGATATTGCAGTTTCCGTGGAACGTCGCAGAAACTGCCGAGTGAATCCCTAGTGCTCGATAAAATCGACGCACGTTCTTCTAGGTTCGTTCTATGTTATCGAACTTAAATTCTCATGAATTTTACACAACAAGGCAGTCAACACGTATTTCCATACGTGATAAACTCCTTTCCATTTCTCGTCTATAACCACGACGATCAAAACCTCGTCGTTTCAACTAAACAATTACTAAACCAAACAAGTTATCAATTCTCGTCCTAACTTCTCGATTATAACATAAACTCAATATTTTATAGCTCGGATCAACACGACGTCAACTACAATTTCATTCCTTCAACATTAATGATCATTAATATCCAATTATCAATCTTACTCGACTTTCCTATCATTAATTACATACATTTGTTCGTCTCTTACGGATTTTCCAAAGTTAACGAAATTCATTCAAATTTCATGACAACGATTATTATCTAATGAGCATTCCTAACATGCAAATCATATTATCAAAACATTATCGAGCCTCGACTTATCACTACATCTTCGTCTCTTACACTTTTCGTTTTATTTTTAGAAAAATCTAAATTTAATATATATTCATCCTCATGCATCGTATAATTCATTTCCATTAAACAATCGAGCATATCTCAACATTTACTAACCTAAATTGAGCCTTGTTCGTCTCTTAGGTTTTGGATTTTGTTTTTAGAAAAATCTAAAACAATTCATACGATCAATTAATGACATGAGAAACACTAATCGATCATCAATTCGACGAAGAAATCGAGTATGAGACGAAAGCCCCAAAACAGAAAAATTTCGGCATTTTTAGGGGTTGGGGTTTGACACGCACCCGTCGTGTGGTACGATCAAAATACTTGTGTATGCTCCAGATGGACAATACACGCTCCTGAGCCCACTACCGGACTGGCTAGTCTTAGTGGCAAGCTAGAGTCGATCCCACGGAGAGTGAGGAACTACTTTACTATTCGGTGCACAAATTGAGTTGTCACGGTCTCAACCTGTATATCTGCACAATAAACTAAACGGAAATCAAATATAAAAAAAGGGGTAAGATTTGGGGTAGGTCATGATCATTGTTGATATGTTTATTCGGTCATGGGCATATTGAAGATCCGTCCATGCTTCATACAAACTCAAGGCGTGGCCCAAAGACATTGGGGCGTTTCAAGAGTTCATACTCCACACTTGGAATGGTTGAGTCCCTTGTTGTCGTCTTGGTCCGAAGGTCACGCTTCACCCCGATCACAAGGCCGTGCTTCACTCCTCCTTAGATAGTAGTCATACCCGATCTCTCCAACTATGACCCTCACCAACCTTCTCTCCCAAGCTTCCCATGTCCGCACCTACAGAGTAGACATAACTCGCGGGATATTCATTTCCGGTACCACGTCCAACCGGTCATCGATATGCCTACGATATGCGAGATGAGTCCTTTAGTCGATAACCATGGCTTGATGCCTCGTCACAGTTGATGGGTGATTGTTAGAGAAGCCCAAGACTGAAGAAGGACGCAGTATCCCCTTGTCCATTCCTCACCATCCAGATCTACAGCACCATTGAAGGCGCTGCTCAGCTACTCGGTCATAGGCATACTGAACGTTGCCGTCTGTCATGCCCTGGCCTTTGCTTGTCATTGTACAGCTCTAACCAAGCGGAGATCACCCGCTGGATCAGAATTGCCCATGAATTCTGCTCAGATCTCTTTGGAACCACTGGATCCAACCGATGGCACAAATGCCTCGCGAACATTTCACATATCAACACTTAATCATTTTCCCCACCCAAATCTCACCAGGGGAATTACTCACACATAATTAAATACATAAACACAAAATAAAATGAACACATGAATAGAAGAAAATACGAAATACTTGAATAAATACCAAAGGTAAACCGCCTTGGCTTGTTCTTCACAACGGAATTGAAATAAAAGCAAGTAAATTGTTTGGTACGAAAATGTAAAAGAAAATACTGAACTAAAGTGTATTTTGGGACTGAAAATGAAGTAGAACATGATGGGGAGTAGCCACCTTTGTCAGCCACACTTGCTGGCTTTATATAGTTGACAGACGTCAGTCTAACCCTAACCCAGCTGTCTGACAGTATCCCTGTGACTGACTTTCCATAAATAGATGATCGTGATTGATTTGATTGTTGGGGATGATTGGCTTAATTGATTGAGTTGACTTTATCTTTCTCTTGCTGTTGATATCCCAGATTCGCTGAAACCTTCCATCCTTGGCCCTTCACACGTTTTTCCATAAATAGCCCATATGTGCTGATTGGGACAATCTGTCATGGCCTTACCAACATGAGTGATCACCTTCCATATTTAGCTTTATCCTTGATTGATCTGATTGGTGATTGGCCATCAATTATTGATTGATTAAGTTGACTCCACGTTTTTCCAGATCCTTCCATTGTTAGGACTCGCCAGAATATCCTTAATATCTCATTCACGCGTCTTTCCATATTTGGCTCTTGCTGCTGACTGCTGCTGTCCAGCATGGTCATATTGATTGCATCCTTCGGTTAGCCTCGCACCAGGTGGTACACTTTGGAAATCATCGCTGCTCAGATGCAACTTGGGCTGATTTGTCTCAGTAATGCCCATTTCGCTCATATTTCATTCATATGCTCATTTCCGAGCTTCCACCTCCAAAATATCTGTTTTCTCCCCTATACGACTCATACAAACACAAAAGAAAAGAAAAATGGGGCCAAAAAGACCCAAAAGTCAAAGACGCATCACACCTACACACTTAAACCATACTTGCCCTCAAGTATGCAGGTGGATTCACAAAAGACACCGACAAAAATAGAAGAAAGAAAAGAAATAAAGACTCAAGACACGAAACTGCACAGTTATCAGATCAGATCATACATGCATGCATCAACCGTAATGTCATACCACAAACTATTGAGCAAATAAATCACATGAAGAGATTAGCAGTTTTTCTCACACACTCAAGTGTATGGCTAAGTGTATACTCTCATTCTATGCTGCCTTAGCTTCCCTATAGGCTTGTTCATGGATTCATAGCAAATGTTCAATCTGGTGCAATTCATCAAAGGGTCTTCGTTAGGTTGTAGTGGGGTATACGGAGTAGAGGTAAGGATTTTTGGATAAGTAATTTAAAACTTGGTTCCGGTCATACCGACCTATCTTTTCCGGTACTAGCACTCCCACTTCACCTTTCCTATTTTTTTTTTCTTCTTTTTTCTTCAATTAAGCAAATTCTTTTTTTTTTAACCCAGACTCTCCTTTCTCAATTTATGCTTTTCCACCTTAAGTAATGAGCTGCCCTTTATCTTTCGTATAGTGTGGGAGTCATACCTTTAATCAATTTTAATACAAGGGCTTATAAAAAAAAGGAATTCATTCAGCTCAAAGTGGTTAGCAAGGATTTATCATTTTTAGCTCAAAGAAATAAATCTGGGGCTCTAAATTGAAGGAATTGCCCTAATCATATAAACTACACCATCCAACTAGAATCCACAATCAAGTTCTAGGGTTACTAAGCAGCATAGTCATACCAGAAAATAAATGCAAATTGGCTCAAATCTTACAGGTATGGATTATTCAGTATGCTCTCTACTGCTATCATGTGATAATGCTCATCATGCCAACAAACCAGTCAAACCAAATAGCATGCATGAATCACTAATACCAAAAACATGTGCAGACTGACTCTAAACTCAAGACTCAAAAGAAAAACAAAGGCCTTTACTAGGGAGAGAAAACTTATTCGTGGAGTGTGAGGACTCGGTCTCAAGAGATTGACTCTTCACTTGGCGGAATGCATCTCGAATGTCCAACAAATTATGTTCTGACTTCTATATGGAGTGAAGATCATGTGTAGCAGTCATGGAGTGGTGGTGAGTAGGAGAATGAATTTTCAACTGCTTCAAAATGCGAAAGTCTCGCCAGTTGGGGCAGACCCTGACCACATGTCATACTGCTGCTTCGGTAATCCCTTAACCATCCTGTCGATTCTCCACCGACCCCACCTACACACTTTGCATTGCAAAGTGGGTTTTGATCTCCGATGCATAGAATCCAGCTCATCTCATCTGTAAGGTTAGTCCTCCAAGAAACACAAAATACAAGAAATAAAAGAAACATAAATTCAAAGCAGTAATGGTCATACCAACGACCTTATTTTGGGTTGCCTCCCAATGAGCGCTCTTGTTTATTATATTGAGCTCGACGCAATCTTTTCCATCATGCAAAACAAGGATCTAGGAGAAAACATTTCTCCATCTTTGATATGTCTGGATCGTAAATCTTCTTGCCCAACTCCATGTACATCCCAGCACTACCGTATGCATTGGCTCTCCATTCCTCATGTTCTTGTTGCCTTTTCTGTTCAACTTCATCTTCTGATAGAGAAGGTGCACCATCATCACCAGGAGTTTCTTGGTTAGAGATTTCCAAAAAGTATGATTCCAGACTTGTTCCCTTAAACTCTTCTTGTTTGGCAGCATTACTGTCAGTAAGGTCATTCAGCAGGTCCTTCTCTGGTATGACCCGCACAGTTCTATTTGGATATAGCTTATCAACATAGTATTCGGCCAACTCTGTGAAGGTTGTCGGTTGATGAACTCTAGCATCTTTTACAACATCGGAGATATTGAACCTAAAAGTAGTGTCTCCGAGCATGCAAATCATGATTCCTCCATCCTCATTTATGTAGACTCGAGCAATTTCCATAAATAAACGACCCAATATCAGTCCAGAACCTTTTTGAGTCTCATGTCCCATATCTAGCACATAGAAATCTACTGGGAGTATGGTTTCACCGACCTTCACTTCAACATTCTTCAATAACCCTTTGGGATAGGCATTCCAACGGTCTGCCAACTGTATGACCATTCCGGTTGGCTCGAGGGATCCGAGGTTGAGCTCTTTATACATTGATAGGGGCATCAAATTGATTGATGATCCCAACTCCACCTTAGCTTGCTCAATTATTTTTCCACCAATAGCACATGGGATAAACAACTCATCCGAATTTTCCGTGAGTACCTCGCTCGGTATGACCGCCACCACACATTCTAACTTCTCATTCCCTTCCATTTTTGCCTTTTTCGAATTTATGGCATTTTGGGGTAGTGGGTGTTTGTGATCATTAGCTTCCTCCAAGATACTCGGACAAGGCGGTGCAGTAGTTGGCAATTTCTGGGTGGCCTTTTCTGTATGGGTTGCTCTGACAGATTCATCAGACTCCGGTATGCCTATTCCTGTCAATTCTGCTACAGTGCCTGGCGGTTTGGTCATACCGTCATGCCATTCTTCGAGGTCCTTCTCCTTTTGCATTTTTGCTTCATCAGCTTCCTCGATCAGATTGATCTCTTCCGGTGAAAGTTTCCTTTGATTCTCCATGTCTTTTGCTATAATATCATCCCAACGGAAGATTTCTTGGCTACATTTATCCATTATTTCAAGTCCGAAGAGTTCGGCATCCTTCATTGACTCTTCCCAAGTTGGTCCTTCTTGTAGTTCTGACTGGTACGAGGGTGTCTGCAGTATGCCCCGTACTGGCTGCAATTGCTGATTCTCCCATCCTCTACGTCGCCATTGAGAATTTAGACTTTCACTCCATTCAGCATTGTAAGAGTGAGAGAATGGATCATACTTTTTTTGATGGTCATCACTTTCTCCCATAGCAAAATCCTCCATTGGTCCATCCCCTAAGAAGAGTTGATATTCATCAGTTTGATGTCCAGTCATGTTGTATTGGTCATACAGAGGAGCCTTCTTCGGTGTTGTCACAGCTGCTACGAGTTGTTTGATCTCTTTGATCTCCTTCCTCAACTCAATGAGGTTGTCATCCTCCATCTTCTTTGGTGCTTCCAGGATGCATTCATATGCTCCTGACTCTCTGGCCATACTTTCAAATAGTTGCCACATGTCCTTGGGTGTTTTGTCAAACATCGAACCTCCACATGCCGCAATAACGAGTTTTCTCTCGTATTTCTTGAGTCCCAATAGGAAGTGTTCCACCAAATTATTTTTAGGAATTTGATGGTGTGGGTATTCTTCCAACAATCCTTTGAATCGGCCCTAATACTCGTAGAGTGATTCTAGCTCTCCTTGTTCGATGTTTTGTATGGTCCTCCTCATACTAAACACTTTGGCTGCTGAGTAATACCGCTCCAAAAATGTTTGCTGCATCTCAGCCCATGTGGTCACACAACCAGCGGACAAGCTGTAGTACCATTTCCTTGCATTTCCTTGTAGTGTGAAAGGAAACAACACCAACCTAATGTATTCTCCCATTGTTGTTTGGTTTTCCTCCGTTGAGCATATCATCTCGAAGTCTTGGAGATGTGTGATTGGGTCATCATCAGGTATGCCATGGAATTTGGACAGCAATCGGATTAGGTCTGGTTTCAGGTCATACCGGCCTTCGATCGTCGGTAGGGTTATACCGCTGGGTTTCAAATTCAGGTCAGCCGGGAATGCTAGATGACGGATGGATTGCGGGGCAGCAGCTGCCATCCCGCGTCTCGCCGTACCACGTCAAGCAGTAAGCGGATGATGGATTATGAAGAGTAAAATTGTTGCACGTCACTCCCCGGCAGCGGTGCCAATTTTGACACGCACCCGTCGTGTGGTACGATCAAAATACTTGTGTATGCCCCAGACGGACAATACACGCTCCTGAGCCCACTATCGGACTGGCTAGTCTTAGTGGCAAGCTAGGGTCGATCCCACGGAGAGTGAGGAACTACTTTACTCTTCGGTGCACAAATTGAGTTGTCACGGTCTCAACCTGTATATCTGCACAATAAACTAAACGGAAATCAAATATAAAAAAGGGGTAAGATTTGGGGTAGGTCATGATCATTGTTGATATGTTTATTCGGTCATGGGCATACTGAAGATCCGTCCATGCTTCATACAAACTCAAGGCGTGGCCCAAAGACATTGGGGCGTTTCAAGAGTTCATACTCCACACTTGGGATGGTTGAGTCCCTTGTTGTCGTCTTGGTCCGAAGGTCACGCTTCACCCCGGTCACAAGGCCGTGCTTTACTCCTCCTTAGATAGTAGTCATACCCGATCTCTCCAAGTATGACCCTCACCAACCTTCTCTCCCAAGCTTCCCATGTCCGCACCTACATAGTAGACATAACTCGCGGGATATTCATTTCCGGTACCACGTCCAACCGGTCATCGATATGCCTACGATACGCGAGATGAGTCCTTTGGTCGATAACCATGGCTTGATGCCTCGTCACAGTTGATGAGTGATTGTTAGAGAAGCCCAAGACTGAAGAAGGACGCAGTATCCCCTTGTCCATTCCTCACCATCCAGATCTACAGCACCATTGAAGGCGCTGCTCAAGCAACTGAATTCATTTCAGTTTAATTAGATCCATCCATAAAAAAAAAAAACCACGCTCTGTAGGATTTGAACCTACGACATCGGGTTTTGGAGACCCGCGTTCTACCGAACTGAACTAAGAGCGCTTTCTTATCAGAATAGAAAAGAATGTAGGAGCATATTAGGCGTAGCTCTTGTTGCTCTTGTAGCTCATAGGTGCTGGAGCAGAGCTACTCGGTCATAGGCATACTGAACGTTGCCGTCTGTCATGCCCTGGCCTTTGCTTGTCATTGTACAGCTCTAACCAAGCGGAGATCACCCGCTGGATCAGAACTGCCCATGAATTCTGCTCAGATCTCTTTGGAACCACTGGATCCAACCGATGGCACAAATGCCTCGCGAACATTTCACATATCAACACTTAATCATTTTCCCCACCCAAATCTCACCAGGGGAATTACTCACACATAATTAAATACATAAACACAAAATAAAATGAACACATGAATAGAAGAAAATACGAAATACTTGAATAAATACCAAAGGCAAACCGCCTTGGCTTGTTCTTCACAACGGAATTGAAATAAAAGCAAGTAAATTGTTTGGTACGAAAATGTAAAAGAAAATACTGAACTAAAATGTATTTTGGGACTGAAAATGAAGTAGAACACGATAGAGAGTAGCCATGTCACGCCCCGACTCTCGAGGTGCGACTTACGAATAACAACATAACCTAAACAACTAACAATCAACTCAAATAAGGGGAACATGCTCGGGGAAAACGATAATGAAAGTTAAGACAATCGAATTGGGCTTCCAAAAACACAATGAAGTAATATCCAAGCATCTCAAAACTACATATAACAAGAATATGAATAAGTATTTCATGCTGACAAGGATAGGATTCCAAAAAGAGGATACGCCCAAATATATATACCAAGTTATGAAGATCATATTCAACAGCAATTCAAGTCAACGAGCCCATCGCTCGGAAGTGCAAATCAAGTAGTTTAAGAAGTTAACAAATATTCAAGGTCTTTGAGCACAACGCTCGGAATCAAAAACATGAGAATCAAAGTATTATCATCTACAGACATCAATTCAAAAGGGTTGCAGCGGAAACTTGCATCAATACCCAACATTTGCACGTATGAAGACGTACAAATGCCAGTCTGATATCCAACTAGACTCAACCAAAAGAACCAAACCACACCACCAAATATCCATGCCATCGCCATCCAGTCAACCTGCATGTTTAGAAACACACGCAGGGCTGAGTACTTCGTACTCAGTGAACACAAGCCAAAACATTTGAATAAAGATGCTTCTTAAAGCTATAATAATTGAACTTGCCTTGTCGAACATCACAAGTACTTAAGCAGTTAAAAACAGTTTTACTTGTGCATGTTAAAAACATTTTCTTTTAAACAGACTGCGCAGTCAAATATCATATAATATAACAGTATGTATCATCTATCACAAACAATATCACTGTGCCGAGAAGTAGGCCTCCTTCTCGAGCACTGTGACCGGCCTAACCGAAGCAAGGCTCACAGTCACCTCAACATATACCACACGTGGGTTCCTGCTTTTCACAGGATAATAACATCTCCATATAAATAGATGATAACACATACCGAACTTCAATAAAAACGGCAAGTCAATCACATTTGAAAACATATCATAATACTTAATAGCATAACTAATTTTCATCGATAGTTTTGGTTCAGAAAAGCCCACCTGACTTCCGAAGAACTAGCTAGGTGGTTTAGGGCTATTTTTCCTCGCTTAATGATCCGTCCGGCTCGATCCTTCACAGTTCGACATCGATAGTAAAAATAAGATATATGAACGACGGACACAAAGGCGTTGGACTTTAACTGAAGGACTTCTATTTGAGTCGATTCTCTCTTTGCTTAACCTTTCTAAGGGATCTCACATTCTCGTCTTTAAAACATTAACTCTACTTGAATTGGTTAATACTATTAATCGACGGCTTAACACTTTTCTCGTTCTAATTAAAAACGTCATCGTCTACATTCTATTGCTCGAGTTTTCTTTCAAAGATTTCACTTGATTCTTGACTTATCAATCAATCATTCAACCATTTTGCATACAAGATAATTCAATTAACTTTATCATCATAACGAATATCATGCATTTAAACATTTATTCAATCATATAATGAATTCAAATAAATCAAACATACTTCAAGACATATTAACATTCATTCAATTTAGATCTTAAGACTTAATTCGATTATGCATTTCTTTTTATGAAGGCTCAACTACTTATTCTATCTTTCTTATTCATTTTTAAATCGATTCTCATTTCTTAACTTGACTATTGTTTTTATAATTAATTACTCGGTGATTTATCTCGGTTTATTCTTAATTTGTTTGGTTGAAAACAACGTACTCAATTAATTACTTAATTAACTTCTTTCAACTTATTACTCGATATCTTATTCTATCATTAATTTCTTGATTAGCTTATACGAGTATCTATCTTAACTCGTCTAGCATCTTTTCTTTACTCGATTTAAAACTTCCTTTTTGTTTCTTTTCGATTCATTCTTTTTAAACTCGGTTTTCTTTATTCTTACTTATCTTTTTAATAATTTCTTCTTTTCTTGTCTTTAATCTTTTAAGCCATTTCTTACTTAGAAATTCTTTTATCTTTTAATAAACGTTTTTATTAATTAGTTCATTTTATTAGTCAAATTATAAAAGATCTTTTTGTTGTAGTTTTAGTAAAAATTCAAGTCTTTAATTTTTAATACAAGAAAATTTATTAACATATCTTTTATGCATTTTTCATCTTTTAATCAATTAAAAGCTTTTAAAAATTCTAACCTTTTGTTACAAAACTTCTATCTTTATTTATGATTTAACTAATAACCATACATACATTGTAACACTTAAACATTCTATCTTTTCTATATTTTCACATTTAATTTCTTTAAAAACTTCAACATGCAATCTCATTTTCTTAACTTAAACACATGTACAATTATATTAACATAACATACAATCATTTCATTGATCAAAACATCACTCAATTCATCAACAAAATCAACAAAATAAATGCTCCATTTTTGCTCAAAACACACGGCATTTATGCATCTTTTTGTGCAATTTATTTCTCAATTTTTCATGCATATAATCTCATTCTCAACATGATAAAAATAACAAATCAAGTATTAAAATATCAATATCTCAAAGAATTCATATTTCTCTTATTTTTCTTATAATTTTCGGCATTTATTAATTCTTTAGGGTTTTAATTCCTTTTTCTTCTCTTAATTCACCGATTAAAACTATTGCTCGATTCTCCTAACGATTTCTTCTCACTCGATTATCACATGCACATCCTAAGTTTGCCTAAACATAAATTAAATAGCATGCATGCATAGTTCTTTCTTTTAGGACTTAGAGATATACACATTTACAACTAAACAAATGAATTTCATACTTTAATTTAAATGGAATTCTTCTCCTTGGCTCTTGGAATTGGAAATGGATGGAAAATGAAGCTTCAAAGCTTGGATTTGAAGGAAGAAAGAAGTCTTCTTGAATCCTCAAAAGAATAACATGAAATTAATCATCCATCCCTTTTAGGTTTAAGAATCAAAATAAAGAAATTGTTGGATGAATATTGAATTTAATCTCAAGAACTTGAAAGATTATTACCTTTTCTTGAGAATATGGATGGAATGAATGGAGGATGACACTTTCTACTTCATTTCCATGGATGAGGAGCTTGAATACATGGTTGCATGTAAAGAAAAATTGAAGTATGAGGGAGAGAGAGAGAATGCCGAGAGTGAGGGAGAGATAGGAGAGATTGAGAGTTTTTCTTTGTTGTCTTGAGAGAGGGAGAGACCGAATGAGAGAGAGTTGGAGTGTAGATGACTAAGTTTTCTTTCTTGTCTTAGATGTAGGAATTTGAAATCCAACAAAAGGAATAAAGTGAAATGTTGGAAGTTGTATTTGTTAAAGTGATTGATGGATGAATGATGTGATGTAGTTTGCATGCAATATTTTGGTAAGATCTTGTTGAAGACATAATCATGATAATTAACATTGGAAATTGAGGAGTGATGTGAGAGGAAGAGTGAGGTGGCGTGAGAGGGAGAGAGGTGTGTGACACGTGTCTTCGTCGTGTCGTTACGGGTGTTAATTACCCGGTCGTAAAGGTTTTCCGGATAAAACGATTCGTTTTAATTCCTTTTTATGCTATTAACGGGTCTAACCTCTTCTCGTCTCACTACTGACATTAAGCATCTCAATCCTATTTCACGTCTCAATTAAAAGATTAACGAGTTCGATTATTTAGTCCTTTAAATCTTAAAGGAAAAATTAGTCGGCTTCTTAATCCGTTTATTAATCCTTTAAAGATTAACTCCTCATTACTCTTCTCAAATCTCGGATAAGTTCTTACCCTATCTCAGTGATCTAAAAAGAAATTCTAAGTTAGAAGATTCTAATTCAATTCTATTCTAAGTTCATCGGTGTAAATATATTTCTTGGCGATTAAAATTATGCTAATTCAATTAAGCAAACTTCTCGGAATTATTTTAGAAATTAATCTCATACTCATCTTCATATAAATAATTATACAAGCATATCACATCATTATCATCTCAGATAAATAAAGCAGATAATTTCACACAAAACTCACAAAGCAATTTAAACGTTTTACTCAATTCTCTTCGATTAGAAAAGAAAAATTTTACTCCTAAATTCTCATCTTTTAACTCACTCGGTTAATTAAAAGCTTTCTAAAGGTTTAAAAACTCGGGGTATCACAAGCCACCTTTGTCAGCCACACTTGCTGGCTTTATATAGTTGACAGACGTCAGTCTAGCCCTAACCCAGCTGTCTGACAGTATCCCTGTGACTGACTTTCCATAAATAGATGATCGTGATTGATTTGATTGTTGGGGATGATTGGCTTAATTGATTGAGTTGACTTTATCTTTCTCTTGCTGTTGATATCCCAGATTCGCTGAAACCTTCCATCCTTGGCCCTTCACACGTTTTTCCATAAATAGCCCATATGTGCTGATTGGGACAGTCTGTCATGACCTTACCAACATGAGTGATCACCTTCCATATTTAGCTTGATCCTTGATTGATCTGATTGGTGATTGGCCATCAATTATTGATTGATTAAGTTGACTCCACGTTTTTCCAGATCCTTCCATTGTTAGGACTCGCCAGAATATCCTTAATATCTCCTTCACGCGTCTTTCCATATTTGGCTCTTGCTGCTGACTGCTGCTGTCCAGCATGGTCATATTGACTGCATCCTTCGGTTAGCCTCGCACCAGGTGGTACACTTTGGAAATCATCGCTGCTCAGATGCAACTTGGGCTGATTTGTCTCAGTAATGCCCATTTCGCTCATATTTCATCCATATGCTTATTTCCGAGCTTCCACCTCCAAAATATCTGTTTTCTTCCCTATACGACTCATACAAACACAAAAGAAAAGAAAAATGGGACTAAAAAGACCCAAAAGTCGAAGACGCATCAGGGTTCTTGATTTTTCCTTCATGATTCGATCTGTAGGACTCGATTCTAAGCATCCTAGAACATGTATCGATCAAGAACAACATGCTATCTCACTCCCTAATTTTCGAAAAAAATAAAAGAGAGGGGAAAGAAGATTTGTTCGGATCAAACTAGAGACGAAGTTCTTACCTTTCGATATATGAAATCGGATTGGAAATTAATCGGTGGATGCAAGAGATGTGGATCTTGGAAGAGCTTGAGTTTGGTGCTTCAATGGAGGAATTGGAGAAGAAAATGAGAGTGAAATGAGGGAGTGGGGTGGCGGTTTTGGTGGGATAAGGAGGAGGGTGATGACTCACCTTGGTGAGTCATAAAGTAGGGGAAAGAAATATCCTACAACATGGTGAGTCGTTAAGTTTCGTTTGGCGAGGAAATTTTATTCGAAATTCCTCGTTTCCGGCTTTTAAACATCGTTTTAAAAGTCGAGAAATACTTTTCTAGTTAGCTACGGAATTGACGAAATATAATTCGTCCGTTAGATTGGAAATAATTAACGTACTCGGAAAACCTAAATCGTTTTTCAAAATCCGAGAAAAAGTCGGGACGTCACAGTCCAAATTTCGTCCGGAAAATCACAAAAATGAACTTTCTCGGGCGAGTTCGTATCGCGATTTCGTGAATGTAAAATTATGATAGAATTCGATTCCGAGTTTCCGGGCGAAAAACTTAACGGACGCGAAAACCCTAAATACAGTAGTCGTTCGTCCGATTTCTGGAATTTATTTTTGGAAACGGATTTCACCGTAAATCTTAGAATTTAATTTTACGATCTTAGGTGTGCAAAGCCATAATTATTATTAACTTTAAATTTTTAAGTCAGTACGAAATTTTTGGGGTATTACATCATGCTAATTAGAAATATCAATCCGTCTAGTAATCTTTGCAATGGCACCAGGATGATGGTAAGTAAACTCGGGGACCACATAATTGAAGCCAAATTATTTTCAGAAACGGCAGTTTTCAATAGCAAGAGTGATCATGAGCCCCTTGAATTTTACTCAGTGCCAATCTCTTTTCAATGTGGGACTATATCTGCCGAAACTTGTGTTTAGTCATTACCAGTTGTATGTTGCTATCTCACAAGTCACTAGCAAACAAGGTTTCAAAAATTTGATCTGTGACGATGATGGTAAGATGCATGACACAATAATTAATGCAGTGTACAATGAAATTTTGATACATTATGAGGTATTTATAATATTAATTATTTTAAAATTGATTATTGAGAAATTGGATACGACCCATTTTTTCACTCGAATTCTTATCATTGTACATGTAATAATGTGCCCTGCTTACCTTCTTTTTTTGTCCATAAAAATGTGTCATACTCTATTTTATGTACCATTATACCGTTCATCTATTATCTACCAAGTTTTACCTTCATCCCACCTACAATAACTTTATTTCACCCTTCAACTCTACTTTAATCTCACTCTCAATAATTTTATCAGTTTTTCTTAAAACTCGTGCAGAGCAAACAATGGGGCACAGTATCATGAATAGATAGAGTATATGATAATGCTAAGTGACCCCATCGATTTTCGACGGGTTACACACTAGTTTAAATTCTTCAACTAAAATTAAAAATTAAGCATGATTGTCGTATTTGATACTTTCTTTCGAGTTGAAAATTGATCGATGCATGAATATATTCAATTAAAATTACATAAGTTTCTTTAATTTCAATACAATAAAGAGTTATGTACAATTTATCTCTACTCGTGATGTTTTTATCAACTAGTCACCAACCTGTCAAAATGCGACGGAAAATAACTTTACTTCTGAATTAATTACTTTTTCGTACTCTTGAATTTTTTGAAAAAAATTATTTATATTAATTCATAAGTAGAAATTTTGAAAATTAATTTTAAGTTTGTTAAAGGTTTAACTACTTGTAATGCCCCGTAAATTCCTTACGTTCTAATATTTAAAGTTAATTAAATAAGTGGCTTTGCACGCCTAAGTTTATAATTTTTGAATTCTAAGGCTAACGGTCGAATCCGTTATTAAAAAAAATAAATTACAGAAGTCGGCTAGACGACTACCGTATTTAGGGTTAAAGCATACGAAAAATTTTTAGTTTATAAACTAAGAACGGAAAACCGTCTAATTTCTACGTTTAGAAAATTGCGATACGAACACGCCGGGAAAGTTTGTTTTTATGTTTTTTCGGACGAAACTCGGACTTGTCGTCCCGAGTTTTTGTCAAAATAAATTTTATAAATTTATTTTCTAATTAAGTTCATACGTTAGAATCTTTAAGTCAAATCGAATCGCGACGATTTTGTACCGAACAACGTTTTTCGTCGTTCGTTTTCCCGTAACGTCGGATCGCGCCGGAAAAACGTAACCCTCCAAATTTTTGCATGGACAGCCGCCACCTCACCTTAATTAGGTGTCAACATGCATGTGTTGACTTAATTAAACTAATGACACCTACAATCACCTTTACACATGTCAAATTTTTCATTATTTCATCATTTACAACAAAACAATTTCCATCCCTCTCTCTCCACTCTCTCTCTCGGCAGCCCTCTCCCATTCATCCATCTTCATTTTCTTCATCTCCTTCATCCACCATTGAAGACCCTTCAAGAGCTTGAAGAAATCATACAAGTCCTTAATTCATCCAACAAAACACCATACATCCTTTGTTAATTCTTTAGGTAATCATCTCCTCTCCATTTCTATCCATTAGTTTTCTTTTCTTCTCTTTTTCCATTTTGTTCGAAATTTTTAAGGTTATAGGATAGATGAATTGATCTTAGAATGATGAAATTAGATATGTTAGATATGATAATTGGAGATTAAAATGGAACAAAAATAAGAAACCTAACATCTATGTTAATGCAGAATTTTTTTGGGAAAATGGTAGAATTTCTAATTTTCTTCTTTTCATCATGGATTCATGTTTAGTAGATGCTTAATTAGTATTTGGAATGAAAAGGGATTGAAAGCCCTATGTTATTATGAAATTTAATTAGGGTTTGAAGTATAAATTAGGGGTTTTTGCATGTTAATTGATAATAGAATTGCAATTGATTAATTGGAAATATAAGAGTATGTTTAGTAAATAAATGTTGTTAATTTGAGAAGAAAATCATCCCCTTAAAGTATGTATGAAATCAAAAAATTTATAAGATAATTAGGAGTTTATACATGTTTAATATAAATGATGAATGGTTAGTTGAATATTGTTGCAAATTATATTAGTTGATTATAGAAGTTAATTGGAAATTTTCTAAAAATGTTTAATGGAATGTAAGAGACAAAAATCACAATATAAACTGAGTTATAATGATTTTAAGATATGTTTGCATGCATGAAAACGGTTCACATTAGACATAGTTTAACGTCGTAAAATTTGAACGAAAACCGACGACTTTTGGAAATCGCGTAAGAGACGAATATCTAGTTGTAACTAATAATCGGGAAGTCGGATGAAATTTCTAATTTGATATTATTGTTTATAATGAAATTTAGAACAACTTTCTAGTTGACATCATAAGCATCCGAGTTGATATAATATGGGTTATAGTTGTAATCGAGAACTAGAACGCGTTTGGATTTCCTTGTTGGTATAGTACTTGTTAGTTGAAATAAGAAGTTAGAACGTCGTGCCTTTGAGTAAGTTGAGAAGGATTTTGTCACGTACGGAGGTACGTGATGATTGCCTTAAGAGTTCAGTTTCTAAAAAAATTGAATACAAGAATTTAAAACGAACCTAAAACGTTATACGGCGAACCTATCAAACAATTAGGGTTTTCGCGGCAGTTTTGCGACCCCTGCCGGAAACTGTAATATCTTCCAGCTCGTTTATCGGATTTGTGATCCGTAAATTGGAGCACGAACTAGACTTCTTAAGCTTTCTAGTGGTATAGGACTCAACCCCTGTTTCCAAGTCCTCTGTTCTGGACAGCCTCCAGAGTTACTGGACTGTGCAGTGAAATTTCAGTTTCTTGTTTTCTAAGTTGTTTAGTTCACAACTTAGTTCCTTTCAATCGTTTAAGCCGTTTTATCTAATGAATACCTTCTATCTGACCCTAGAGTTAAGGACAAGACCTTTAATGATGAAAACCAGTCGAGATCGTATCTCTTATCCTTTCTTTAAAGAAGTAATAAACGAGAAATTTCATAAGTCGTCCAAAGAACTAAAATATAAATCGCCTAAGTTGATTCTTTCCAACTTAGTTTCTTATAATCCTTAAAGTCGTATTAAGACATCGACTACCTTCTCTACTGACTCGAGAGTCAAGTATAAGATCTTCCAAGTTCTAAACGAGATTGGTACAAGTCTCGTTTCCCGTTTAAGTAAAACGAATCTAGTAAGCGTGCAAATGCCTAAAGAATGAAACAACTAAAACTTCTTTCGATTCCCTTTCTTCGAGTATCTTTTACGAACCGTTTTTAAGTATATTTTATTTTACGATGAAGGAGGAAGCCAACTGTAGAGAAAGAACGAAGATCCAATCTTGGAAGCTTTTGCGTATAAGTTCTGTATTTACAAGGTGGGCTTTTATTATATGAAAATAAAATGTGGGTTTTTCCACAAACCGAAAGTGAAGTTTACAGCTTTGATAATTGTGTTTTATCAATGTGATAATCTTGGCATAAAATGTTTAACTATTTTATGTGAGTTTTCTTGTACCTTTCTGAGTTAACCTTCGGGTTTTCCAGACTTTTAGAGTTAATCTAACTAGGTTAACTAACGATCGACTCTGAGTTAGCTGCTAAGTGCTTTCCAGAGTTAGTGCACTTTGTAACCTGTGGTGTATGTGATATCCTGTTGAGGGGTACCAGCCACGGTGAATTAGTATTGGTCAAGATTGAACATAACATACTCTAAAAATGCTTGCGCAAGCTGCTTTATACAAATCAGTCAGAAAATGTTTAGTAGGCACGGGCCTTTTTAACAAAACCCCGATGCGCTACGATTATAAAATGCCAGATTATTTATACTTATGATTATGATTTCGGCATCGTGCCCACTAAGTACGTTTGTACTTAGCCCTGCATTGCTTTCTAAATGTGCAGGTTGAAGCGACGGTGAGCGGCGACGGTTGATGTTGAGTTAAAAGATAGGATGCTTAGTTAGAACCCTTCCGCTGCCAAACTCTGTATTTCTTTTTAAGATGTACTTTTGAACAACTCAGTAGTCTATGTCTGTACATATGAACTTAGTTTCTTTTTGTACTTTTGTCGAGTAATCCTTAGGGATTAACTCTTCCTTCTTTATATTTCAAAGTCTTATTCATAGTTTATCGATGTTTTCATGTATGTTTAGTCAATTAGCCCCCTTCTTCCCCGCTTCTTTAATCCAACCCCAGTCGCACCCCGGCTTCTGCCGTCCCTCGGGATTTGGGGCTGTGACAGAGTGGTATCAGAGCGGTCGTTCCTGCTCTGTACCAGAGTCTTCCTTTCCTAAGTAGCACCACAAAGTGGTAGTAACAGAGTAATCGTTTCTGCTCTGCATAGGAGTCTTCATTCAAGTAGTAGCATATAGTATTCGTTCTTACTCTATAAAGGAGTCTTTTTTTTCGCGTCGCAAGATAGAGTGTTCGTACTGATTCTATATCGAGTATTTTTCAAGTTGTGTAATGGAGTAGTTATTCATATTCTACAGTGAGTCTCTTTTCGAGTCATAAGATAAAGCACCTGTATATATTTTAGATCAGAGTGTTCTTTCAAGTAAAGATAGGAGTTAAGTTATGGCATTAAGATTCAGAATATAGATGACAACTCAACCTCCCGCTACGTCGACTCAACGGAGAAAATATATATATATATATATATATATATATATATATATATATATATAGGAAGGAATGTCAGTAGTTTAATTTCTTTCCAATAAGGAATTTCGAATAATTATTTCCCAAGTATAAGAATTTATACTTGCTTGTTTATGTGACTATGTGATAGCACTAGTGCTATGTTATGTGAAATTATCTGTGAAATAATTTCTTTTTGTTTGAAAATATATTTTTGATGCACAAGAATTTAGAAGGATTTTAGGGATTTCCCCGGATTATGGAGAACGTAGACTTGAAAACCTAAGGTTTTTCCGGCTCTTCAAGAACTTAGACGTTTTAAGAAATATTAATTTCAAATGATTTTGAAAGGAGATTCACAATACGGGAAGGACTTCTTTTGACAAATGTCACGTGCGTAAAGTGACATGAATAAAGACTCAACAAGAGTCGATCTTTGTTATAACTTCGATATGAATTTCCTTCAAAGAAATAAAATGAATAAATAAAAAGGTAAATCGTGTTAGTAATCGAAAGGAAAAAGTAGATGTTAGAGAAGCAACGGCTTCAAAGTAAGAAAGATGCAAATGAGACAAAAGTTCCATGTGATTGAGGGACTGTTATGTGGACCTGATCAACCCACATAATAAGGAACTCAGTAATATGGGTCTTATGCCCCGTGAGCAAACCCTATTTTAGTATGATATAAGTGTTTTAAAAGAAATTAATAATGCTTACGTATAAGTAACATGAAACGTCGTGGTTCCAATTCGTTCCGTTCCTTTTAATGGAGTTCGCTTTGTTAAGTTTTGGGAAGCAGTATGTTTTATTATTAAGAAACAAGCATGAAGCTTGATTAGAATTCTTTCTACGAATGTTTAAATCAGACAACGTTTAGAACTTATGTTCTAAAGCCTTTCCCCAGATAAAAGTCTATTTTTCTGATGGAATTTAATCTTATATTTCATTCTCGAACGAAGAATACAACTAGTACGAGTATTAACTTTCTTTAGGGAATAAATGTTACTCTTGAATAAGTAACATGAACAAAGTGAACACGTATTGTCATAATAAGTGAAATTGTTAAGAAATTTTCTTCAAGAATGGAAATAATGAAGATTTATAAATAAATAAAAGTTATAAGAAAATAAATGGTTAATAAGATAGGGAATGGGAATAAAATCTCGAAATTTTATTTCTATATATTGTGCGTACGAATGCAATTTTCTGTGAAAATTTCTACAATGTCTAAGATAAGATGGTTTGACTAAGTACGGTGTTATTACAATTGAATAAGGAATATTCATTTTGTAATTTAAGATTTTTCGTAAGATAAGATATTATCCTACATGTTACTGATCCGTGTTTCTTAAAAAAAGATGTCATCCAGTAGTGATTTGACTCATGGGAGTCAATCTCCACTGCAGCGGACTTGGGAAGGTCAGCTAGTAGATAGGTTTTAGGATTATGGGGCAAACCTGGGACACGACGTAGGGCAGAGGATCAGTTATTTTTCGACGGTTTACTACTTCGCCCGGCGTCGGGTTACAGAGGCTCAGGTTATCATGGGTTTGGTTAGATGTCTACCAGAGGAATGGCGTGGTTGGGCAAACGACACGGCATGGTACCATCTTGGAGTTTTTGGCGACGACATAGAGCCGACAGGGAACTATTATGGATTTGCTTTAGAGGTACACAGTCGCTTCTACCTGAGCAGACACATGACAGCATATCCAGTTTAGGAGCATCCCCCCCTACACTCACTACCCAGCAGATTCAGAGTCAGATCACGAGGGGATAGATTCAGAGTTTGTCGCACAGTTGGAGATTCCTTCGGTGATGATACCTAGCATGGGCACAGAGGAGTTAGTTGCAGGGACAGTTGACGGTTTAGGGTTACCTGCTCCTATCCTACAAGGGCCTTCCGTGAGAGCTCAGGGACCATTCGAGTCAGGACTGGAGTACTTAGTCACAGACGCAGAGCTTGCCGCCCTGTTACAGTTTCCATCTTCTTACAGACCCCTTGACGAGATTTGCGCGGAGTTGGCTAGAGTTAGGACAGAGTTTGAGGCAGGACCGTCCAGGGTCCGTTCCAGGAAGGAGTACGAGCCCAGTGCACTTTCCGACCCCCCCTGCTACCTCCGAAGAAG
Source organism: Schizonepeta tenuifolia (assembly GCA_029490685.1). Classification (NCBI taxonomy): domain Eukaryota; kingdom Viridiplantae; phylum Streptophyta; class Magnoliopsida; order Lamiales; family Lamiaceae; genus Schizonepeta; species Schizonepeta tenuifolia. Next base: position 29,461,495 of record CM055955.1, read on the forward strand.
CGGGTGTCAGTGACCTGCTGGGACTACTTAGTATCGGATAGCGAGACGACAGCTTTGGATGTGCTTACACCACCATCACTTACCCTTGCAGACGGCACTACATTGAGGGTCGACGAGGTGCTCCAGTTTACCTTCGGTTCAGAGTCAGATGATGAGGACCCGGATGAGGAGCCGGAGGAGGATACCGACGAGGATACCGATGAGGACCCGGACGAGGATCCTGAGGAGGATCAGGCCGCAGAGGGTGGTGCAGATTAGACCGCAGTTAGACGAACGGAGCGTCAGAGACGCATTGTAGCATAGTAGCCTTTAGTTGTACATAGTCGGATCAGTAACTAGATAGTTTTGTAGTACTCCATCGGATACAAAATTTTATGAATCTTTTCCGTTCTAGTACTTCCAATACTACAGTAATGCAATGTGTTAGTGCATTCTGTACACATAGGCAGTTAGTCTAGTTTAGACTCGTTGTAGTCTAGTTTTGTATAAGTCCTTGTTAAAGGCAAAACTAATATAATCTTTTGATTTATATATATAATATACATGACCCCAAAAAAAAAGGGTTTTTAATCACAAGAAAGTCCTTTATGAATCTTATAACTAAACCAAATTATGAAATGAACTCGTGTAATAAGTGTTTTTAATTTAACCTTGGAGGTTAAAAGTTGAAAGAATTAGAATCAAAACTAAATTTGATATTTCCGTATACGTGAAGTTCTTAAGTTGAAAAAAAAAAAATTAAGAGAAAGAAGATTTAAAAGCAAATACTAACAAGAAAAATTCTTGTATTCTATAGTTTAGAAATGTCGTAGAAAGTCGTTAACAACCCAAGAGGACCCGATAGTCATAGAAAGTCTGACCACTGTCAAGAGCAACGCATAAGGGAAGGAAGGCAGAAATATCCAGGAACTTTTTTTCACATTCCCAACCTTCTCAACATCATAGTATGACGAACTTATTCTTCGAAAGACAACCACCGTCTTTCAATGGGTCTGGTAACCCAATGGAGGCCGAACGATGGATGCACGCTATAGACAAAATCTTTGAGATAATTAGACCTAGCGATGAGGAGCGCCTAGCATATGCTAAATATCAGCTAACCGGACCAGCTAAATATTGGTGGGAGAATAGGCAAAGAGTTATGACTGAAGAGCAAGCGGCTCCAACTACTTGGAATGATTTTAAGAAGGCATATCATGATAGGTATGTACCCAAAAGAGCCGAGCTTGAGGAGGAAATAGCCAGGAAGCTTCAGGGAGAACTTAAATACGAACTGGAAATAGCAGTGGCCAGAAAGGAAGGATTGAGTTATGAAGAACTACTAGGTCGAGTTTGTGAGATAGAGGCATTAGTGCCTAATAAAGGAAAAATGGTAAAGTCCACACCAGTACCAAATGAGACAGTAACCCAAGACCCTCCCAACAATAAGGTTAATCATAAGGGAAAAAGAAAATGGGAAGGGAATAGCAGTGAGTGCTACCAGAGCCGCAATAATCAGGGGAAAAAGAATAGGATTCGGCAGAATTATCAGCAGCCAGGAAAAGGAAGTAAGGATGGAAAGAAAGTAGGGCAACAAAGGAATAGAAATCGAGGAAGAAAGCAACTAGAAAGGGGTCACATTCCAATTTGCTTCAAATGCAATAAGACGCACCCTGGAATATGTCAGGCAGGCACTAACAACTGTTTCAACTGTGAATATGAAGGACATATAAAGAAAAATTGCCCAAACCCACCGATGGCAAATAATGTATACCAACCCAAACACCTCCAAATTCTGAGAAATACCCAAGAAGGGATCTTTTCTCCAGCTTGCCCTAGGTGTGGCAAGATACATCCCGGTATATGTTTAGCAAAGTCTGATGTGTGCTTCAATTGTATGAGCGAGGGACACGTTAAGAGGTATTGCCCAGAACGGAAGCAGACAACAAAACAGAAACAGGAAGTTTCTGTATGTTCAGAATGTGGAAAGAGGCATGAGGGTGTGTGCCTAGCAAACATGAATAGATATTTCTTATGTGGGATACTGGAGCATATAAGTGAGGATTGCCCAACACGGTTTCAAATGATAGTACCATATCAGTACGACCAGCCTCAATCATTGATTACAGCTCAAATCCAGTCTCAGACATAACCGTTACAACCACAACAAAATATAGGAGCTTACATAATAGGGCAAGGAAAGCAGCGTGAAGGAAAGGGGAAGCTGGCAGGTATTGGACGAACCTTATAATTAATTTGCCATGGCTAAACCCATTTTAGGGCGTTATAATTATTTCCTTAGTAACTTTAGGGATAGAACTAGGACGCGCTAGCTACGAACTAGGGAAAACTACACTTTAGGAAGAACGATAACCTCAGAGAAATTATTTCCTTAGTTTCGTCGAACATGGAATTTAGATCCAGGGTCTTTTAAAAGTGATAACAAACAATCGAACAGTGATATGATGTTCAACATATTGTTTTTTACATATATAATTTTAGGAATAAACTAGTTGTTTGAGAATTACATCATGATTCTCTACAACGAGAGAAAAATCTCTTCTCAATCCCGATTAGAGAACCAACAGAACTCTATGGAATTTCGATGGACATAAAAATACTGATAATATTCGCCCTACAAGTTAAGAAGTCAATGAAAATGAAATTTACGATCGTTTATCTCGTGAACCTAGTTGGAGATCCTAGAGCCAACAAGACTTTTGAACGCGGGAATTAGGAACGAATATGAAAATATCTTTCCAGAAGTATTGATGGGACTACCATCGAATTATCATGTAGGTTCTACGATCAACTTAGAACTGTTAGCAACGCCCAAATCAAAAACTTATTTAAAATGATACCAGGAGAATTATAAGAATTCTGGAACCATCTGCTAATGTTGTTAGGTAATGATTTCATTAGGCAGACGTTTTCCCCATGGAAAACACCGTGATGTTTAACGCAAGGATAAAAGAGTCTTCAAGAACGTTCATTGAAAATCAAGTTAAATAAGATAAGAAAACAATAGTTTATGCTTCACGGCACTTTAACCTCAGGAATTTAAGTAACCAACCTATGACTTAGGGCTTGCAACCGTAGAACATGTACTGAAATATGGTGTAAGAGATTAGATCTTCACAGATCACAATAGATCGGAGTGCATTATCGAGCAAAGGAATTAAGCGTAAAATAAAGGAGATGGCTCAAATTAGTAGAATAGTACGCTTGTGAAATGAATTACCACCTAGTAAAAGCAGCAAAAGGATAGACACACTGAGTCGTAAGACCCCACTTAAGTTTAGGTATCTCTTCTTAGGAAAAGAAACGTTTATATAAGGATTTGGGATAATAGGTGTAGTAATGCACGATACCCCAACATCAATTATAGAAGCAAATAGCGATACAAGTAGCTATACCAAATTACGAGAAGGATTCTAAGTACCTAGAAAAAGGATGAGTAAATGAATGAGTTTCGACTAAGGATAAGATTGGACAAACCAGGCAATGACTCTAAAACAAAGAGTTTTGATAGGAATTAAGAGTGGACTTAATATCTCCAATGACAATAATTAAGGATTTAAGAAAGGTTTTCCAGTGGAATAGAGCGAAACAAGACTTTGTCTTGTTGATAGAATATCTTTAGCTTATAAGTAAGTGAAAGTTCTCACTGACGACCATGCGAGCTGTTACAACTATTAAGTGTTCCAAAATGAAAGTAAAAGGATATAGTATTAAATTGATTAAGACTCGCTCAAAGTTAACAGTAGGAATACTGCCTTGGGATAGTTTTCTATAGGCCGTTAATCAGTTTACTACCTACCAAATCCTAAAAAAAATTCCATAGATCAAAGAAGTTATCAGGACTATACATCCGTAAGATAGTGCGTCTGTACGAAATACCAACTTCAATCTTAGCACCTTTTTCCCGTCTCCAGTTTGATTAAATAATCTGAGAAAACGATTCAGATACTCGCTGATATGCTAAGATCGATAATATTAGCTCCAAGAGTGACAAGGAAGAATAACTTCCATCAATCGAATTGTTATAATAATAATAATAATTTACGATAGGTAAAACGCCTTACGAGGCTTTAAATTTCTTTTTAATAGCTACCTTATTGTTATAAGGTGGGTAAAGGAACAAACTCAGGGTCATAAACGGTCAGTGAAATAATCGAAATCATACGATAGATCCGAATCGGAATAAAAGAATTTAAAGAAGACAAATGTCTTATGTGTATACTTCAATTTGACCCTTAATAATGTAAAGGAGGATATATAAAAAAAAAAAAAATGCTTATCTTACGTGTATCTTAAAGAGAAACGACATTTTTGTGTCAAGTTTAAAACTTCGACAAAGATTTTCATAATTAGCAAATAACTCGGAAAGAATAGTTTCCAATACAAATAGTTATGGCTTTATCACCAAAATTTACAAATGCTTATCTTACGTGTATCTCATTTTGAGAAAGTATTATAAATCGTTTTATGCACAAAGTGTTGTCAGTAAGACACCGACCTAATTTATGGAAAAAGAACAAAAATGATCTTGAAACGAAAAGCATAAGAATTTAGAAATGAGTCAATGTGTTATTGAGTAGATAAGAAGATCATTAAGACCAAGAAAAGCCACGTGAGAGTTTAACGAAGAATTGAGAAAGGAATACCCCTATCAGTTAAGAGGATAAGCAAATTTCGGGACGAAATTTTTTGCAAGGGGGGTAGGATGTAATGCCCCGTAAATTCCTTACGTTCTAATATTTAAAGTTAATTAAATAAGTGGCTTTGCACGCCTAAGTTTATAATTTTTGAATTCTAAGGCTAACGGTCGAATCCGTTATTAAAAAAAATAAATTACAGAAGTCGGCTAGACGACTACCGTATTTAGGGTTAAAGCATACGAAAAATTTTTAGTTTATAAACTAAGAACGGAAAACCGTCTAATTTCTACGTTTAGAAAATTGCGATACGAACACGCCGGGAAAGTTTGTTTTTATGTTTTTCCGGACGAAACTCGGACTTGTCGTCCCGAGTTTTTGTCAAAATAAATTTTATAAATTTATTTTCTAATTAAGTTCATACGTTAGAATCTTTAAGTCAAATCGAATCGCGACGATTTTGTACCGAACAACGTTTTTCGTCGTTCGTTTTCCCGTAACGTCGGATCGCGCCGGAAAAACGTAACCCTCCAAATTTTTGCATGGACAGCCGCCACCTCACCTTAATTAGGTGTCAACATGCATGTGTTGACTTAATTAAACTAATGACACCTATAATCACCTTTACACATGTCAAATTTTTCATTATTTCATCATTTACAACAAAACAATTTCCATCCCTCTCTCTCCACTCTCTCTCTCGACAGCCCTCTCCCATTCATCCATCTTCATTTTCTTCATCTCCTTCATCCACCATTGAAGACCCTTCAAGAGCTTGAAGAAATCATACAAGTCCTTAATTCATCCAACAAAACACCATACATCCTTTGTTAATTCTTTAGGTAATCATCTCCTCTCCATTTCTATCCATTAGTTTTCTTTTCTTCTCTTTTTCCATTTTGTTCGAAATTTTTAAGGTTATAGGATAGATGAATTGATCTTAGAATGATGAAATTAGATATGTTAGATATGATAATTGGAGATTAAAATGGAACAAAAATAAGAAACCTAACATCTATGTTAATGCAGAATTTTTTTGGGAAAATGGTAGAATTTCTAATTTTCTTCTTTTGATCATGGATTCATGTTTAGTAGATGCTTAATTAGTATTTGGAATGAAAAGGGATTGAAAGCCCTATGTTATTATGGAATTTAATTAGGGTTTGAAGTATAAATTAGGGGTTTTTGCATGTTAATTGATAATAGAATTGCAATTGATTAATTGGAAATATAAGAGTATGTTTAGTAAATAAATGTTGTTAATTTGAGAAGAAAATCATCCCCTTAAAGTATGTATGAAATCAAAAAATTTATAAGATAATTAGGAGTTTATACATGTTTAATATAAATGATGAATGGTTAGTTGAATATTGTTGCAAATTATATTAGTTGATTATAGAAGTTAATTGGAAATTTTCTAAAAATGTTTAATGGAATGTAAGAGACAAAAATCACAATATAAACTGAGTTATAATGATTTTAAGATATGTTTGCATGCATGAAAACGGTTCACATTAGACATAGTTTAACGTCGTAAAATTTGAACGAAAACCGACGACTTTTGGAAATCGCGTAAGAGACGAATATCTAGTTGTAACTAATAATCGGGAAGTCGGATGAAATTTCTAATTTGATATTATTGTTTATAATGAAATTTAGAACAACTTTCTAGTTGACATCATAAGCATCCGAGTTGATATAATATGGGTTATAGTTGTAATCGAGAACTAGAACGCGTTTGGATTTCCTTGTTGGTATAGTACTTGTTAGTTGAAATAAGAAGTTAGAACGTCGTGCCTTTGAGTAAGTTGAGAAGGATTTTGTCACGTACGGAGGTACGTGATGATTGCCTTAAGAGTTCAGTTTCTAAAAAAATTGAATACAAGAATTTAAAACGAACCTAAAACGTTATACGGCGAACCTATCAAACAATTAGGGTTTTCGCGGCAGTTTTGCGACCCCTGCCGGAAACTGTAATATCTTCCAGCTCGTTTATCGGATTTGTGATCCGTAAATTGGAGCACGAACTAGACTTCTTAAGCTTTCTAGTGGTATAGGACTCAACCCCTGTTTCCAAGTCCTCTGTTCTGGACAGCCTCCAGAGTTACTGGACTGTGCAGTGAAATTTCAGTTTCTTGTTTTCTAAGTTGTTTAGTTCACAACTTAGTTCCTTTCAATCGTTTAAGCCGTTTTATCTAATGAATACCTTCTATCTGACCCTAGAGTTAAGGACAAGACCTTTAATGATGAAAACCAGTCGAGATCGTATCTCTTATCCTTTCTTTAAAGAAGTAATAAACGAGAAATTTCATAAGTCGTCCAAAGAACTAAAATATAAATCGCCTAAGTTGATTCTTTCCAACTTAGTTTCTTATAATCCTTAAAGTCGTATTAAGACATCGACTACCTTCTCTACTGACTCGAGAGTCAAGTATAAGATCTTCCAAGTTCTAAACGAGATTGGTACAAGTCTCGTTTCCCGTTTAAGTAAAACGAATCTAGTAAGCGTGCAAATGCCTAAAGAATGAAACAACTAAAACTTCTTTCGATTCCCTTTCTTCGAGTATCTTTTACGAACCGTTTTTAAGTATATTTTATTTTACGATGAAGGAGGAAGCCAACTGTAGAGAAAGAACGAAGATCCAATCTTGGAAGCTTTTGCGTATAAGTTCTGTATTTACAAGGTGGGCTTTTATTATATGAAAATAAAATGTGGGTTTTTCCACAAACCGAAAGTGAAGTTTACAGCTTTGATAATTGTGTTTTATCAATGTGATAATCTTGGCATAAAATGTTTAACTATTTTATGTGAGTTTTCTTGTACCTTTCTGAGTTAACCTTCGGGTTTTCCAGACTTTTAGAGTTAATCTAACTAGGTTAACTAACGATCGACTCTGAGTTAGCTGCTAAGTGCTTTCCAGAGTTAGTGCACTTTGTAACCTGTGGTGTATGTGATATCCTGTTGAGGGGTACCAGCCACGGTGAATTAGTATTGGTCAAGATTGAACATAACATACTCTAAAAATGCTTGCGCAAGCTGCTTTATACAAATCAGTCAGAAAATGTTTAGTAGGCACGGGCCTTTTTAACAAAACCCCGATGCGCTACGATTATAAAATGCCAGATTATTTATACTTATGATTATGATTTCGGCATCGTGCCCACTAAGTACGTTTGTACTTAGCCCTGCATTGCTTTCTAAATGTGCAGGTTGAAGCGACGGTGAGCGGCGACGGTTGATGTTGAGTTAAAAGATAGGATGCTTAGTTAGAACCCTTCCGCTGCCAAACTCTGTATTTCTTTTTAAGATGTACTTTTGAACAACTCAGTAGTCTATGTCTGTACATATGAACTTAGTTTCTTTTTGTACTTTTGTCGAGTAATCCTTAGGGATTAACTCTTCCTTCTTTATATTTCAAAGTCTTATTCATAGTTTATCGATGTTTTCATGTATGTTTAGTCAATTAGCCCCCTTCTTCCCCGCTTCTTTAATCCAACCCCAGTCGCACCCCGGCTTCTGCCGTCCCTCGGGATTTGGGGCTGTGACACTACTTGAAGTTAGGAATAGTAATGGATCGGGCACACCTAACTCATTAAAATTTTCTCCACTATACCCATCTCAAATTCGATTAAAAAATAATTTTAAACTTTGTAATCGTTCCAAACTGTTGGGAAAATTTTAAAGGTTTCGAAAGATGCCTAAAACCCAACTTGATGGGGTCAAGATTTGCAACCCTTAAACATATCGATGTTCAAGGATCATTTGTATCGACGAGATTATGTTGAGAAGAGCTTCTCCACATTGTTTTAATCCTTTAGCTCCGACCTGCAAAACGTAATATCGGGTTGTGTGCCGGCATCGCATCTCCGACGATCAAGTCAGTGTGTGTAGAATACAAAATCTTGAGAGGATTCAACGAGTTCTATCGTATTTCAGAGATAATGAATCTGTTACCTGATATTCTGCAGTAAATTTGTATATATACTTGTGATGGTAAGGGTATTTTAGCCATTTCGGGGAGACTTGGGAAGTCTCCTAACCGACTTTGGTAGGGAAAAGTTTCCCTACTTTAATTGCTGTGATAGATCAATACCGACATCTTTCTAGTATATTTATGCCTCGAGAAGATAAATCAGTGCAGTACTTTAGACCAATTGTCGATAAAGTATAAGTGGGTGTCACACCCCGACTCCCGAGGTGCGACGAATGACACTAACACTACTAAACCTCATACTAACTCAACTCACATCAGGGTTCATGCTCGGGGAATCAAGGGATTATTGACTGAAAGCGAATACAAATAAAGCATGCTTCCAAGTCATAGATAAAACACTAAACGAGCATAGATAATTTACATATTAAATCCAAAAGGAATAAGTATGTCAAGTTCACATGAAACGAGAATTAAGGAAAGCGGTAAATTGTATCGAGCACATCGCTCATGAATTTAAACAAAGTATCAGAGTACTATTCAAAACATAACAAAAGAAACATAATATAATACTGCAGCGGAGACATCGACTCAAATTCCCAACAACTGCATGTATGAAGACATGTAATTGCCAGCCAACTTTCGACTCAACCAAAAGAACACACCACCAAGCCGTCCACGCCATCCACATCCAGCTAACCTGCACGTTTAGAAATACATGCAGGGCTGAGTACTTCGTACTCAGTGAACACATGCCAAAACATTTGAAAAGTTGCTCTTAGAGCTATACAATTGAACTTGTCTTGCCGTAGCATCACAAGTATTCATGCAATCAAAACGTTTACTTGTGTATGCAAAAACATTTTTTTTTCTTGAAACGACAGCGCTGTCAAACATATTATGAACATACAGGTATGAATCATCTACACCTCATCTCTGTGTCGAGAAGTAGGCCTCCTTCTCAAACACTGTGACCGGCTAAACAGAAATAAAGCACACAGTCACCTCAAACATTTCAAATACCACACGTGGGTTCCTGTCTTTCACAGGACAATAATATCTCAAGCAGATGATAAAGCATACCAACTCACATAAAAACGGCAAGTCAATTGAATTTAAAACTCACATAATAATAATACTCAATAGACAATAATAGCATTCATCGGAGTTTTGGGTTTAGAAAAGCCCACTTGACTTCCGAAGATTCTAGCTAGGCGGCTTACTCTTTTGAACGTCCTTGCTACTTTTCCGTCCCGCTCGGTCCTTCACAATTTGACATCGAATAAAGAATAAGACTCTCGACTCGTAAGACGTAAAGTAGATTTTGGTTTCGGGTGAAGTACTTCTACTTGACTCGGGTCTCTCTATTTTTTTATCTTTTCTAAGTCAATATCCTTTCTCGACTTTCTCGTTCTCGGTTATCGACTCTACTCGGTTACTAAATAACTTCGTCTCACATTCTCGTTTCTAAATCATTTCTACTTTAGTATTTCTTGCTAGTTAAGGAAACATTATTTATCTCGTCTACATTACTCGAATTCTCGATTCAACTATCGTCATCTTAAATTATTCTCATCACATAAAAGCATTCTCAACAAATGATCAAGTCATTTCACCATTAACGAAACATAAGCATTTCACTTAAGCACATAGGTTCATTCAAGCATAATAAATTCAACAGGATTTGAATATAATTAACAGTTATCTCGACACTGCTCGACTTAATATTTAAAATAAGTTATTTTCAAATAAACATTAATAATGATCTCATAATTCTTAAATAAGTCAGTCAAGAATTCAAACAATAAAAATTTTGAATTTAAAACTCAACTAGTCATTTAATATTTCTCGGCTCAAAACACAACGTTATTTTCTAAATACGTCGTCTTTTCTCAACTACGTACACATACTCGTAATTATCTTATCTTATATTAATAAACTTTCTTCCTTATTCTCAATTAAACTATTATTTTCTATATTTAATAGAAATTCGTTTTCTCGATTTATAAATTAGAACTCAAAACTCGTTAACTTCATCGTCTTATCTTATATTCAAAATTATTTAAAAAAAATCAAACTCGATTAATATCACTCAAGCATTATCAATCATTCATCATTGACATATTATCAATAAACGAGCATTTAAACATTTGAGATTCTTTAAACTCGATTCTCGTATTTAAACACTATTAAACTTTCAACTCGAGACTTCATTTTATTAAGCTATTTTTCTCATAGCATTATTTAATCGTCTAATCTCAAACTTAATGCTTACTCTTATATTTACTATTTCTTATTTTATTAAGAAATTATTTCTTTAATTTATTTAAATCTAAATCTATTATATTTATTTCTAAACTCTTTGATTAATCTCACAATTAAACGAGTTAACGAACTCAACTCGACTTAACTCTTCATTAACTTCTTATGCTCGACTCTACAAATATTTTTCTCTTCTTAAATGTAATACCCTAGAAATTCCGTACAGTCTTAAAATTTTAAAGTTAATAATAAAAATGGCTTTGCACGCCTAAGTTTACGATTCTGAATTTTAAAACTAACGGTGAAATCCGTTTCCGAAAATAAATTACAGAAGTCAGTCAGATGACTACTGTATTTAGGGTTATCGCGTACAAAAACTTTTTAGTTCTAGAACTCAGAACGGAAAACCGTCTGATTTTTACATTCACGAAATCGCGATACGAACTCGCCCGAGAAAGTTCATTTTTTTGATTTTCCGGACGAAACTCGGACTGTGTCGTCTCGAGTTTTTGTCAGAATTAAGTTTTTAAATATTACTTTTCGAATAAGTTAAATACGTTAGAATTTTTGGTCGAATCGGAATTTGACGATTTTGTGCCGAGCAACGTTTTTCCTCTTTCAATTTCCGTAACGTCGTATCGCGCCGGAAAAACGCGTAATTCTCTTTTTCTTTCCCTCTTGACCGACTTCTCCTCCTCTCACAACCATGATATTTTGATTTTATATAGAATTAATCTATGACTCACTACTTAGATGTTTTAATTACTTTACACCTATGTAGTTACTTTCTAAGTTCATTAGTCATCACCATCTTCTCCCCAACACACCTCATTGCCGCTACCCCCCATCAAGTTCATCACCTCCATTTTCTTCTCTCAATTGTTGGATCTTCAAGCTCTCATCAAGGAAAATTCCACAAGTCTTTAATCCTCCATCAAATCTTCTAACTTCTTTTATTAATTGTCAAGGTAATCTCCTCCTCTCTAATCCTATCCAAATGGATTCCATTTCTTTTATTTTTCAAGTGGGATCGATTTTTATGGATGATGTAATTAGATGTTTTGATCTTTAATTAGTGTAATAGGATGTATTAGATATGGATCTATGATTAAAATTTGAAGAAATTCAAGAACCCTAAATCCTAATTAATACCGATTTTTTAGGGCTTTCTATTAGGATGATTGAATTCTTCAATTAGTTGGATAATTAGACTTAGAAGTAGTTCAATTGATGATTAAAACAAAAAGAAATCAAAACCCCTATGAATTTAAGTGAGGACCGAATTTGAGCTAGGGTTTGAGTTGGGATTTTCAAATTAATGATGTAATAAGACTTGAATTGATTAATTGATGTTGTAGTAGTTTGATAAATGGATTAATGAGGTTAATCGATGAAGAAAATCAATCCCCCCTAATTTATGTTATTACCGATTTTTTTTAGGAAATTGGGGGTTTTCATGTAGCTTGATTTAGTTGATGATTTGTTGATGAATTAATGTTGCTAATGATAATAGTTGATGATAGGAATTAAATGAGAATTTTCTAAAAATATTAATGAAGTTATAAAAGACAAATTATTGGATTTAAGTTGAGTTTAAGTAATGATATGAAGTGATGATGTATATAATAATGAATCTCGTAAGATGTTGATTAATGTCGTAGAAAATGAACGAATTCCGATAACTTTTGGAATTTCGTAAGAGACGAACAAGTGGACGTAATTAATAATCGAGAAGTCGAGTAAGGATTTAAACTTGATAATAGTGTTTACAATGGACTAAGGAACGACTTTGTAGTTGACGACATGAGCATGCGGAATATTATAATATGAGTTGTAGTTATAGTCGAGAACTAGAAACAAGAATTTGTTAACTTGTTGTTGGTATAGTAAATGGTAGTTGAAACGACGAGGTTTGATCGTCGTGGTTATAAACGAGTTTTGAAAAGGAGTCCTTCATGTACGGGAGTACGTGTTAACTGTCTTGAGAGTCAAGTTTCGTGAGAAATCGAGTACGAGAACTTAGAACGAACTTAGGAAGTTATACGTCGATTCTATCGAGCAACTAGGGTTAGCCGCGGCAGTTTTGCGACCCTTCCCGGAAACTGTAATATCTCTTAGCTTGTTTATCGGATTTGAGATCCGTAAATTGGAGCGTAAACTAGACTTTCCAAGCTTTCTAACGGTACAGAGCATCCCTTGTTTCCAATTCCCCTGTTCTGGGCAGTCCCCAGAACTACTGTCTTGCGCAGTGAAATTTCAGAAGTTGTTTTCTTCGCAACTTAGTTTCTTTCGATCGTTTAAGCCGTAATAAGTTAACGACTATCTTCTCTACTGACCTAAGAGTCAAGTATGAGACCTTTCGAGTTCTAAACAAGATTTGTTCAAGTCTCGTTCCCGTTTAATTAAAATGAAACTAGTAGCGTGCAAATGCCTAAATAAATGAAACGACTAAAACCTAATTCGAATTTCTATGTTCGATTATCTTTTACGACCGAATTTAAAGTGTTATTATTTTACGATGAAGGAGGAAGCTAGTAGTAAGGAAAAGACGGAAGATCAGGAGAACGGAAGCTCGTACTTAGTTCTGTAAACGCTAAGGTGGGCTTTTATATATAAAATAAAACGAGCAATGCTCGAAAACCTTTGTTTATCGCTTTGATATCTGTGTTTTTAAAGTGATAATTATGGCATGAACTGTTTTTATGTTTTATGTGAGTTCTCTTGTACCTATCTGAGTTAACATTCGTGTTTTCCAGATTTTACGAGTTAATCAAAATAGGTTAACTAACGATCGGCTCTGAGTTAGCTATTAAGTGCTTTCCAGAGTTAGTGAACTTTGTAAACTGTGGTGTATGTGGTATCCTGTTGAGGGGTAACCAGCCACGGTGAATGAGAATTGGTCAAGATTTGAACATAACATACCAGAAAATGCTCGGCCGAGTAAATTGTGAAAATGAGTCAGAAAATGTTTTAGTAGACACGGGCTAATTTTTAAACAAAACCCCGATGTGCTACAATTATGAAATTCCAGATTATCTATACTTATGTTATGTTTTCGGCATCATGCCCATTAATTACTTTTGTACTTAGCCCTGCATATATTTTCTAAATGTGCAGGTTGAAGCGACGAGAGCGGCGGTGGTTGAAGTTGAGTCGAGTTGAGAAGTTAGGATTTGCTTTAGCTATGACCTACTTTCTGCTGCAAAACTCTAGTCTCTTTTTGAGGATATGTACATTAAACAAATCACTGTAGTTTAAGTCTGTAATCTTTAACTTAGATGCTTTCGAGTACCTTCTGTCGAGTAATCCTTCGTGATTAACTCTTCCTTTATAATAGTCAAGTCTTGTTCATTGAATGTATGATGTCTTTTATGTATGTTTAGTTAGTCAGCCCCCTTCTTCCCCGCTTCTTTAATCCAATCCCAGTCGCACCCCGGCTTGTGCCGTCCCTCGGGATTTGGGGCTGTGACTTAGTGGTATCAGACCAAGGCTTGTTTCCTGCTCTGATTATGAGTCAATTTTCTAGTATGAGTCATTTTTTTTAGTGATACCACAGAGTGGTATCAGAGCAGAGGTTCATTTTCTGCTCTGCTTATGAGTCAATCTTCTAGTCCGAGTCATTCCTTTTAGTGATACCACGAAGTGGTATCGGAGCAGTAGTTTGTTTTCTGCTCTGGTTATGAGTCATTCTTTCTTAGTATGAGTCATTCCTTCTAGTAATATCACAGAGTGGTATTTGTAGACAAGTCTTCCTTCGAGAAATAATATAGAGTATTCATTCGTACTCTATATCGAGTCTTCTTTCGAGTCATAGGATAGAGTATTTGTATATACTCTAGATCAGGGTCTTCTTTCAAGTAAAAGATAAGAGTTAGACTATAACACTAAGATTGAGAATGTAGATGTCAACTCAACCTCCCGCTACGTCGACTCAACGAGGAAAAGGAAAGAATTTTAATTATGTGATTTCTTTTAAATAAGGAATTTATGAACAAGTATTCAACGAAATTGAAAATGAGAATGAGTTGTGTGCCAAAAATAAGAATTTTATGGAAGTATAATTTTTATACTTTGCATACTTTATGTGATTATGTGATAGTACAAGTACTATCTTATGTGAAATTATTCGCGCGATAATTTCTTTCTTTGAAAAATTTTTGGACACAAGAATATAGTCGGATTTTAGGGATTTTTTCCGGTTCAATGAGAACGTAGACTCGAAACCTAAGATCTTTCCGGTTCTTCGAGAATTTAGACGTTTTTAAGAAACGTTATTATGAAATGATTTCGAAAGGAGATCCCCGACACGAGAAGAACTTTTACTGATGAATGTCACGTGCGTTAAATGACACGAATAAAGGTTCGGCAAAGTCGATCTTTGTTTTAAAAATTCAAACAAAAATTTCCTGCGAGGAAAATGAAATAAAAATGGTACGGTAAATCATGTTAGTAAACGGAGTAAACGATTAGACGTTTGAGAAGCTTTCGGCTTCGAATTAAGAAAGATATGAACGAGACGACGAAGACAGAATAAAGGGAATCAAAGCCAAATGAAATAAGTGAACGTTGCTTACGTGTAAGTAACTTAAATGACGTCATTCGTGTCACGTCATTCCGTTTTCTTTTCGTATCGTGTTTCAGTAGGGTTCGCCTTGATCGAACTCTACGAAGAAAATTGTATAAATTATTAGAAGTCGAGCACGAAGCTTGATTAAATTTTTCTATCGATCGCCCGATTCTAGCGACGACAACTGGAACGTAGTTTCCAGAAAAGTTATTCTTTAAGTTATATTCCATTTCTTTTGGAATTTATTCCATATTTCGTCTTTGAGCAAAGACTACCAATAGTACGAGTATCAAGAGTCGTTAACGACAAATTCTTTTGTGAATGGATGTTACTTTTGAATAAGTAACATGAACAAAGTAAACGTACTTTGTTTTAATAAGTAAGAATCGATAAGAAATGTTGTTGAGAAAGTACTAAAGAATTAAAGTAAGTAAGAATGTAGTAAGATAAGGAATGGAAATAAAAGTCTTGAGTGCAATTTCTTGAATTGCTAGAAGTCATGATAAGTGGTTGTTTTAAGTGATGACATTACAATTAAATAAGGAACGTTCATTTTGTAATTTAAGTATTTCGTTGAGATAAGTTATTTCTCTACCTGTTACTGATCCGTGTTTCCTTAAAACTTTTGTAGGATGGCTAGGACTCGTGTTACTGCTCGGAAGAGCCAGCCCTTGGCCACGAGCGAGCGTACCATACTAGATATGATACAAGACAAGTATTATGAGTTCGAGGCAGATTACGGTGAGGAGGATGTGGGACAGATAGTGAGCAACTTTTCGTCAGTTTATTTTCCAGTACGACACTTGATTCCGGAGAGTCAGGCAATATCAGACCTGATTGTGCACTTACCGGACGAGTGGCGCGGTTGGGCGCACCGCGTGGCGTGGTACTTTCTAGGAATCTTCGGCGACGACACTGAGCCGACCGGCAACTACACAGGATTCGCCCTGTTTGTACATAGGCGCTTCTTTGACAGCAGATACATGCTTCCAGTTCCTTTTGAGCCGCATCTCCCCTACAGTCAGTTTCCCACAGAGACCGAGCTAGAGCACCTCGACTTGGACCCAGAGTTTTCCGCCTTGTTGGAGTTACCACCAGACTTGGTGCCGAGTGAGGAGTCTGACGCGGAGTCAGAGCAGTTAGAGGAGGACGCAGAGCCCGCTGTTACACCTGAGTTACCGCCAGTTAGTACACAGATCAAGGAGTTGATCCCAGGACCGGGATTCGTAGAGATCGACGCCGAGATAGCCGCGTTGTTAGGATTATCTTCACCATTCTTACCTGACGTTTGTGTTAGAGTCAAAGGCCCTTTAGAGACAGGACTGTTTCGAGCAGAGTCAGAGTACCGAGGGATCGACGCGGAGCTTGCCGCCATGTTAGAGCTACCATCTCCACTGACACCGCTTGAGGAGATCTGTGAGAAGTGGTGCGTAGTCAGAGGTCAGATGGAGGCAGGACCGTCCAGAGTCCGTTCTAGGGAGGAGTTCGAGTCGGGTTCAGGTTCCAGTTCCGTTCCAGAGCACCTTCTTCCCCTGAAGAAGCGTGCAGTAGAGATCAGTGAGGACTACCTTGTTTCAGACCTGGAGGAGACAGTTTCAGAGGTACCGTCACCCACTCTGCTTACACTTTCTGACGGCTCTACTCTGAGGGAGGACGAGGCACTCTAGCTCGTCTTTGGTTCAGAGTCTGAGGAGGAGGACCCGGACGAGGATCTTGAGGAGGACCCAGATGAGGATCCTGAGGAGGACCCGGACGAGGATCCGGAGGAGGACCCCGAGTAGGACTCTTAGGGTTTTTAGGCCATAGAGGGTAGTTCCGACTCGATTATAGTTTGTCGAGTAGAGCGTCGTAGACTCATGATAGTAGTAGTAGTAGTTCTTTTGTCCTGTACATAGTCGGATCAGTAACTAGTTTTTGTAGTACTCTAACGGATACGAAATTTTATGAATCGTTTCCATTCTAGTACTTTTAGTAGGTACGGAGTTGCAGCTTGTTAGTGCACCCGGTAAATAGTAGGCAGTCAGCCTAGTTTAGACGAGTAGTAGTCTAACTTTTTGTGTTTAAGTCCTCGTTGGAGGCATAATTAATATTCTTTTTGATGTATATATATATATACATGACCCATGAGAGGGTTTTTAATCACAAGAAATATTTCTTATGAATCGTATAATTAAATCAGAATGTCAATGAATTCGTGTGACGAGAAACTTGAGTTTAACTTGAAAGTTAAAAGATTACGAAGTTAATATCGGAATTATGTTCGATATGTCGTCCCATGAACTTGATTAAGTTGAGAACGAGCTAGTAAGTACTAAGAGCGATTAACAGAAAGGACTAATGAGAATTTCAAATTTCTTTAGATCAAAGAAAATACCGCCAATAAATGTTAACAATAGGAGAGGTCGAGGACCTGGGAGGCCTCGAGGACGTGGGAGACGTCAACCAGAGAACGACAGAGAACAAGAGCACGAGCAGAATGCTACCCCATCACCATCCCCATCACCATCCCCATCACCACCCCCATCACCACCACCTCCACCACCACCCCATAGGGATATTGAGGACCTCTTCCTCAAGAGAAACCCCCCGATGTTTAATGGAACAGGCAGCCCTAGCGATGCTGAGCTATGGGTGAGATCTACAGAGAAGATATTCAAACTCCTCAGATGTACTGATGAGGAGAGAATGCTATGTGTCGCGTTCCAACTGACTGGATCGGCAGATTATTGGTGGGAAGTAAGACAGAAGGTGATACCCGCAGAGCAGTTGGCTCGTTTTACGTGGGAAGAATTCAAGGAAATACTGTTTGATAAGTACGTACCCAAGACGTATAGAGCACAGAAGGAAGCCGAGTTCTATAGTTTGAAGCAAGGAAAGCTGACCGTGACTGAGTATGACGCCAAGTTTTGCGAGCTGTCTAGGTATGCACCTGCTTTGGTTGATACCGAGGAGAAATTATCAAAGAAGTTCCAAGGGGGACTACGACATGAACTGGGAATCGCGTTAGCTAGTCATGGGGGACTAGGCTACACTGATATTTTGGGAAGAGCTTTGGAAATGGAGGTCGTCGTGCCTGATGAGAAGAAGGTTGTACCAACTGCATCAGCTCCAACACAGAACCAGAACCGAGGCTATTATAACAACAATAATAGCAACTATCAGGGAAAGAGGAAGTGGAATGGAGGAGGTAGCGGAGGCTACAATCAGAATTATAACAACCAGGGAAGTCAGAGAAAGGAAAATCAGCAGGGCTATCAGTAGCTTGGTCAGAACAACAACAACAACAACAGTAACAGCAACAAAAGACCGTGGCAGGGAAACAACCAATCGGGGTTGTTTATTCAGGGAAATAAGCAGAACGCACCATGGAAGGGCAACGGTCAATAGAACCAGCCGCAAGGGCAGCAACGAAATTTCAACCAGGGAGGAATTAACCCAGGGAGGTTTACCATTCCTGTCTGCCCTAAGTGCAACAGAGCCCATCCCGGAGTTTGTCAGATAGGCACCCCCAACTATTTCAATTGTGGACAGAAGAGGCATATGAAGAAGGATTGCCCGAAACCGCTGCAAGCCATACCTCTCAGAGCCATACAAGCACAGCCGCAACAGCAAATGAACCAACAGCAGTTCCAGCAGCATGCATAGCAGCAACAGAATGCGAGGGCATGCGCTATCAAACAGGGTGGCCAGCACAAAGGAAAAGGCAACCTAGCAGGTATGGGAAAACTACACAACATACCTATTAAGATACTGTTTGATACTGGCGCATCGCATTCTTTCATTGCTGGCTCGTGTGCCGATAACTTAGACATCAGACATGTAAGAACTGCACATTCTATGAGAGTAGCTACACCTTCAGGAGAGATCACTACTTCCACGCATGTTTGCTCTAACCTAGAACTAGAAATCGGAACTCTTAAGGTTAAGGCGAACAACTTAAACGTTATGATAATGTGGGACGTAGATATAATTCTAGGAATGGATTGGTTGTCAGAGAATTATGCCACAATTCTCTGCAACGAGAGAAAAATCTCTTTTCAACCCCCGGGTAAAGAACCAACCGAATTCCACGGAATTTCCATGGGTAGAGGCGTACCAATTATATCAGCCCTTCAAGCCACGAAACTCATGAAGAAGAAAGGTACCACAGCTTATCTTGTGTACCTAGTCGGAGAACTAGGAGCCGAGAAGACCATCCAAGACGTAAAATTTGTAAAGGAATACGAAGACGTCTTTCCAGAAGTGTTACCAGGATTGCCACTAGATTGTCACGTGGACTTCACGATCGACTTAGAACCAGGAGCAGCTCCTAAATCTAAAGCCCCATATAGGATGGCACCTAAAGAACTAGAAGAGCTCAAAATCCAGTTACAAGAATTGCTAGACCTTGGTTTCATCAGGCCAAACGTCTCACCTTGGGGAGCACCCGTGTTGTTTGTTAGGAAAAAGGACGGATCGATGAGAATGTGTATAGATTATCGAGAATTGAACAAGATCACACTCAAGAACAAATATCCTTTGCCAAGGATCGAGGATCTGTTTGATCAGCTTAAAGGTGCAGGAGTCTTCTCCAAAATAGACTTAAGGTCAGGGTACCATCAGCTGAAGATCAAACCTGAAGACGTACCAAAGACCGCCTTTAGAACCCGATATGGCCATTACGAATTCCTAGTAATGCCATTTGGTTTAACCAACGCTCCAGCTGTATTCATGGATCTTATGAATAAAGTTTTCCACCCTTACTTGGATAAATTCGTTTTAGTATTCATCAACGACATCCTCGTTTACTCTAAGGACGAAAAGGAGCACGAGGAACATCTACGGATAGTGTTGGAAACACTAAGAACTGAGAAACTCTACGCCAAATTCAGTAAATGCGAATTTTGGCTGAAGGAAGTAATGTTTCTTGGACACATAGTATCGGCGGAAGGAATCAAAGTGGATCCAGCCAAGGTAGAGGCAGTGCACAACTGGAAGTCACCAACGAGTCAGAACAAGATTAGAAGTTTCTTAGGTTTAGCCGGTTATTACAGAAGGTTTATCGAAGGATTCTCCACGATTGCTAGGCCAATGACGCAGTTACTTTAGAAGGAAACCAAATTTAAATGGACGAACGAGTGCGAGAAGAGTTTCCAAACGCTTAAGGAAAAGCTAACCACAGCGCCAGTATTAGCTCTTCCAGTGGTTAGCTCTTCCAGACACAAACAAGGAGTATGTGGTTTACACCGACGCATCAAAAAATGGATCAGGTTGTGTCTTAATGCAAGATGGACGAGTGATAGCTTATGCTTCACGACAACTTCGACCTCACGAAGTTGAGTACCCAACCCACGACTTAGAACTCGCAGCCGTGGTACATGCGTTAAAGATTTGGAGACACCATGTCTATGGTGTAAGGGTTGAGATATTCACTGATCACAAGAGCCTGAAGTACTTTTTCGAGCAAAAGGAACTGAATATGAGACAAAGGAGATGGCTCGAATTAGTCAAGGATTACGACTGCGGAATTAACTATCATCCCGGAAAGGCTAATGTGGTAGCAGACGCATTGAGTCGCAAGGCTCCAACGAAGTTAGGATGCCTTTTTGTAGAGGAAGAAACTTTAGTACGAGAATTCGAGAAGATGGATATCTAAGTGCTCGACACGCCAGCTACGATAACAAGTCAGATAGCAGCATTAGAAGCTACACCAGATTTGAGAGAAAGAATTACCAGTGCTCAGAGGAAGGACGAGTCAATGGAAAAGTTGCGATTAAAGATAAGAACAGATAAACCAGATGGATATTCCGAAGCACCAGACAATGCGATCCTTTATGAAGGCAGAATTTGTATTCCTGATGACGACAGCGAACTGAAGAATGAGATCTTGAGTGAGGCTCACGATACTTCTTATACAGCACACCTAGGAAGTACGAAAATGTATCAAGATTTGAGAAGGAACTTCTAGTGGAATGGAATGAAACGAGACATTGCCTCGTTTGTAGAAAGATGTTTGGCATGTCAACAAGTTAAGGCTTTACACCGACGACCGTATGGATTGCTACAACCATTGGATGTCCCAGAATGGAAATGGAAAGGCATAGCTATGGACTTTGTCACAGGCTTGCCTAGGTCAAGAAGAGGAAACACAGCTATTTGGGTGATTATCGATAGGCTTATGAAGTCAGCTCATTTCTTGCTGATTAAGACTACCTACGGATCAGAAAGATTAGCTCAGTTGTACGTTAGAGAGATTGTACGTCTGCATGGAGTACCGAAGGTCCTAGTATCAGATAGAGACGCCAAATTTACCTAGAGATTTTGGATTACGATGCAGAAAGAATTAGGAACACTTTTTCTCGGATTTTGAAAAACAAATTAGGTTTTCCGAGTACGTAAATTATTTCCAATCTAACGGACGAATTAGATTTCGTCAATTCCGTAACTAACTAGAAAAGTATTTCTCGACTTTTAAAACGGCGTTTAAGAGCCGGAAACGAGTTATTTCGATAATTTTTCCCTCACCAAACGCTCCCTAACGGCTCACACTACCTTTATGGATATTTCATCTCACTTATGACTCACCATAGGTGAGTCATCAACTCCTTCTCTTCATCCTCATTACCGCCACTCTCTCACCCTCCCTCTCTCTCATTTTTCTTCTTCCATCATCCTCCATTGAAGCAAGTCCAAGCTCTTCCAAGATCGATACTCTTGCATCTACCGATCAAATTCCAATCCGAGTTCATAAGATGAAAGGTAAGAGCTTCGTCTCTAGTTTGAACCGAACAAAACTCCTCTTCCCCATCTTTTATTTTTTTCGAAACCTTGGGGATATGATAGCATGTGATTTCTTTGATCGATACATGTTCTAGGATGCTTAGAATCGAGTTCTACGGATCAAATCATGAAGAAAAATCAAGAACCCTAACCCCTAATTAATACCGAAATTTTTCAGATTTAGGGCTTTTGATTTATGCTCGATTTCTGTGTCGATTGAATGTTAGATTAGTGTTTCTTAAGATGTTAATTGATAGTATGAATTATTTTAGATTTTTCTAAAAATAAAATCCAAAACCTAAGAGACGAACAATGCTCGATTTAGGTTAGTAAATGTTATGATATGCTCGATTGGTTGATGGAAATGAGTTATACGATGCATGAGGACGAATATATATTAATTTGAGAATTTTCTAAAAATAAAACGAAAAGTGTAAGAGACGAAGATGTGGTGATAACTCAAGTGTAAGAGACGAAGATGTGGTGATAACTCAAGGCTCGATAAAATTTTGATAATATGATTTGCATGTTAGTAATGCTTGATAGATGATAATCGTTGTCGTAAAATTTAAATGAAAACGGAGAATGTAGAATTTTACGTAAGAGACGAACGATGATCGATAAGTCAAGAATAAATGATGATATGAGGATATGAATTACGTATTTATGATTCTTGATAGATGATGAATAATGTTGTAAAGTTTGAACGAATTCTAATGATGTCGGATTTTTCGTAAGAGACGAAACGTCGAGAATAAGTAACGATAGAAAAGTCGATTAATGATTCTAATTGGATATTGATGATTATTAATGATTAAGGAACGAGTTTGTAGTTGACGACATGTTCGTCCGAGCTATGAAAAGATAAGTTGTAGCTATAATCGAGAAGTAGAAACAAGAAGTTAGGAAATTGAACGAGACTTGAAATGGTTTAGTAATTGTATAATTTGAACGACGAGGTTTTGATCGTCGTGTTTTTAATCGAGAAATGAAAAGGGGTTTATCACGTATAATAATACGAGGTGACTGCCTTGGGTCAGTTTTTGTGCGAAATTAAAAGTGTTTAAGCCGTAATCGAACCTAGAAAACCGTGCGTCGATTTTATCGAGCATTAGGGTTCACTCGGCAGTTTTTGCGACGTTCCACGGAAACTGCGATATCTCCTAGCTCGTTAACCGGAATTGAGATCTGCGAATTGGAGAGTAAACTAGACATCCGAGGCTATCTTTTGGTACAGGTAACGACCCCTGTTTCGAAATCCCCTGTTCCATGCGAACTTACTGACCTGACTTTGTGCAGTGAATATCAAAAACCTAATTTCCTAAGTTGTTTTCTTCTCAACTTAGTTTCTTTCGATCTTTAAGGTCGTTATGAGTTAACGAATGCCTTTTTCTTACTGACTTCAGTGTAAAGTATAGAGCCTTGAGTGCTAAACGAGATGAGTTCGTATCTTGTATCCGTTTAAGTAAAGGAATTTAGTTAAGCGTGCAAATGCCTAAAAGCTTGAAAGCATATAAGACTAAATCAAATTTGATTTCGATTTCCGTTTTCTGTTGTCGTCTCAACGACTCATCGAGGTTATGTTTTATGTACGATGAAGGAGGAAGTCAGCACTAGGAAAGGACGGAAGACTAAAGAACGGAAGCTCGATTATTAGTTCTGTAATCTAAGGTGGGCTTTCCTATATATCAAATAAAACGAGCAATGCTCGAAAACCTTTTCTTTATCGCTTTGATAATTGTGTTTTCAAAGTGATAATCATGGCATGAACTGTTTTGTGTTTTATGTGAGTTCTCTTGTACCTTATGAGTTAATCAAAAGGGGTTAACTAACGATCGGCTTTGAGTTAGTCAAAAGGGGCTTTCCAAAGTTAGTGCACTTGTAGCCTGTGGTGTATGTGGTATCGTGTTGAGGGGTAGCCAGCCACGGTGAATTATGACTGGTCAAGATTTGAACGTAACATCTATGAAAAATGCTTGATCAAGCTACTTTATGAATGAAATGAAAATGTTTAATAGGCACGGGCTCTTTTAAATGAAAACCCCGATGCGCTATAAAATGAGATGCCTGTTTATCCATACTTATAATTATGTTTTCGGCAACGTGCCCACTGAGTACTTTTGTACTTAGCCCTGCATATGTTTTCTAAATGTGCAGGTTGAAGCGACGAAGCGGCGTTGGTTGAGTTAGAGTTGATTAAGAGTTAAGAAAGACTTTGTATAATAGTTCACAATTCCGCTGCTAGACTCTAAACTCTTCTTTTTGATGTTGTGTATTAACACTGTAGCCTAAGTTTTCTAATATAACTTAGACGCTTTTGAAATGCTTTGTCGAGTAATCTTTCGAGATTAACTCTTTCCTTCGTCAATAAAGTCTTGTTCATAGAAAATAAGATGTTATGTATGTATGTTTATTCTTTCATTGCCCCTTCTTCCCCGCTTCTTTAATCCAACCCCAGTTGCACCCCAGCTTCTGCCGTCTCTCGGGATTTGGGGCTGTGACACATCTAGCCTCAATACTTAGAATCCTCACAAATAGAGATAGTATTTCAAGTATCCACTCAACTCTCAAGTGTATAGATAAAATAATAAACTCTCAAATCAAGCAGTGCATGTAGCCTACCATAAGCTTGCAAATTGTCTACACTCTCCATCGCTTTAATGTGTACCTTTTCTAGACAAGATCAAAAAGAACTTTTACAAGGTTGTAATGTAGGCTGTTTGGTTAGGTTAGGAATATATTGCAAAGTGGCTTAAATCCCTACAAATGATCAAAACAAATCAACTCCCATATTTAAAACCCCAAACCATAACAACTCTATTCAACTACACAACCATTCCCATACTAGCATATCCTTCAAACTAAAAAACAACACCCATTTATGCTCAATTTTTCACAATTTTTATTTTCACTTTTCTTATTTCCTTTTTTAACAATCTTTTCTCATTCTCTGTTTGTTCATAGGATTCTCAAATAGTCGGGTTGGCGAGCTGCAAAGGAAGAAGAAGAAACAAAGCCCCTTCGTCATTTTCAATTTTTTTCCGAGCTTATATAGGTAACAAATTATCATAACAAACTAGCAAAATCATCATCTTCTTAACCTCCCCTCAATCAATCCATCCCAATCTACACCAATTACCAACGGTTTAAGAAAGAAAAATAGCTAAAAGCTCAAAATGGACAAACTAGGATTATATCAATTTTGGACAAAACAAAAGGAAAAAATGAGCTAAGAAAGATGTCCTTAGATCATTTCTTTGTCCATAAGCACACTATGCAACCTTAAGTTAGAAACCAATGCAAGTTCTAGAGACTTACAAGCATGCTTGATTAATTCACACATATAAAAGAATAAACCGTAAAGATATAGAACGGTGAAGGCTCAAATTTTCACAAAGGTTTAACATTATTCAAGTAATTGAGGCCAAACATCTAGAATTATCAATCACTACTCAATAATTCATCACATGATCACAAGCAACCAATTCCAAAATCCAACAACTTCATCATAAGCCAAGTCATATAATCAACCAAAAATCATGCCTAATTCCATAGACAAACCTACTCCAACATCCAAGACTCACTTTAAGAAAAACGAAACAAAACTTCTACGAAAATAAAAATAAAAATTTACAAGCATTATAAATAAAACAAGCAACCCCCTTCTCCATCCCCCCAAACTTATTCAACGATATGAACTAAAGTTAAATAAGTTTGAAAATAGAAGAGGAAATTGATTGTACTAGAACTCAACAAATCACTAAGGAGGAGGAAAACGGTTTTGATATAACCGCATCCAAGCAAGCATATCCGTCACACCATTTTGCAGTACCTCATAATTCTGATGCGTCTCGACCTCATGTTGGCGAGCCACCTCAGCTTGTTGACGCGCCTACTCGGCTTGTTGATGAGCAAACGCCTCCTATCTATCTAAACGAGCATAGACATCCTACTAAAAATTCTCAAAACGAGTGTTAGTCTCCATAAATCGCTCAATAAAACGCTGCTCAAAAGCCTCAAAATGAGGCGGAACCACCACTATCAAACGTCTCATCTGCCTTATCCTCATGCCCAACAATGTGAGGCACATCACCAGGCATTTGCGCTCGCCTAGACACATCAAGCACTATAGCAGTATGAGCAGCACTAATCATTTTCCAATTCCTACGAGCTTCCAAGTAGAAACAACAGTCAGGTCTGAGTGAGGCAAAGGGAACAACGAAGTATCCGTTAAACATCAATATAACCGATGCACCCCATGAAGCATTTGATGTGCCTGGAGAAGAGGAACATCTACAAATGCTACCAGCAAGACGGATTGCGGAAAGAAACTCGAAAATACCGAGCAATCGGGGTTATCATTCTTCCAATACAAATGAACAGGCACATTGTTTTCTCAATACGCCACCAATGTCAAAAAAGAACTCCAACGTGATCCCTCGATAAGAATGACAATTTTCCATCAAAATCGAACACAATTCTATATGATCAACAAGCTCCCATTCCGACTCCGCGATGCCCATGGACTCAATAGTCTCTTGACAAATGAAACGACACGGTTGGATAGGGAAGCTTGCAAAGCTTATGCAATACCCCGATCTTTTATAGTAAGCCTTTAAGTTCATCTTGATTGAGTTTATATGTCTTGATAATATGCTTTTGTGTGAAAAAATTTCCGAGAAAAGAAATTTTCTCGTGAAATTACCAAAATGTCCTTGAATGCCTTTACGTGACTTTTCTCATTTCGGTTATTCGAATCGAATATGAGATGAGTTGATTGAGCATAACTATATGAGCTTGAACTTGAGTTTGAATTTTAGAAAATTCTGAGAAGTTTCGTTATCTGATGAATAGTAACTTTTCCCGAGTTTTCACTATTCATCGAGTTTTTCCGAATTTTGTCTAATTAGTGTCTTTTGAGTATAAAAATTATTTTAAAACGTTTGAGATATATTTGAGAGTCATTCAAGATTGTTTGAGAAAGATTTGTGTTATAATTTCAAAAACCCAAATATGAATAGTGATTTCCGAGATTTTATTCGTTTCTCAAAATTTTGATTTAAAAAAACTGGATTTCTGGAAGCCTTGATTTATTCGGTGAGATATGAGACGAAGTGAGAGCTTTTCGACGTCAAGAAAGAGTCGTGGTGAATTTAAAGTCGTTTGAGAGTTAAATGAAAATATATGGTTGTTTTGCACCGGAAAATTTTTCTTTCCGGCGATTTATATCGCGATTTAAACATGGTGCATCTCTCTTATTCCCTATTTAATCTATCCCACTCTCACTTCCTTACGCTCTCCCCACTCTCTTCTCTCTCTCTCTCGTCAATCTCCCTCTCTCTGTACGCTCTCTCTCCCCCATCCCTCTCTCTACCGACATCACTCCTCTCTCTCTCTCCTTCCCCTTCGGCAGCCCACACACACACACATACAAGCAAATTCCTCCATTCAAGACTTGAAGTTGGAGCTCTAGAGTTGCGTGGAATTTCACAACCGATCATCCATCGGTTGATCCGACGAGGTAATCACAATCCTCTCATTCTTGTGATCATTTCAAGACTAGGATCATCCTTGTTTTCCTCCTCTTAAATTTCGGCACTTTCAAGCCTAATAGGAATGGCTCGATCCTAGCTATTTTGAGGATGAAATCATCGACCAATACATATTTCCATGCATGAAAATGGATGCTAAAATCTTGATCATTTTCTCCCGCTTGAGTGCCGAAAATTCCTCTTATTTTTAGGAGTTTTCATGTCTTCCATTTGGATGTGATTATGATGATGAAATTGAGTCCTAGAACTTAATCTAAGAGTGTGTGTGAGATTAATTAAAGAAAATCAAAATTTTTGCTAAAATTCTCTAAAAAAATTTCGAAGGGTTCTAACCTAATAAATTAGGGATTTTGTCATGTGTTTTGAATGCATGAACTTGTGATGTTATTTGTTGAATTAGAGTATTTTGATGCATGATAAAAGGATGAATTGAAGAGTATGATTTATTTGCTATTTTTTCTTGAAAAATTCGAAGCATGCATATATCAGTAGTTAGTGATTTTTGTGTTGATTTTGAAGAGTATTTATAGAATTAGGAGTTATATGATGTTATGAGCATGATTAAATAAGAATTTGAGAAGCATGAATTTTTATGCATTTTTCTCCAAAAAATCCAAACTATATATGTGAAAAATTTGATGATTTTCGATGTTTGTTGAGTTAGATTGTTATTTGGATGATGGATAAATCAATATAAGAGGAACCGAAGAAAAAACCTCGTTTGCACAAAATTTTTAAAAAGTCGAACTAATTGGGCCATAGAACTTGTGATTTTTGTTGATCATGTGTTCTAAATGTTTAATTGAGTGAGGATATCTCTGAGGTATAATAGAGCTTAGAATTATTAAAATCGATTGCCTATAGAGAAAGCCCTAAATTAATCGATGAAATTGAGCATAAAAGAGAATTTTTAGTATTTGAGCTCGTTTGGTGAAATTGATTGAAAAATCGATCAATTGGAATTTTATAAGTACGTTAGAGCCTTGAAATTTTGAATTTGAACAAGTTATGCACTAAAATCCAAAATTTTCGAAGGTTTTAAGATTTTTGAATTGGAAATTTTTGATCTTGATCTTGTTTGAGGGAATCGATGTTATATTCATGAAACTGGATTCAATTTAAGCATGATTAGAGCTTTGAATTTCTAAAATCGAGCATGTATAGCTATAAGTATGAAAAATTCAAAGATTTTGAAGAAATTAAGCATGAGATGTTGAGTTCTTGACATTGTTTGATAAATGTAATGATTAGATGTTGTAATTGGAGTAAAAATAAATATATTAGCTTCTTAAATTTCCGAAATCAAAGTTCGTATGCAAAAGTTATTAAGACTTTAAGTTTAAGAATGAAAAATCGAGATTTTGTAAGTTAAAAATGAAATCAAGTAAAATTGATCGAGTAATTGATCAATTGAAATTATTTTGAGTCAGTTTCTCAAATTTGAGAATTTTTTCAAGCATGTGCACGTTTTACGAGAAAGTGACGTAGTCTTTAAATCCGAAATATTTTGCTTAAGGTTTCAGATTTTAAATCCAATTCCATATTTGAATTCCTTGAATTATTTTAAGAATAATGAAACTATTTTCGTTAAAATCAAAAGACTTATATTTTTCAAGCTAAAAGTCAAGCAATATTGAGTTAGCATGATACCGTGTATGAGTCTTGAGTGAAATTCTGAGTTGATATTCGTGTTTATATGAATTTATGTAATTTTTTGGAATGTTTCTGGAATATTCGAAGATACTTAGAAATTTTTCTTTTCCGTCTATTTGTCGAAGTTAGTCGTTTACCTATCCGTGAATGTCTGATTCTCGATAAGAAAGTTTGAATGTGAATAATTTGTGTTTAAAGTAGTCGAGAATTAATCTCGTAATTTTTTGAGTTCGTTTGACTCGAGAAATTGAGAAATACGAAGTTTATGTCGTGAATAGTAAATTCTCGATTTTCCTCAATTGTTTAAGTTTTAATTTGTTTGATGTTATCGAGTTAAGTTCCCGTCTGAGAGTCTGTTGGTTTAGTACTTGGGTAGAGTTGAGAAACCGAGAAAGATCGATTTAGTTGAGTCGAGATAAGTTAAGAAACCCGAGTCAAGTAGAAGTTCTTCAGCCGAGCGTTAAAACTCGTTTCGTTTTCGAGAAAGTAGACTCGTCCTTATAAGATGTTATTCTTAAAGGAACGACTGGGACCGAGAAGTAAAGAAAGAAGAAGAAGAAAGCTGCCTCGACTAACCCTCTTCAGTCAAGTGGTCTTTATAAACCGAGAACTATTAAATGCTATTACTTATTGATTATTACGTGAATTTTTAAATTAATTGACTTGCCAATTTATCTTAGTTTTGGTATGTGTGATCATCTACTTGAGTTATTATCCTGTGTGAGATAGGAACACACGTGTTGTTAATTGAATTATTTGAGGTGACTGTGACCCTTGCTTCGGTTAGGCCAGTCACAGTGTTTGGAAAAGAGGCCTACTTCTCGACACAGAGATGATGTGGTAGATTGATTCATACCTTTCTATTGTTATATATATGTTGACTACGCAGTCATTTAAAAAAAGAAAATGTTTTTGCATTCACAAGTAAAATATTTTAACTGTACTAACACTTGTGATGCAGTGGCAAGATAAGTTCAATTATATAGCTCTATCGAGCAAGTTTTAAATTGTTTTTGGTATTTGTTCACTGAGTACAAAGTACTCAGCCCTGCATGTGTTTTCTAAACGTGCAGGTTAGCTCGAATGTGGATGGCGTGGATTGCTCGGCAATGTGTGTTAATAAGTTGAGTCATTTGTTTAAGCTTGTAATTGCATGTCTTCATACATGTAATTGTTGGGACTTGAGTTTGTGATTCCGCTGCAACAAAATAATATTTTATTTGTTTTCAAACTAATACTCTGATGATGTGTCGATACAATGAGCCTTGTGCTCAATACTATTTCCTATTTTCCCCGAC
The DNA here is from genome assembly GCA_029490685.1 of Schizonepeta tenuifolia. Classification (NCBI taxonomy): domain Eukaryota; kingdom Viridiplantae; phylum Streptophyta; class Magnoliopsida; order Lamiales; family Lamiaceae; genus Schizonepeta; species Schizonepeta tenuifolia. Next base: position 29,492,155 of record CM055955.1, read on the forward strand.
TTCTACTTGATATACATTGCGACACTTGAATTATATATCGATGCTTGTTTCTTGAGTTAAGATTTGAAAGCATGTTATTATTTGTTATCGCTTTCAAACTATATTCCCTTATTCCCGAGCATGATCCCCTGTTGAGTTATGTTTATTTCTATTATTTCACCATTACTATCCAATAGATTCTAGTCGTTCCTACACACTTGAATTCGGGCTGTGACAGCTTATCCCATCTTTCTTTAGCTTGGGTCGTCCGAAGAGTAACGATGTGACAGTGAGGGTCATTTTCACCATATTTAGGGGCTACCTTAGTGTTTTCACGAGGCGGGGTTCGAGATGATGACTCCCCTCCTTTTTCTTTACCCTTTTGTCACTTAGTCGATGTCATAACTCCAATTACCTATGACCCATACACCCAAAAAAAAAAACAACAACAAAGACTAAAAAATAAAATGAGAAACCAGAATTGAAATTGAAAAAGAAAGATAAAGAAACAAACCACACACACAATTCCACAATAGAAATTCTAACAAAGCACATTCCTCAATTCCATATATATATATGCACTGAAAATTCAACGAAAACCCAAACACAATTCAACATATACCATTTGACGAAATTTGACATAAAGTTCGCATAAAATCAAAGAAATCAAGAAAACTCACACACAATTCGATGAAAATCGAGCACAAAGGTAAAAATTCACAAAAGAATTGAAAAATAAAGAGAAAAGTATAAGAACCCATACCTGAATTAGACGTCAATGGCGGAATTAAGTGGTGGAAAAGAAGAACTTGGAGGAAAAGAAGAAAAGTTCTTGTGTGTGCAGCGGCGTGAACCAAAAGAGAGAGTGGGAAAAAGAATAAAAGTAAAATGTTTAAAAGGGAAAACTTACATGTTGACCGGGTCAAACCCAATTAACGAGTCAACTCGGCCGAGTGCAACCGAGTTAGCAAGCCACTCGGATCAACTCATGCAACTAGCATGCAACCGTATCTCAACCACATGCCAAATGCGCAGCTTCAGCAGTGCCATGCGGGTAAGACATGCAACCGCATGGCAACCGCATGGAATTTTCCTAATTTTTTTTATTAAAACCTGCAATAAAGCAATAACAAAAATGACCTACACAAATCAAAGACGAAATAAAATTTAAAAATACAACATACCTCATTGGGTTGTCTCCCAACTAGTGCTATAGTTAACGCTGTTAGCTCGACGTCATGGCACGAATTAAGGGTCTTGGAAACGGTGGCACATCACCTCCTTTTTCTGGTCTGGACTAAAGTTCGCCTTAATGCGATGAGCATTCACCATGAATGTAGCTCCTTAGGACCCAACAATTCCACTACTCCACTTCGTAAGACCTTATGGATAATAAACGGCCCTGACCACCTCGACTTCAATTTTCCAGGAAAAAACTTGAGTTGTGAATTGAACAAAAGAACACTATCCCCCGAACTAAACTCTCTCTTGCGAATTATTTTATCATGGAAACGCTTGGTACGCTCCTAGTAGATACACGAATTCTCATAAGCCTCCATTCTAAATTCACCCAACTCATTGAGTTGAAGAACTCTCTCCTCACCCGCAGATTTGAAGTCGAAATTCAACTTCTTAACTGACCAAAATGCTTTGTGTGCAATCTCCATGGGCAAGTGATACGATTTTCCAAAAATAACTTGGTAGGGAGACATACCTAGAGTAGTTTTATAGGCCGTCCTATACGCCCAAAGAGCATCATCAAGTAGCACCGCCTAATCCTTTCAGCTTCCATTCACAGTCTTCTCCAACACTTGCTTGATTCCTCGATTGGCCAACTCGGTTTGGCCATTAGCTTGGGGATAATAAGCCGTAGTAACACTATGTTTCACCCCATATCTCTTAAGCAAATTGCCCAACCATTTGTTGTAAATATAAGTACCTCCATCACTAATCAATTCCCTCGGAGCTCTATATCGTGTGATGATATACCTTTGGAGAAACTTAAGCACCACCTTGGAATTATTGGTAGAAGTCGAAATTGCCTCCACCCATCTAGAGAAATACTCCACGGCCAAAAGAATAATGAAATCTAAAGGATGTGGGAAATGGACCCATGAAGTCTATCCCCACACATCGAATAACTCCACCGAGACAACACTAGTAAGAGGCATCTTATGCCTCTTTGTTATGCTCCCCATCCTTTGGCATCGATCACAATGAGAAACATGGAGGTGACAATCCTTAAAAATCAAGGGCCAATAAAATCTGCTTTGCAACACTTTAAAAGTTGTCTGGTTAGCCCCAAATGACCTCCGCTTAGAGACGAGTGACATTGCCTCATAATTGACTCTCATTCCTTCTTGGGCACACATCTTTGAATAACCTTGTCGGTGCATTGTCGATACAAAGAAGGCTCTTCCCAGATGTACATCTTCACATCATGGTAGAACTTCTTCCTTTGATATCTATTCAAGTCGGATGAAGGATGAGTATTGAAGGCAAGACAGTTAACAAAATCTGCATACCATGGAACCTTGGCGGCTATACTCAAGACTTGTTCATCAGGAAAGCTTCATTAACAGGAATATTGAGCTCCTCCCCTTCTACAGGATGCTCCAAACTAGAAAGATGTTCAGCGATCACATTCTCACACCCTTTTCAGTCCTTGATCTCAATGTCAAACTCTTGAAGCAACAGAATCCACCGAATCAACCAAGGCTTCTTTCTTCGCAAACAAGTAGCGAATAGCGGCATGGTCGGTGCATATAATTGTCTTCATTCCAATAAGATAAAATCGGAACTTGTCAAAAGAATATACCACTGCTAGCATCTCCTTCTCTGTTCTGGTGTAATTTGCTTGAGCCTTGTCCAATGTTCTACTAGCATAGTAGATGACTTTAAACAACTTATCTCTCTATTGCCCCAATGCAACCCCAACCGCTATATCACTAGCATCACACATTAGCTTAAACGGCTGCGACCAATCCGGCACTGCAAGTATCGGAGCACTCACCAAAGCTTTCCTAATATGCTCAAATGCCTTCAAACACTCATCATCGAACTTAAACTTCACATCTTTCTCCAACAATCTGCACATGGGCTTCACAATCTTGGAGAAATCTTTGATAAAACGTCGATAAAAACCGGCATGCCCTAGAAAACTCCGAACTCCTTTCTCACTTATCGGCGGTGGAAGCTTCTCGATAGCCAAAACTTTAGCGCGGTCAACCTCCAAACCTGCACTAAAGACCTTATGGCCAAGCACAATACCACTCCTGACCATAAAATGACATTTTCCCCAATTGAGAACAAGGTTAGTTTCTTCAGAACGTTGCAAAACAAGAGCAAGATTATGAAGACAATGATCAAAAGAGTCACCAAAGACAGAAAAATCATCCATGAAAACCTCCATCACATTCTCAATCAAATCATGAAAAATAGCCATGATGCAACATTGAAAAGTAGCAAGTGTAATACCCCGAACTTTCCTAAGTATTTAAGTGCATTCTAATTGAGTTTATATGCCTAAACAGTATGCTTTGAGTGATAAAAATTTCCAAGAAAATAAATTTTCTTGCAAAATTACCAAAATACCCTTACGTGATCTTGTGAGATTTTTCTCGTTTTGGTTATCCAAATCGAGTATGTGATGCATTTCTTGAGCATTACTATATGAGTTTGAGTTTGAGTTTGAATTTCGGAAAATTTTGAGAAGTCTTATATTTTGATGAATAGTGACGATAACCGAGAAAAAACTATTCATCGACTAATTCCGAATTTCATTGAATTAGTATATTTTGAGTCTAAAAGATTTTCTAACACTTTTGAGATATATCGGGGAATTAACTGAGATCATATGAGAGAGATTTAAAAATTATTGCTTAACGGTTTAATTAACCGAGCAATTTTTTAGTTTTTCTTCGTTAGTGAGAATTTTGATTTAAAAATTTTATATTTGGATTTATTGATTTATTTGGTGAAGAATGAGATGAGTTAGAATGAAATTGGATATCGAGAAAGTGTCGTGGTGAGTTTTGAGTCGTTTGAGAGTTAATTAACTAAAGAGGGATGTTTTGTACTGGAAAATATTTTCTTCCGGGAATTCCTAACTGATAAAAATCAGATTATTCTTCCTATATCAGCCGATAAGGTTCTCTCCCTCCCTCTTTAAATTGGTTCCTACTCTCACTCTCAAGAGAGTGCAACTCACTCTCCCAACATATCCCACTCTCACCTCACACACTCTCTCTCACTCTCCCTCATCTCTTTCCTTATACACGGAAGCCCTCTCTCTCTCTCCCATCTCTCATTTTCGGCCAACACACACACACCATAAACACACACAAAAATCCTCCATTGAAGGAGCTTGAAGAAGCAAGAAACTCTTGTAGAAATCTTCATCTTCATCTACCAAAATAATCAAAAGTAAGTTGCTCATCTCTTTCATTTAAGCTTGAAACAAGCTAAGAAATCCCTCTCCCTTTCTTCTTACCTTCATCGACCTTCATGGTCTCTCAAGCAAGAGTTTAAAGCTTTTATTTAAGCCTTGAATCTTAAAACTCTTGAGTATTTTTATGCAAGGAAATAGGAGTAGAAGTTCAACTCTTTTCCCTCCTCCAATACCGTCGACCTCCAAGCCAAGAAGGATGGAGTTTCAAATTTATTTTTAAGTATGTTGTATATTATCTTTGTATATGTATATGTATGTGAAAGATGAAGGAAAATCATGCATGTTTATTTTATTATGGATGCCGAAAATGATAGGAAAAATTAGGAGTTTTGATGATGATGATCGATGCATGAATTCGATGATGAAAATGAGTTCTAAAAGTTAAACTAAGAGGTATGACATGTGATGGTCCCGATACGAGTTCTGGTGTATGGGAGGGGGGGGGGGAATACACCAGATAGGAATTTTAAAACAACTCTCGAAAAAATACCATAACTGAGTAAGAAGACTCAGCTAGATTCACAACTGAGTAAGAGAACTCAGCTGGAAGAGTGGTGCTGTGCGGAATGTGGTGGATAAAAATAACTCGTATAAAATAATTCACGCTCAGATGCAAGGTCGGTCAACAACCAAATCAGTTGAAAATGTAAAGATGCAGTTTTGAGTGCTGGTTAGTTGGTCAGTTGGATATGCAATAAGTAACTGAACAAAAAAAAAAAAAACACAAACACACAAAGGATTTACGTGGTTCAGAGAGAACTCCTACGTCCACGGAGAGTTGTGAGTCCACACAACTCAGTCCAAATTCTTTAGGACATCTACCACAAAGCTTACGCAGGCTTTGCAACCGTTCAGATAAGTTTGCGGGTACTTATCAACCTTACAGATAAGTTTGCGGGTACTTATCAACCTTTCTACTCAATTTCGGGAAGAGCAGGATCCTAACAACCTTTTTAGGGGATGTGTATAAGGGTGGGTTTTTCCAACTACTAGCTCGAACAAAGAAGTGAGCTAGGATCTAAGCTTGAACAAATGAAGACTCAAACTAAGATCAAAAACACCAAGACAAATTCTAACACTCTATGAACTCTCAACTGGTGATGTTCTTAGAGAATATTTTCAGTTTAGCTTGTGTGGAGGATATCGTCGTTCTTTTGCTCTTTAGTCTTTTCTCGCACTTGTCTGTGTCTTCTATCTTGATGAATGAATGAATGCCTCTATTTATAGGCGGTGAGAATCAACTAGCCGTTGGAAGAGCCGTTGATCTCTGTTCTGTGAAAGCGATGGCTTGTCTCTCATCTCTGCAGATTTTCCCGATTTGGCAACTGTGAACTTCTGCTTTCCATCTGAGACAACCTTGTGTTGGGCCAAATGAGGTAATGACAGAACGTCAAACCTTCACGTGACTTCCTTTTTGAAATTTAAATTTCAACCTTTTTCTTTCAACATCGGTTAGTCGGTTGAGACATTCGATCTTCATCCGAGTGGTCTTCAACTGATGTTCCATCTGATTACTACCTTCATCTGACATTCTGTCTGAAGAGGAACAATTGAACCCTCAACTGCCTTGAGCTTCATGTTGTTGATCTATCAGATTGAGTCTTGCAACTGATGTTCCACATCTGATCAGTTGGCTTCACATCTAATGTTCCATATCCGAACAGTTGGTTTGAACGCTCAGTTGACTTTCTTCCTTCTGATGTTCTATCCGAGTAAAGCCATGTTGCCGTCTTCAGCTGGAGACATGTAAAGATAAAATCTCAACATTGCTCAAACAGCGAGCCTAAATACTAACATTAGGAAATGGCAACATCTACTCGGTTGGGGTCAGTTGGTTTTGGAATCAATCAAAACTTTACTTAAATTTTCCAACAACATGAGTAGTTAAAAGAAGAGAAAATTTCCTCTAATTTCTTGAGGAAAAATCGATGAAGAAAGAAAGGAGAAAAGATGAGTTTTTGTTGATTTTTTTTTTGATGAGTTGATGATTATATATATATATGTATATGTGATGATTTGAGTGATTTGAGCATGAGTACGAAGTTAGAAATTTTGGTTAATTAATTTGGTGATGACAAAAATTTTTAAGGAAAAATTTAGGGATTGATTCCTAAATTTTTATCAAAGTTTTAATGATGATTTTGATGAATTTGAGTATATAGAAGCATGAAAATTTGATTAAGTTGAAGAGTTTGATTTATTTCTTGAATATCTTGAAAATTTCGAACTATATGTATATAGTTGAAGATGATGATTTTGTGATGATATAAATGAGTATTGAGTGATCTATGATGATTTAATAAATTTTAAGTGATATAAGTTGCTTGAGAATTAAAAAGTTGGTGAGTAATAATTTCTAATAATTTTTATAAAAATTTCGATGAGTGTATATATATACACACACACACATTTGAGGAAATTTTGAGTTTATGAGTTCTATGATGATTTATATATGATATGAGGAATAAGATGAAGAAATGAATTCTTTGATAAATTCTATGAAGAATTTGAAAAATATGAGTATGAAGAACTTGATGAACTCTTGATGATTTTGTGAAAATGATGAGTATTATTGTGTTTTGAGCATATTTGATTAAATAAGTGAGATGTATATTTTTTTATAAAATTTCTTCTGAAAATTCGAAGCATATAAATAGTAAATGGATAATTTTAAGAGTTAGAATTTCTTGAATTTAAGTTTAAAGTTTGATTAATTAAATTTGAGTATATTATGAGTTTAATCCTTGAATAAATCGAAGAAAGAAATTTCTTTGTTAAAGGACATGAAATTTGCGATGCATTAGAGGAGAAAAATTCATGGGTTTTGATGATATATGTTCAACAAATTTAAAATGAGAATAGATTATTGTAATTAAAATTAATTGAGGTAATTTAGAACTTAAGAACACTGAAAATGAATTTTCTGTGAGAAATCAATTAAAAATTGATGAAAATGAGCCTAAGAGATGAATTTTCAGTGTTTGAGTTCATTGAGTGAATTTGATTGAGAAATCGATCAAATAAATGTTTTACAAGTATAATAGAACTTGAATTTTGAGTATTGGATGGATTTAACATTTAAAAGCTAAAAATTTCGAGTTGTATAAAGTTTTGAGTATAAATTATTGATCTTGAGTATGTTTGAGTATTTGAAAGATGAATCCATGAGAATGAATTTATTTAAGTGAATTAGAGTTTTAGAAATCAAGAAATGAACAAGTATGCATGTTTTTATACAAATTTCGAGTTTGATGAGAAATGATGCTTGAATAATGAGTTCTTGATGTTGTTTGAGAAATTGAGTGACTAGATGATGATGTTTGAGTGAAAATAATCTAGTTTGCTTTTTGAAACTTTTGAAACGGAGTTACGATGCAAAAGTTATTGAGATTTGAAATTTAAAAATGAAAAACCGAGTTTTTATAAATAAAAACAAAAATTCAGAAAATATAATTGAGAAAATGATTAATTGAATTATTTGGAGTCGACTTATCAAGTTTGAAAATTTTTCCGAGCGTAAGCTCGTATTTTGAGAAATAATGACGTAGTTCTAAAACCGAGAAATTTTAGTAAAGGTTTCGGATTTTTAATCTGATTCTGTATTTGAATTATTTAATTTATTTTGAGTATAACGAAAGCATTTACTTTAAAATTCGAAGTTTTAAATTTTCCAAATTTGAAGTCAAGCAGTATGAAGATAAAATGAGACAGTATTGAGATGTGAATTAATTCCTGAGTTAATTTCTATGTTTAATTAAATGTAATTAAGTGGAATTTTTCTTTTTCCATCTGTTTATGAAGTCAACCGTTTACCTATTTGTGAATGTCCAATTCTTAATGTAAAAGTCTTGATGTGAATGATTTGTGATATTAATAGTCGAGAATTAATTTTGTAATTTTCTGAGTTCGAGAGTTTGAGTTTGAGAAATTTATTAGAACTCGAGTAAGGACGAGAAACCGAGAAAGAAATCGATTTAAATAAGTTAAATTTATTAGTCCTTCAGCCGAGCCCTAGAGTTATTTTGCGTTTTACGAGAAAGTGAACTCGTATTTATAAAATGTTATTCTTAAAGGGCTGAGCGGGACTGAGAAGTAAGAGGAGACGAAAAGCGTAAGCTACCTCGACTAATCTTCAACAGTCAGGTGGACTTTCTGAACTAAAACTCAACGATGAATGTGCAATTTTATATATATATATATATATATATATATATATATATATATATATATATATATATGCGCTTTTATTTAAAATTAATTGACTTGCCTGAGTTTTTATATTTTGGTATGCAGTCCTCTACTTTATATTATGAGTTGAATGAGTCATGTGGACGCACGGGATGAGGTCATGTTCAAAACGGGACAATGCATGCATTAGATTAGGTAACCGTTAGCCTTGTTACAATCTAGCTAGTCTAGCCGGTCGTAAAGTAACTGTGAGCCTCGCTAGGCCGGTTATGTAAAGACTGTGAGCTTTGCTATGATTGGGCCCGTCACGGTGCTCGAGGAGGAGGCCTACTTCTCGACACCACTTGAAGATGAGATGCGTAGATGGATTCGTACCTGAGATAAAATGTCTGTAGACGATTTCAGAAAAACAAACGAAAATGTTTTTAAGCTGCCACAAGTCGTAAATCCTTTTAAATAATTATTTATCTAACACTTGTGGTGCAGCTAATGAGGCAAGTTCAATTATATAGCTCTATCGAGCAAGTTTTCAATTTATTTTGGCATGTGTTCACTGAGTACGAAGTACTCAGCCCTGCATGTTATTTCTAAAACGTGCAGGTTTGCTCGGATGATGATGGTGCAGTGTGCTTGGCGACGTTCGTTGTTTCGAATCAAGTTTGGTTTAAACTTGAGTTATATGTCTTCATACATATAACTTTGAGACTTGATGTATTTTTCCGCTGCAACTTAAATACTTAATCATGTTTGAGATACTTTCAACTCTGATGTCTAATTAAGGAGTTTCGTGCTCGACACTTTATTTTGTTTTCCCCTTGATTCTTAATTAACAAACATATTTTGTTGAGTTATTGAATCGGGTAATTGGAAGTGAGTTAAACAAATGTTATCCCTTTTACTTATACTTTCCCTTGTTCCCGAGTATAATCTCTTGTGAGTCACGTTTATTCAGTTATTCCATCTTCACTATCCAATGGATTCTAGTCGTTTTTATACACTAGAATTCGGGCTGTGACATAGTGGTATCAGAGGAGCTCGTGTGCTCTCAGCTTAAACTTCCTTGAGAGTCAGAGTCTAGATTTAATTTCCTAGACTTACTTGAGTTAACAACGAGCCAAACACCTCATCTCATCTGGCAACCAAGTACGAATTTTTTTAGTGAGATTTCCAAGCTTTCAATTAATTTTGAGTTAATCAATCATTATGTTCACTTATCTAGAAGTAATGAGCTTGATAAGTTGCATGAAGAACTAGGATGCTTTAGAGCTCTCTCCCATAATTGTGTTTTGATGTTGAAAGACGAGTCGGCTGTGCGGTCATTTTCGTGAGTTGAAATTATCCAATACCTTGAGCTTAAACGTACTTTAGAAAGACAAGAGCAAGATAGACGATGAAGGAAGCCAAGCAAGGATGCAAAAATATGAGTATATGAGGAAGAATTATCATGAGACGCTAGTAGAATTCGTAATATGTTATCACAAGTTCGAGAGATAGCAAAGTACGTCAACGTTAGAACTCTTTGAAGGGATGGTACATCTCATCTACATATTCCCGAAGAATGGCGCGAGTAAACAACTCCTCTAGTGCTGACTCACAGTGGACGTCAGTTCCTTAGTAATGTGAGCACGAGGAGAAGTCTTTAGACAATAAATCCGACTTCGAGAATAAATGAAAAGGGGGCTAAATTACCAGTCTAAGTCCAATCTACATCGGGCGAACTGAAGGCGCAACCGCAAGCAGTTTGGAGCAAAGGTACGGATCCAAGGCAAAGGAGTTTACCTTTTTAGCGATTGCAACGGGTTTATCGCCCAATCTTGAGCCAGTTTACCAGACAGAATGTTTTGTGCCCTGAACTATTCAACCCTCCAGCCCATTTGAGCCGAGTAGACTCAGTTCTGAGACTTAGTCTCAAGACAACCTCATTCCATTTCTCATTTTTCCCATTGCCTCGCCCTGTGTCAAGTGCTAAGCTTTCACTTTAACAAGTGATCGTGAGTAATTTTTCTGATCAATCCTTTTACCTCTAGACTTCTCAGCTAGCTCTGTAGCTAGAACCCAATGATTCGTACGATCATCTCCGAGTCATGCCTTCTTCATACGACGAGTTAAAAGCATTCATGCACCAAATCAACACCTACTCTCCAGTGAGAATCATAGTCAAGCCTACTAGACCAACTCGCACCAAGAATGGTAGCGAAAATGACTATCCCTTCGAGCATTTCTCTATGGAAGCAACGATAGGCATAAGCCACCTTCAGCTCATTTTGAAGTAGCTGCTTATAGTTTCCAGTTTCCGACCTTTGAGATGCCGCTTTGAGGTCGAGTCAGGAGTAAGTGTTAAAACTCAATCAAGACATCGACGTATCCACGTATCTCTGACACAACGATGATAGCAACGAGACCCTCTCCCCTCCCCCCCTTCGTGAATGATGAAAAATTGAAGATATCAGAGTAACTCGACGAAAAGTACATCGACAGGAGTTTACCAAGGACAGCCCTTGTTGCTGATCTTATACGTATCGAGGAGACGTCAATCACCATCAAAAGTAAAGATGATGAGAATCTAAAGGAGGAACCCGAATAAGAACTAAGTGAAGATGACGAGAATAAGAACTCAATCGAGGATGACGTTTAGGGTTTAGTTTAGCAGCTACGAGAAATCGAGTAACCCTTATTTCATGTTTGAGAGCTAATCTCTTCCTATTCGACGTTAAAAATAAATATAACAAAAGTTGATGCCAAGTAAGAGTGGTCGAGCTAGACATGAATTAGTAACTCGTGTCTAGTGCGTTTTGAGAAGTTTAGAACATCCAGTTGGTGTTAGGGATAACCTTTGTTGTTTATATCCCAGTTTTGGTATAAGTCTCCTAAGAGGCCATCATCTGATAATAGAGGAAAAGAGATCACTAGATTTTTTAAAGGTCAACCTCTGTTTTCTATGCTTGAGCTTGAGAAACTGAGTTAATAATCGAGCCTTAAGAATGATTTTGAGAATAGTGCTGAAATAAAAGCTCGAATTAATGCTCGAGTTTATTATTTGAGTTGATGTTTGAGTACAGCTGATGAGTCCTCGAGAATGATATTCGAGAGTAATGTTGAGACGAAGTTTGAGTTGATAGTTGAGTCTATAAATTTGAGTTATTAATTTAATTCTTGAGTATGAAATCCAAGAATAAGCTAAGGAAGAATTTGAGCTATTAGTTGAGTTCATTGTTTAAATCTATGCTTGAGTTTTGAGTTATCTAAATGGTCTTTCGCGACACTATTTGAGAAAATGATTGTGAGTAAATGTTAGAGTTAAAGTTATTGCATATATCTGAGAATTATGCCAAAGTTTGAGTAAATATTTGAGTATGATTGAGTAAGCATGTGAATGAGTAATTGTTTAAATGAATGAATTGAGAAAACTTTGCAGTGCAAATTGCCTGAGTATCTGATGTGCTTGAGAAAATGATTGTTTCTGATGAGTTTATATACTTTCAAGTATTGCTTGAAAATTTTTGATCTTGGAGTAAAGAAAAGAATTTAGAGGTCGAGAAGAGTTTAGTTTAAGTTAGTGGCGCTATTGCGAAAAGTTCCGAGTTTTCCTAGTTCAACTTTCCTTCCTAAATGCCTCCGAGAAGAAAAAGAAATACGAGAAGCACTGAGGAAGAGTAACGAGAGCTAACCCCATCTTTTTAAATAACCAGAGAATCGAGGAACTTTTTCTTCAACGAAATTCGACGATATTTGACGATAAAGGCAGTCCTACCGAAGTGGAGGACTAGATTTGCTCTTTTGATTGAATCTTTAAATTTCTTCGTTATAGAGACCAATAACGCCTTGAGCGTTTGACACATCAGTCCAATAGAGCCATCGAAAACTGGTGGAAATCCGTTAGAGAATATATTCTTTCGAGAAGTATGAGAATTTGATTAAAAAATAGTACGAAGAAGTCTCGTTTGAGAAGTACGAACCGAAGAGTTATCAAGAGTAGAAAGCGATTGAATTCGCAAGTTGAGTTAAAGAAAGAAGAAGTTATGAGTCTAATATGATCGTGAGTTTTGTGAGTTAGCTCGTTCCGCCCCATCAAAGTGGATACTGACGAGAAGATGTGTGAATTGTTTCGCGCTAAGTTGAGATACATTATTTGAATATGTATCTGCTAGTTAGAATGGTCTGACTTCTGTTAAAGTTTTAAACTAAGTCCTGAATATGGATTTTACCATGCCGTCAGGCAAAAGAATGCATTTTAGTGCCTCCTCAATTTCGAGGACAGACGATGAAAGCTGTAACCCCTCAACCCTTCCTTAACGGCCAGAGAACGAAGAGAAACAAAAATAAGATAAAAGCGGAGTGGTGGAAATCACCAGAGTAAGAGGATTTAGCATGAATAAGCAACGAGATGAGCCGAGTTGATAAGTGGATTGCACTCGTTTTCCAGCAAGTGTTTACATAGATACCCTTGGTCTAGTTAGAGATAAATCAGGAGTTTAGAGTGTCGTTCCTTTTTGGGTAAGACTGCAATAGTTTTGCGCGTTTGCCCGAATTTAGAATTTGAGTTAAAAGTCATGTGTTATCCGCTAAGTCCTTGAATCTAAAATCAATATTGGACATGGATAATTTTGAGTATAGATTAATTAATTGAGAATATTGCGACAATTAGAAGCGATTAGAGACATATCTTGTCTCAACCTCGAGGAAAGAGTCAAACGAAGTTCATAGTATTGAGAAGAGGAAGAAGAGGAGATTGCTGATTATTTCGGCTATGAAAGAAGTGGAGTTAATAAGGAGAAAGGATACGCTTGCGTGTCAAAATAAATATGAAGAGTAAGAGTTGAGTAATGATGACGTAGCAATAGCTAGAAAATATGAGGATGATTTCCTAGAAATTTTCCCGAATCGCTATCGATAGGCAATTGAAGTTCACGATTGGTTTAGAGCTCGAAGGAGTCCCATATTTAAACTCGCTATTTAAGATGTCACCAAAAACGAGCTTTAAGAGTTAAGGCTCCGTTATAAGAGTTGTTGGTTGAAATTTCGTTCGACCAATGTGCAACCCCGTGTGGAGCACCAACTCTACAATAAAAATGAAGGACTGTACTCCAAGGATGAGTATTGTTTGCCATGAAGCTTATTAAGGGTCTGTCCCATAACAAGTATCCTTAACTAAGGATAGACGATCTTTTCGACTAATTTAAGGAGACAGTGTTGTCCCCAAGATCGAATTGTGATCTGGATATCACGAATTTTAGGACAAGTTTGTGATCGTATGCTAAAAGTCGATATTCTAGTTTATTCGAGGAGTAAAACCGCTCATGAGAAGCATCTCAGGATCGTATTAGAGAAGTTGTGAGTTAAGAAGTTGCATGCCAAATTCAACAAGTGTCAATCTGGCTAAAAGAAGTGAATTTCCTAGAACATGTTATCTCTTCCGAAGGAACTAAAAGAATGGAAGTTGATTCAACAAAAGTGTAAGCAATTCAAGAATGGAAATCGCCAACCTTACCTCAAGAAATTCTTAGTCAATTGGGTTTAACACGATGTAATCGGAGATTCACTGAGGAATTCTTCTAGAAAGTACAGTTAATGACCAGTCTGTTAAAGAAAGATTCGAAGTTTAGTAGGTTAACAAGGGCACGAGGAAAGTTTTTATGATCTTGAATCAAGACTAACCTCTGCACTAGTGTTAGCTCTTCCTGAAGTTGAAAAGGACTACAGATGCATCGTTGAAAAGGATTAGAATGCATCTTAATTCAAGATGGAAAATTAAAGCCTATGCTTTAAGGCAACAACCGCAGAAGTACCCGAATTATGATTTGGAATTAGTAGTCTTAGTGCATGCTTAAAAGATATGTAGACGTCATCTGTATGGAGATAAATGTGAATATTTTTAGATTACGAGAGTTTGAAATACTTCCTCAAGCAGAAAGAGTGAAGTATGAGACCGAGAAGATGGTTTGAGTTGATAAAAGAGGATGATCATAAGATCTCCTAACACCCCCAGAAAAGTCAACGCAGTGGCCAATACCCTAAGTAGAAAAGAAAATTTTGAGTTAGGGTTTATCCTTTCGAAAGAGGAAAGATTTACGGAAAAGTTAAAGAGAACGAGGCTAGAAGTTGTTTAGCTTTTGATATTGATTAGGCTAAAAACTGCAACTTTTGTAGTTATCTAGACATGAGATCTCGAATTGTAGATCGCCAAGGAAAAGATGATGAGTTGAAGAAAGTGAAGCTTAAAGCTAGAAAAGAAAGAGTTGAAGATTTTCGAGAAATGAATGTCGACGTTTTGTCATTTAATGGAAGAAATTGTGGGCCAATGACGAGGAGCTTAGAAAGGAAAATTATGAGCAAAGCTCATGATCTAAGAAAGTACAAAAATGTACCGGATTTGAAGAAATAGTTCGAGTGAGAAGGAGTTTAAAGTGAAGTAGCGATTTAGCTAGAAGAATGTTTAGTGAGCGAGCAAGTGAAGTCTTTGCATCAGAGACCTTCTAGTTCATTGCAACCGTTTTCAATCAAAATGGGATGATTTTGATTAGAACTTTGTAGTGCGTTTGCACACAATTCTGAGTTCGAGAACGCCAAATTGAAATTCCAAATTCACCGCGCGAATTTGGTAAAGTTTTTAAGAAAAAGTTGGGAAAACAGTTGCCGTTTAGCACTGCTTATCACCCATAGACGAATAGTTAGTTCGACAAGACTATCCAAATTTTAGAAGTTATGTTGAGAATAGTTATTCTAGACAAAAGGGACAATTTGAAATAAAGTTAAACCCCTTGTCTAATTTACCTATGGAAACGAGTTATTAAAATGGGTTGGACTTAGACTTATAATTTGGCCCCTTTTCATTTATTCTCAGGGCCAGATTTATTGTCTGAGGCCTTGTCCTCGTGCTCACATCACTAAGGTATTGACGTCCGTTGTAGGTCGGTACTGGAGGAGTTGTTTACTTGCGCCACTCTTTGGAAAAAAAAAAACGTAGATGAGTTGTACCATCTCATAAGAAAAAAGTACTAACATCAAGGCACTTTACCATCTCTCGAACTTGTGATAACGTGCTACGAATTCTACTAGCGTCTCGTGATAATTCTTCCTCATATGCTCGTATTTTTGCATCCTTGCTCGTCTATCTTGCTCTTATCTCTTTAAAGTGCGTTTAAGCTTAAGGCATTGGATAATTTCAACTCACGAAATTGATAGCATAGTCAACTCGTCTTTTCGAATTTCAACGTCAAAACACAATTAGGGGAGAGAACTCTAACGCATCCTAGTTCTTCATGCAACTTATTAAGCTCATTACTTCTAGATAAGTGCACATAATAATTGATTAACTCGAAACTAATTGAAAGCTTGGAAATCTCTTTAAAAATTTCGTACCTGGTTACCGGATGAGATGAGGTGCTTGGCTCATTGTTAACTCAAATAAGTCTAGGAAATTAAATCTAGACTTTGACTCTCAAAGAAGTTTAAGCTTAGAGCAGACGAGCTGCACTGATACCACTTTATCATAGCCCGAATTCTAGTGTGTAGAAACGACTAGAATCCATTGGACAGTGAAGATGAACCAACTGAATTAACATGACTCACAAGGAATAATGCTCGGGTACGAGGAAAAATTGAAGTGAGATCGATAACATTTAATTAACTTGTTTTCATTTACCCAATTTAAGAACTCAATGAAATAAGTTTGTTAATTAAGAGTCGAGAGGAAATCAAGATAAAATGTCGAGCACGAAACTCATTGATTAAACATCAGAGTTAAAAGTATCTCAAACACAATTAAGTATCTGAGTTGCAGTGGAAAAATACATCAAGTCCCAAAGTTATATGTATGAAGACATATAATCCAAACTTAAACAGACACAACTCTGGAACAACGAACGCCACCAAGCACACAGCACCATCATCATCTGAGCTAACCTGCACGTTTTTGAAATAACATGCATGGCTGAGTACTTCGTACTCAGTGAACATATGCCAAAATAAATTTAAAGCTTGCGCGATAGAGCTATAAATTGAATTTGCCCTTCTTGCTGCATCACAAGTGTTAGGGTTATAAATCAGATAACTTGTGCAAGAAAGAAAAATTATTTCACTTTCAAATATGTCTGCGTAGACAGTAAAATATAACTCATGTATGTACCATTCCACAAACAAATATTGGTGTTGAGAAGTAGGCCTCCTTCTCAACACCGTGACCGGCCTTCCACATCTCTTTTGCAGTCTCGCACTCTTCTATCCAAGGGAGGTAATCTTGTCCAACAGTTGACATAATCGTGCTCTGAGACCAGATGTCTAACTGGCTCACCTTGGCTTCCTCTGGAGTGTAGTCTTCCGACTGCTTCTCCACAAACTCCACAACTGTATCCCCATCGTTGGGATTTGTAGGAGTGCGAGCGATTCTCTCTTTGATGATGATTGGTCCGGACGAGAGTACTTGTAGCATCCTATGATGCTTCGACAGTAAGATCTTCTTCATCCGTGTCCTCCAGGATGTATAATTTACTACCGAGAACATGACCACGATCTTGTCCTTGACGTCCATCTGCACACAACAACAGAACAAATATGCGAGCAAATATGCACTAGCGTAAAAAAATAGATCTGCTCAGTTGACCACTGAAGAAACTTTCTCGAATTCACACCTTGTGAAACAGAGTCAGTAGTCTTTTGAACCACTGCTCTGATACCACTTGATGGTCCCGATATGAGTTACTGGTGTATGGGAGGGGGAATACACCAGTTAGGATTTTAAAACTAAACTCCTGAAAATAACTTCAACCGAGTAAAAGGACTCAGTTGGAATCTCACAGCTGAGTAAGCAACCTCAGCTGGAAGAGTGGTGCTGTGCGGAATGTGGTGGAAATTAACAACTCGTAAAACAACTCACACTTTTGTGCAAAGGTCGGTCAAAAACTAAGACAGTTGATACAAAGATGCAGTTTGTATGCGGTTAGTTTGGTTAGTTGCATAAGCGATAAATAACTGAGAAATAAACACAACACACGATGATTTAACGTGGTTCGGAGAGAACTCCTACGTCCACCGGGAGTTGTGAATCCACACAACTCTGCACACAGCTTACGCGGGCTGTGCAACCGTTAAGGATAAGTTTGCGGGTACTTATCAACCTTACAATTTAGTTTTAGGGTACTAAACAACCTATCTACTCAATTCCGGGAAGAGTAGGGTCCTAACACTCCTTTTGAGAGGAAGTGTGAAAAAGATGGGTTCCAACTAAAAGCTCGAACCCGAGGTGAGCTTTGATCTAACACTCTACGAACTCTCACTAAGTGATGTTCTCAAGGTTCGATCTAAAGACACAGAAACTAACTCTAGAACTCTCAACAAGTGATGTTCTAAAGGATTAAATGCAGTTCAGCTCGTGAAGAATTTTGCTCTTTCTTTCGCTCTCTGATTTCTTCTCGCGTGTGTGTCTTGTGTTTCTCTGTGAATGAAGGCCTCTATTTTTAGGCGGAGAGAATCAACTAGCCGTTGGAAGAGCTGTTGATCTCTGTTCTTTGATAGCGATGGCTTGTCTCTCATCTCTGCAGACTTTCCCGATATGGCATTTGTGCTCTTCTGCTTTCCATCTGAGACAATCTTGTGTTGGGCCAAATGGGGTAATGACTGAACGGTCAAACCCTCACGTGACTTCCTTTTTGAAATTCAAATTTAAACCTTTGTTCTTCAACCTTGGTCAGTTGGTTGAGAATCTTGATCTTGATCTGAGTGGTCTTCAGTTGATGTTCCATTCTATCTGAACCGTTGAACTTCTCAGCTGAACTTGAACTTCATGTTGAAACTTCTTTCTTTTTGAAATAACTTCTCTAAGTCTTTTGCCTTAGTCGGATGGCATTTTGTGACTGCTGTTCTAACTGAGCAGCTGGCTTGAACGCTCAGTTGTCTTGCTTACAACTGATGTTCCTCATCCGATTTTCCATCTGGGGTTCTATTCGAGTGAAGTCAGGTTGCCGTCTTCAGCTGGAGTCCTATAAAGACAAAATCTTAACTTTGCTCAAACAGCGAGCCTAACTGCTAACAGTAGGAACTGGCAACATCTACTCGGTTGGAGTCAGTTGGATTTGGAATTCATCAAAACTCTTACTAACAAATTTCCCAACAGAACTCTATGTCATATTCTCCATAGAGTTCGAAAATCATGAGTATAAGTAGAAGGGTTATGATTTCTATATCTTTGAGTATGAATCATGATTTTTGCATGCTTTCCATGTATCAAAACAAGAGAAGAAATTCATGATTCCTTAAATTCTTGTATGTGCTGAAATTTTTAGAGAAATTAGGGGTTTTTGCACCTTGATGTTGATTATGGTTTTGATGATGAAAATGAGCTCTAGAATTTATTTGATGATGATGTGTGTGATCAACTTGATAAGCTAAATCCATATACTTGTTGATCATGAGAATTTTGAAGGATATGAGTATAGAGTTAAGGATTTTTATTTTGATGATCTTGATGAATGGTTTGATGATGTTTATGATGAATTTGAGTATTATGAAGTATAATTACATGAACAAATTGAGAATAAGAATTCAAATGATCTATTTCTTAAAATTTTCGAGAGGTATATAAGTAAGTGAGATTTGATTTTAATCTCCTTGAGTTCTAGATGTTAATTGATTGAGGATTTGTGATATTGAGTAAATATTGAGCCTATGTTCAAGAAGAATCGAAGAGATAAAATAAATTGCTCTAAAATATGAAGAATTCGAGAGTTTTATGCTTGAGAAATATGATTTTGATGTTATTATGGTTTTATTGATAAATTGATGAAATAAATATGAAATTGAGAATATATTGAGCTCGATTTGAGAAGGAATCGAGGAGATGGATGGATTTATTTGTTCCAATTCTTGAAAAATTCGAACAAAATAAGCATGAGAAATTATAAATTTAGAGTTCTTGAGTACGAGTTGATGGTTTGATGAAAGAATATCGAGATTGAAATTATTTGAAGCAATATAGTATGTTGAATCGTTGAATTCAGATACCTATGCTAAAACCCCAAAATTTTCGAAGGTTTATGTCTTATAATTTGGGATTTTTGATGTTTGAGCTTATATGATGGAATTGATGATGAATTTCATCAATTAGAATTTTTCTAAGTATGATAGGACTTGAAATTGATGAAAAATATCAAGTATAAATTTTTTTATTTCGTGCAGTAAATTAAGAAGGAAATCTGGAAATTTTTTTGAAAAGATATGAAGTAAATGATGATTCCAAGATGAAATTGAGATTAAAACAAGCATAATAGCCTTTTGAATTTCTGAATTCGGAGTTCGTATGAAAAAGTTATGCCAAAATGAAGTTTTGTGCATTAATAAGTCGATTTTCTAAAATTGTAAGAAAGTTAAGTCAGATTATGAGTTTAATGAGCTTAAATAATTAAATTGAGCATGTTGAAACTTGAATCGAGTAAAAACGAACCCTTATGCTTGGAATGAGGTGAAAATTGAAGCTTTTGAGAATTTAGAGTTAAAGTTTTCTAAATTCGTTTATCAGAAGTTGAAATTAAATAAGTAATTATTCGATTAAATTTATTCTAAGCCAATCGTGAAAGTTTGAAGATTTTTGGAGAATGTACACATTTTTCAAGAAAATAGAGGCATACTTTATTCTAAGAAATTTTGCATGAGGTCTCGGATTTCAAATCCGATTCCATATTTGGATTCGTTGAATTTTTATAAGAAAAATGAAACTGTTTTCGTTCAAAACCGAAAACTTTCATTTCTAAGTTAAAAGTCAAGCAGTATTGAGTCAGCATGAGACAGTGTTTTGAATTTTGAATGAGTTTCTGAGTTGAAATTGAGCTCGTATGAATATATGTGAATTTTTGAAATTTTTTCTAGAATATTTATTTAAAGAAAATTTAGAAAAATTTTCTTTTTCGGCTATTTACTGAAGTTAGTCGTTTACCTATTTGTAAATGCCTGATTTGAGATGTGACGACTTGAATGTGAATGAATTGTGTTTAAAGTGATCGAGATTTAATCTCGTAATTTTCATGATTATCGTATTATGTGAGTTTTTAAATTAATTGACTTGCCAATGCTTGATTTTTTATGTATGTTACCATCTACTTGAAGAGAACGGATCCGGTCCTGTGTGAGACAAGATTTATGTGTACACATTGAGCTGATCTGTAATACCCCGATTATTTCTACTGTCTTTAAAATGAAAGTTAATAATAACTATGGCTTTGCACGCCTAAGATCATGAAATTAAATTCTAAGATTTATGGTGAAATCCGTTTCAGAAAATAATTTCCAAAAGTCGGACGAACGACTACTGTATTTAGGGTTTTCGCGTCCAGTAAATTTTTCGTCCGAAAACTCAGAATTAAAATCCGTCAGAATTTAAATTCACTTTTTTCTTCGATACGAGTTCACCGGACGAGTTAGATTTCATCGAATTCGTAACTACCTAAGAAAGTATTCCTCGACTTTTTAATCGTCGTTTAAAGCCGGAAACGAGATATTTTCGTCTAAATAATCCACGCCAAACACTCCCTAACGACTCACCATACATTTGTTAGATTTTTCTAACACTTTATGTATCGATAACAATGAGTCATCATCTTCCTCTCCTTTCTCCTTCTACCGCCAACACACACACACTCTCTCTCTCTCTCATTTTCTTCTCCAATCCTCCATTAAAGCTCCAACCTTCAAGCTTTCTCAAGCACTCAAGTCTTCCACCTACCGATCAATTCCATTTCCGAGTCCATATTACGCAAGGTAAGAACTTCTCCTACCATATGAACCGAACAAAAGCTTGTTTCCATCATTTTATTTTTTTCAAAAACTTAAGAGATGAAATAGGATGTTGATCCTTGTTCGATTCATGTTCTAGTATGCTTAGTAAACTAGACATCTAAAGCTTTCTTTTGGTACAGGGCATGTCCCCTGCTTCGAAATCCCCTGTTCTGTACAAGCTTACTGATCTGTGCAGGATTGTTCAAAAACTTAGATTCTAAGTTGAATTCTTCTCAACTTGAACCCTTTCGATCTTTTAAGTCGTTTCAAGTTAACGACTACTTTCTTTCTACTGACATAAGTGTCAAGTAGAGAACCGAATGAGTGCTAAACGAGATGTGTTCATATCTCGTTTCTTTTTAACTAAAAGAGTTTAGTTTAGCGTGCAAATGCTTAAAAGTCTAAAAGACTAAAACTTAATTCGAATTTCTGTATTCGTTTATCGTTTACGACTGAATTTTAAAGTATGATTATTTACGATGAAGAAGGAAGTCAACACAAGGACAAGACGTAAGATTGAAGAACGGAAGCTCGTATAGAAGTTCTGTAATTTCAAGTTGGGCTTTTATATATATGAAACAAAATGAGCAATGCTCAAAAACCTTTTCTTTATCGCTTTGATAATTGTGTTTTCAAAGTGATAATCATGGCATGAACTATTTGTTTTATGTGAGTTCTCTTGTACCTTATGAGTTAGCCAAAAAGGGGTTAACTAAATGATCGTCTTTGAGTTAATCAAAAAGGGACTTTCCAAAGTTTAGTGTACACTGTAGCCTGTGGTGTATGCAGTATCCTGTTGAGGGGTAGCCAGCCACGGTGATAATGAATGGTCAAGATTGAACGTAACATCTATGAAAAATGCTTGCAAGCTAAGTTATGAAAATGAGAAAGAAATATTTAGTAGACACGGTAATTTATTGAAAACTCTGATGTGCTACTGTAATGAAATGCCTGATTATCTATACTTATGATTATGTTTTCAGCAATGTGCTCACTAAGTACTATTGTACTTAGCCCTGCATATGTTTTCTAAATGTGCAGGTTGAAGCGATGGGAGCGGTGATGGTTGAGTTGAATAGAGATAGGGAAGATTTTAATATGTAGTTCACATTTCCGCTGCTAAACTCTAGACGCTCTTATGTTATATGTAAATCACTTTTGGGTTCAGTTCTGTATTATAACTTAGATGCTTATGAGAACTTTGTACGAGTGATCTTTTAAGATCAACTCTTTCTTTAAGTTAATGAGGTTTGTTCATGGAAATAATTCAGTCTTTTATGTCTGCTTAATCATTCATCCCCTTTCTTCCCTGCTTCTTTAATCCAACTCCAGTCGCACCTCGGCTTTGCCGTCCCTCGGGATTGGGGCTGTGACAGAGTGGTATCAGAGCAGTCGTTTCTGCTATGTATACAAACCTTTCTTCGAGTAGTAAGACAGAGAATTTGTATATCCTCTATATCCGAGTCTTCTTTCAAGTAAAATAGGGTCGTAACACTAAGTTTAAGAGTGTAGACGACAACTCAACCTCCCGCTACGTCGACTCAACGAAGGAAAGAAAGAAGAAAGAAAGAACGAAAGAAAGAAAAGAAAGAAAGAAAGGAAAGAAAGAATTTTAGAAAGTGTTTTCTTTTAAGAAAATTTTTGAATAAGTATTCCAAAAAGTTAAGAATGACAATGGTGTCAAGAATGAAATTTGAAAGTATAAGAAATATACTTGGTTTCTGTTATGTGGATTATGTGAAATTATTTGCGCAATAAATTCTTTTATTTGAAAAGTTTGATGGCACGAGAATCTAGATTGATTCTAGGGATTTTTCCCGGTTCGCTAAGAACATAGACTTGAAACTTAAGGTCTTTCCGATTCCTCGAGAACTTAGAGGTTTTAAGAACATAGTTCAAATGATTTCGAAAGGAGATCGTGAAACGGGAAGAACTTCTGTAGATGAATGTCACTTGCGTATAGTGACATGAACGAAGTCATTTTCAGTTGGAGTTCGCCACGCTAGAACTTCAAGAAGAGATTTGTTATAATTACTAAGAATCAAGTACGAATCTTAGTTAATTTCCAACGATCGCTCGATCCTGACGACGACTAGAACTTTGGTTCTAAAGTCATTTTCTAGTTATAATTCCCTTTTCTTTGGAATTTATTTCATACTTCGTAATTGAACGAAGAATACGATGAGTAAGAGATTCAAGTGTCGAGAAGGACAAAATCTTTTGTAAACGAATGTTACTTTTGAATAAGTAATATGAACAAGTAGACGTACTTTGTTTAATAAAGTAAGAATCGTTAAGAAATTTTTCCTTAAGGAAGAAATAATGAAAGAAAGTTTATAAGGAAATAAAGTAAGAAAGTAAATGAATAATATGATAAAGGATGAAAATAAAATCTTGAAATTTTATTTCTATATATTGTTTGAGTGCAATTTCTTGAATTGCTAGATGTTAAGATAAGTGGTTGTTTAAGTGGGTGATATTACGATTGAATAAGGAATATTCATTTTGTAATTTAAGAATTTCTTAAGATAAGTTATTTCCCTATCTGTTACTGATCCGTGTTTCTTTAAAACTTTTGTAGGATGGCTAGGACACACGTTACGGCTTGGAAGAGCACACCTTTGCCACAGTGTACCCTAACAGATACTTTATAGGATGATTATCACGGTTATGAGGCAGATTTTGGTGTGGAGGACATAGGGCAGATTGTGAGTAATTTTTCAGCGGTATACTATGCAGCACGGCACTTTATCTCAGAGAGTCAGGCTATATCCGAATTTGATTGTGCATCTACCGGACGAGTGGCGCGGTTAGGCGCACCGCGTGGCATGGTATTTCCTTGGAGTTTTTGGTGACGACATAGAGCCGACGGGCAACTACTCGGGATTCGCTCTAACTATACACGAGCGATTCTTTGATAGCAGGTTCATGGTGCCAGTCCCTTTTGAGCCACATCTTCTTTACCGTCACTTCCCAGCAGATACCGAGCCAGAGCATTTAGACTTGGACCCGGAGATGGCCACGTTGTTGGAGATACCGCCAGATTTTATACCTAGTGAGGAGTCAGACTCGGAGGCAGAGCCTTTAGAGGCGGACGAGGAGCCTGCAGCTATACCAGAGTTACCACTTCCACATAGACCACTTGAGGAGTTGATTCCAGGACCAGGACTCATAGAGATTGAACGTAGAGATAGCTGCCATATTAGGGTTATCTACTCCTTTTATACCCGAGCCTAGTGTAAGAGTTCGGGGGACCATTGAGATAGGACTGTTTGAGACAGGGTCAGGGTACCGAGAGATAGACATGGAGCTTTCCACCATGCTAGAGCTACCATCTCCACCGACACCGCTTGAGGAGGTTTGCGCAAAGTGGGAGGTAGTCAGAGGACAGTTAGAGGCAGGACCATCCAGAGTCCGGTTTAGGGAGGAGTACGAAGTCCGGTTTTATTCCAGAGGACCTTCTTCCCCTGAAGAAGCGTGCAGTAGAGATCGGTGATGATTATCTTGTTTCAGACTCAGAGGAGACAGTTTCGGATGGCACCATCACCACCCCCACTTGCACTTTTTGACGGCTCTACTCTGAGGGAGGACGAGGCACTCCAGCTCGTCTTTGGTTCAGACTCAGAGGAGGAGGATCCGGACGAGGATCCGGAGGAGGACCCGGAGGAGGACTATGTGGGTTTACAGGCCGTAGAGGGTAGTGCGGACTCGACTGCAGTTTGTTGAGCAGAGCGTCGTAGGCGCGTATTAGTAGTAGTAGTAGTTTCTTTTGTCCTGTACATAGTCGGATCAGTAACTAGTTTTTGTAGTACTCTAGCGGATACGAAATTTTATGAATCGTTTCCGTTCTAGTACTTCCAGTAGGTACAGTAATGCAGCTTGTTAGTGCATCCTGTACAGTTAGGCAGTCAGCTTAGTTTAGACTAGTAGTAGTCTAACTTTTTGTATAAGTCCTCGTTGGAGGCAGAATCAATATTATTTTGATGTATATATATATACATGACTCGTGAGAGGGTTTTGATCACAAGAAAGTTTCTTATAAATTCATGTAGTAAACCAGAATGTCAAATGAACACGTGTAACGAGAGTTTAGTTTAACTTAGAAAGTTAAAAGATTAAAGAGCTAGTATCGAAGTTATGTTCGATTTTTCTTTTTCCGTGAACTTGATTAAGTTGGAAAAAGGGTGAGTAAGTAAAAGAATTGTTTAAAAGAAAGGGGCTAATGAGAATTTCTGTTCCCTATAGTTAAAGAAAAATGCCGCACGAGAAATGTTAACAACAGACAGGGGACTGGTAGGCCCCGAGGACGTGGAAGACGTCAACCGGAAAATGAAAGGGAACAAGAACAAGAACGTAATGATACCCCTCCACCATCACCATCACCACCACCTCCACCACCACCCCGTAGGGATATTGAGGATCTATTTCCTCAAACGAAATCCGCCTGTGTTTAATGGATAGGGCAGCCCTAGCGATGCTGAGCTATGGGTGCGATCCATCGAAAGAATTTTCAAACTCCTCAGATGTACTGATGAGGAGCGACTATCATGCATAGCATTCCAGCTCTCTGGACCAGCGGATTACTAGTGGGAGGCAAGACAGAAGGTGATACCTGCGGAGCATCTGGCTCGACTTACGTGGGACGAATTTAAGGAAACACTGTACGACAAGTACGTGCCGAAGATGTACAGAGCTCAGAAGGAGGCTGAGTTTCTACAATTTGAAATAGGGTAAGATGACTGTAATTAGAGTACGATGCTAAGTTTGTGAACTGTCAAGGTATGCACCCACTCAGGTCGATACCGAAGAAAAGATTTCGAAGAAGTTCCGTGGGGGACTAAGACATGAATTGGGGATAGCATTAGCCAGTCATGGGGGACTGAGCTATACTGATGTTCTAGGAAGAGCCCTGGAAATGGAGGCCGTTGTGCCTGATGAGAAGAAAACTGTAACAACCACAACCAGCTCCAACACAAAACTAAAACCGAGGCTATTATAACAATAATAATAGTATTTTCAAGGAAAGAGAAAGTGGAAGGGGGGCAATAGTAGGGGCTATAATTAGAATTTCAACAACCAAGGAAATCAGGGAAGTGGTAATCAGCAAGGCTATCAGCAGCCTAGTCAAAACAACAACAAGAGGCCGTGGCAAGGAAACAACCAGTCAGGGTTGTATTTACAGTGGAAATGGGCAAACTGGAGCATGGAGAGGTAACAACCAGCAGAATCAGCCGCAAGGGCAGCAAAGGAATTTCAATCAGGGAGGAAATAACCCAGGGTGGGTTACTATTCCTGTTTGCCCCAAGTGTAACAAAACGCATCCCGGTGTCTGTCAAGTAGGCACTACCAACTGTTTTAACTGCGGACAGAAGGGACATATGAAGAAGGATTGCCCTAAACCACTGCAAGCAGTACCTCTGAGGGCCATACAAGTGCAACCACATCAACAAATGAATCAGCAGCAGTTTCAGCAGCACGCTCAACAGCAGCAGAATGCAAGGGCATGTGCGATCAAACAGGGTGCTCAGAATAAGGAAAAGGAAACCTTGCAGGTATGGGAAAACTTCACAACATCCCTATTAAGATACTATTTGATATTGGCGCATCGCATTCTTTTATTTCTGGTTCGTGTGCGGATAACTTAGATATCAGACCTGTAAGAGCTGCACACCCTATGAGAGTAGCCACACCTTCAGGAGAGATCACTACTTCCACGCATGTTTGCTCTAACTAGAACTAGAAATCGGAACTCTTAAGGTTAAGGCGAACAATTTGAACGTTATGATAATGTGGGACGTAGACATAATCCTAGGGATGGACTGGTTGTCAGAGAATTATGCACAATTCTCTGCAACGAGAGAAAGATCTCTTTCCAACCACCAGGAAGAGAACCGACAGAATTTCATGGGATTACAATGGGCAAGAGAGTACCGGTAATATCCGCCTTACAAGCCAAGAAGTTGATAAAAAAGAAGGGTTGCACAACCTATCTTGTGTGCCTAGTTGGAGAACCAGGAGCCGAGAAGACCATTCAAGACGTGAAATTTGTTAACGAATACGAAGACGTCTTTCCAGAAATTTTACCTGGTTTACCACCCGACCGTCACATAGATTTCTCGATTGACCTAGAACCAGGATCGTCCCCCAAATCTAAAGCCCCATATAGGATGGCACCGAAGGAGTTAGAAGAACTCAAATTCAATTGCAAGAGTTGCTAGACCTTGGTTTCATTTAGGCCGAGTGTTTCACCTTGGGGAGCACCAGTGTTGTTTGTCAGAAAGAAAGATGGTTCAATAAGGATGTGTATAGATTATCGAGAGCTGAACAAGATCACCCTCAAGAACAAAATATTCTTTGCCAAGGATAGAGGATCTTTTCGATCAGCTCAAGGGTGCAGGATTGTTTTCAAAGATAGATTTAAGATCAGGGTATCATCAGCTGAAGATTAAACCCGAGGACGTACCTAAGACTGCTTTTCGAACCAGATATGGCCACTACGAATGCTTGGTTATGCCATTTGGTTTTACCAACGCCCCTGCAGTATTCATGGACCTCATGAATAGAGTTTTCCACCCATACTTAGACAAATTCGTCTTAGTATTTATCGACGACATTCTCATTTACTCTAAGAATGAGAAAGAACACGAAGAACATCTGCGGATATTGTTGGAAACACTTAGAACTGAGAAAACTGTATGCCAAGTTCAGTAAGTGCGAATTTTGGTTGAAGGAGGTAATGTTTCTCGGACACATAGTTTCAGCTGAAGGAATCAAAGTAGATCCTGCCAAGGTAGAGGCAGTGCGTAGTTGGAAGTCACCAACAAGTCCGAACGAGATCAGAAGTTTCTTGGGTTTGGCAGGCTACTACAGAAGATTCATCGAAGGATTCTCCACGATTGCTAGACCTATGACGCAGCTACTTCGAAAAGAAAATAAGTTTAAATGGACGGACAAGTGTGAAAAGAGTTTCCAAATGCTCAAAGAAAAGTTAACCACAACACCAGTATAGCTCTTCCAGACGCAAATAAGGAATATATGGTGTATACAGATGCTTCGAAGAATAGGTTAGGTTGTGTTCTAATGCAAGACGGAAAGGTGATAGCTTATGCCTCACGACAACTTCGACCTCTACAAAGTTGAGTATCCAACCACGATTTAGAACTTGCAGCCGTTGTGCATGCATTAAAGATTTTGGAGACACCATCTTTATGGTGTAAGGGTTGAGATCTTCATAGATCACAAGAGTCTGAAGTATTTCTTCGAGCAGAAAGAACTGAGTATGAGACAAAGGAGGTGGCTCGAATTGTGTCAAAGATTACGACTGTAGAATCAACTACCATCCAGGAAAGGGCAAATGTAGTAGCAGATGCGCTTGAGTCGCAAGGCTCCAACCAAGTAGGATGTTTTGTTTGTCGAGGAAGAAACTCGGAGTACGAGAATTTGAAAAAGATGGAAATAAGAAGTGCTCGACACCACCAGCAACGATCACAAGTCAACTAGTGGCACTAGTAGCCACACACTGATTTACGAGAAAGAAATTATAAGTGCCCAGAGGAAGGACGAGTCGATGGAGAAGCTTCGCCTAAAGATAAGAACGGATAAACCAGACAGTTATTCCGAAGCACCAGACAATGCGATATTATTTGAAGGCAGACTTTGTATTCCTGACAGTGACGAAGAATTAAAGAATGATATCATGAGTGAGGCTCATGATACACCATATACAGCACACCCAGGGAGTAGGAAGATGTATCAGGACTTAAGAAAGAATTTCTGGTGGAATGGATTGAAGCGAGACGTTGCCTCGTTTGTAGAAAGATGTTTGGTGTGTCAGCAAGTGAAAGCCTTACATAGACGACCGTATGGATTGTTGCAGCCATTAGATATTCTAGAATGGAATTGGGAAGGAATAGCTATGGATTTTGTGACAGGTTTGCCTAAGTCAAGAAGAGGGAATACTGCCATTTGGGTGATTATCGATAGGCTCACGAAATCAGCTCATTTTATCCCGATTAAGACTACCTACGGGTCAGAGAAGTTAGCTCAGTTGTACGTCCATGAGATTGTACGTCTGCACGGAGTACCGAAGTCCATAATATCAGACAGAGATGCCAAGTTCACTTCAAGATTTTGGATCACCATGCAGAAAGAGTTGGGCACTGAACTTAACTTCAGCACAGCTTTTCACCCTCAGACGGACGGACAATCCGTCAGAATTTACATTCACTTTTTTCTTCAATACGAGTTCACCGGACGAGTTAGATTTCATCGAATTCGTAACTACCTAAGAAAGTATTCCTCGACTTTTTAATCGTCGTTTAAAGCCGGAAACGAGATATTTTCGTCTAAATAATCCACGCCAAACACTCTCTAACGACTCACCATACATTTGTTAGATTTTTCTAACACTTTATGTATCTATAACAATGAGTCATCATCTCCCTCTCCTTTCTCCTTCTACCGCCAACACACACACACTCTCTCTCTCTCTCATTTTCTTCTCCAATCCTCCATTAAAGCTCCAACCTTCAAGCTTTCTCAAGCACTCAAGTCTTCCACCTACCGATCAATTCCATTTCCGAGTCCATATTACGCAAGGGTAGAACATCTCCTACATATGAATACCGAACAAAAGCTTGTTTCCATCATTTTATCTTTTTTCGAAAACTTAAAGCATATGAAATAGGATGTTGATCCTTGTTCGATTCATGTTTCTAGTATGCTTAGGAATAGATTCTACGGATTGAATCATGAAGAAAATCACTCCCCTTTATTTTAGGTCATGACCGAAATTTTATAGAATTTTAGTGGGTTTGATCGTAGCTCGATTTCTTTGATGTTTGATCGATAGATTAGTGTTCTACATGTGTTTAATTGACTATATGAATTGATTTAGATTTTTCTAAAAATAAAAGTTGGAACATAAGAGATGAAGAAGGGTCGATCGATGTAGTAAATGTTATGATATGCATGTTATGTTTATGGAAATGAGATATAGGATGTATGAGGATGATTATATTATTTAATTGGGATTTTTCTAAAAACAAATTTGAAAATGTAAGAGACGAAAATGTGTCAATAAGTTGGAGCTCGTTAATGTTTTGATAACATGATTTGCGTATTAGTGATGCTCGTTAGATGATAATCGTTGTTGTAAAAGGTTGAACGAAAATGGAGAACGTAAGATTTTCGTTAAGAGACGAACGATCGACGATAAGTTGAGAATAGAATAATGTTTTAGGTTTATGATCCGAACCTTTGATAATCTTGTTAGTTAATGATCATAATCGGAAAGTTAGAACGAATTCTAATAAAGTTGGATTTTTCATAAGAGACGAATGAATGAACCTAAGTATCGTTAGAAAAGACGAATAAGGAAATGTAATTGGATATTAATGATCATTACTATTAAATGAACGAGTTTGTAGTTGACGGCTTTTTACATCCAAGATATTGAAATGATGAGTATAGTTGTAAACGAGAAGTAGAGAAACGAGAAGTTGAATTGTTATTGGTATAGTAAATGATTAGTTTGAAAAGACGAGGTTTTAAACGGCGTGCTTATAATCGAGAAATGAAAAGGAGTTCAGTCACCGCATATCCATACGTTGTTGACTGCCCTTGAGGTGTAATTTTCGTGAGAATTTAGGTTAGATAACAATAAGAACGAACCTAGAAAACCGTGCCGTCGATTTTATCGAGCATCAGGGTTTCACTCGGCAGTTTTGCGACCCTTCAACGGAAACTGCCATATCTCCTAGTTTGTTTTATCGGAATTGAGAGTCCGTAAATTGGAGAGTAAACTAGACAATCCGAGGCTTTCTTTTGGTACAGGGAATGTCCCCTGTTTTCAAAAAATTCCCTGTTTTGTACAAGCTTACTGATCTGTGCAGGATTGCTTCAAAACTTAGATTCTAAGTGAATTCTTCTCAACTTGAACCCTTTCAATCTTTTAAGTCGTTTCAAGTTAACGACTACTTTCTTTCTACTGACCTAAGTGTCAAGTACAGAACCGAATGAGTGCTAAACGAGATGTGTTCATAATCTCGTTTCTTTTTAACTAAAAGAGTTAGTTTAGCCTGCAAATGCTTAAAGTCTAAAAGACTAAAATTTAATTCGAATTTCCGTATTCGTTTATTGTTTACGACCGAGTTTTAAAGTATGATTATTTACAATGAAGGAGGAAGTCAACACAAGGATAGGACGATTGAAGAACGGAAGCTCGTATAGAAGTTCTGTAATTTCAAGATGGGCTTTTATATATATGAAACAAAATGAGCAATGCTCAAAAACCTTTTCTTTATCGCTTTGATAATCGTGTTTTCAAAGTGATAATCATGGCATGAACTATTTATTTATGTTCGTTCTCTTGTACCTTATGAGTTAGCCAAAAGGGGTTAGCTAAACGATCGGCTTTGAGTTAGTCAAAAGGGACTTTCCAAAGTTTAGTGTACACTGTAGCCTGTGGTGTATGCGGTATCCTGTTGAGGGGTAGCCAGCCACGGTGATAATGAATGGTCAAGATTGAACGTAACATCTATGAAAAATGCTTGCAAGCTAAGTTATGAAAATGAGAAAGAAAATATTTAGTAGACACGGGAATTTATTGAAAAACCCCGATGTGCTACTGTAATGAAATGCCTGATTATCTATACTTATGATTATGTTTTCGGCAACGTGCCCACTAAGTACTATTGTACTTTAGCCCTGCATATGTTTTCTAAATGTGCAGGTTGAAGCGACGGGAGCGGTGATGGTTGAGTTGAATAGAGATAGGGAAGACTTTAATATGTAGTTCACATTCCGCTGCTAAACTCTAGACGCTCTTATGTTATATGTAAATCACTTTTGGGTTCAGTTCTGTATTATAACTTAGATGCTTTATGAGAACTTTGTACGGGTGATATTTTAAGATCAACTCTTTCTTTAAGTAATGAGGTTTGTTCATAGAAATAATTCAGTTTTTTTATGTTTGCTTAATCATTCATCCCCTTTCTTCCCCGCTTCTTTAATCCAACCCCAGTTGCACCCGGGTTTTGCCATCCCTCGGGATTTGGGGCTTGTGACATGATCGTGTGCTATCCTTCCAGTACTAGCACTTCCAGACGCAAACAAAGAATATGTGGTTTATACTGATGCATCGAAAAATGGATTAGTTGTGTCTTAATGCAAGACGGACGAGTAATAGCTTATGCTTCACGACAACTTCGACCCCACGAAGTTGAGTACCCAACCCATGATTTAGAACTTGCAGCCGTAGTGCATGCGCTAAAGATTTGGAGACACCATCTCTATGGTGTAAGAGTTGAAATATTCACCGATCACAAGAGCCTGAAATACTTTTTTCGAGCAAAAAGAACTGAACATGAGACAAAGACGATGGCTCGAATTAGTCAAAGATTATGACTGTGGAATTAACTACCATCCAGGAAAAGGCTAATGTGGTAGCAGACGCATTGAGTCGCAAGGCTCCAACGAAGATAGGATGCCTTTTCGTAGAAGAAGAAACCTTAGTACGAGAATTCGAGAAGATGGATATCAGAGTGCTTGACACGCCAACAACGATAACAAGTCAGATAGCAGCATTAGAAGTTACACCAGATTTAAGAGAAAGGATCATTAATGCTCAGAGAAAAGACGAGTCAATGGAAAGTTACGAGTAAGGATAAGGGACAGATAAGCCGGAAGGATATTCTGAGGCTCCAGACAATGCAATACTTTATGAAGGCAGGATTTGTATTCCCCGACAACGATAACGAATTGAAGAACGAAATCTTGAGTGAGGCTCACGATACGCCTTACACAGCGCATCCAAGAAGTACGAAAATGTACCAGGATTTGCGAAGAAACTTTTGTGGAACGGAATGAACGAGACGTTGCCTCGTTTATAGAAAGATGCCTAGCATGTCAACAAGTTAAGGCTTTACACCGACGACCGTATGGATTGCTACAACCGTTGGACATCCCAGATTGGAAATGGGAAGGCATAGCTATGGACTTTGTCACAGGCTTGCCTAAGTCAAGAAGAGGAAACACAGCGATTTGGGTGATAATTGATAGACTTACGAAGTCAGCTCACTTCTTACCGATTAAGACTACATATGGATCAGAGAGACTAGCTCAGTTGTATGTCAGAGAGATTGTACGTCTGCATGGAATACCGAAGGTCATAATATCAGACAGAGATGCTAAATTTACCTCGAGATTTTGGATTACGATGCAGAAAGAGTTGGGGACAGAGCTAAATTTCAGTACAGCTTTTCACCCACAGACCGATGGACAGTCAGAGAGAACGATTCAGATTTTGGTCGATATGTGTGAGAACAGTGGTTTTGGATCGAGGCGCGAATTGGGAAGAAATTCTACACTTAGTTGAATTCGCCTACAACAACAGCTATCAGGCCACAATAGGAATGGCGCCGTTTGAGGCTTTGTATGGGAGAAAATGTAGATCACTGCTTTATTGGGATGAAGTAGGTGAGAGAAAGAACTTAGGCCCAGATGAAATCAATGAGATGATTGAGATAGTTTGACAGATTCGAGATAGAATGAAAGAGGCCCAGAGCCGACAGAAGTCGTATGCCGACGATCGTCGAACCAACCTTGAGTTTGAAATAGGAGATAAAGTTTTTCTTAAGATATCCCTGACCAAAGGAATCCTTAGGTTCGGAGTTAAGGGTAAGCTAAGACCCAAGTTTATAGGACCTTATGAAATCCTCGAGAGAATAGGATCAGTCGCTTATAGATTGGCCTTACCGCCAAGTCTAGGAAGCGTTCATAACGTTTTTCACATTTCTCAATTGAGAAAATATGTTTACGATCCTAAGCACGTTATTAGTCAGCAAGACGTAGTTCTTGAATCTGACCTAAGTTATGAAGAAAAGCCAATATCGATCTTGGATAGAAAAGTTCAAGAATTAAGAATCAAATCGATACCAATAATTAAAGTGCTATGGAACCATCACGGGCAAGAAGAAGCCACGTGGGAACTCGAGGAGAAGATGAAGGAGCGATATCCTCATCTTTTTGCAGAAGGTAAGCAAATTTCGGGACGAAATTTTTCGTAAGGAGGGTAGGATGTAATGCCCCGTAAATTCCTTACGTTCTAAAAATTTTAAAGTTAATTAAATAAATGGCTTTGCACGCCTAAGTTTACAATTTTTGAACTCTAAGGCTAACGGTCGAATCCGTATTAAAAATAAATTACAGAAGTCGGCTAGACGACTACTGTATTTGGGGTTAGCACGTACGAAAAGTTTTTAGTTCGTAATCTTAGAACGGAAAACCGTCTAATTTTTATAACCACGAATTTGCGATACGAACACGCCGAGAAAATTTGTTTTTTATGTTTTTCCGGACGGAACTCGGACTGTGTCGTCCCGAGTTTTTGTCAAAATAAATTTTGTAAATTTATTTTTCATTTAAGTTCATACGTTAGAATTTTTAAGTCAAATCGAATCGCGACAATTTTTGTACCCGAAACAACGTTTTTCGTCGTTCGTTTTTCCGTAAAGTCGGATCGCGCCGGAGAAACCCGTAACCCTCTAAAACTTTCTCCATGCAGCCGACACCTCATCTCCCTAGGTGGAAACATGCATGTTGACTTGTATAATTAAGTGACACCTTAACCTACACTTTCCATAGTTTCAAACCTTTAATCATATCAAACTTGAACAAAACCAATCTTCCATCTCTCTTTCACAACTCTCGTCTGCACCACTCCTCCATTCATCTTCATCTTCTTCTTCCTTCCATCCACCATTAAAGACACCTCTCCAAGAACAAGAAGAAAGAACACAAGTCAATCCATACATTCAATTCTACACATCCTTCTTTAAATCTTAAGGTATTTCTATCCTCCACAATTCTATCCAATTAGTTTTCTTTTCTTTTCTTTTCCTTCTTGATCGAAAAATTTGAGTAATGGAATAGATGTTTTGATCTTAGAATAATGAAATTAGATGTATTAGATTGGATAATTAGGGATTAAAGTGAAACAAAAACAAGAACCCTAAATATTGCATGAATGCCGAGATTTTTGGAGTATTTTGTAGGATTTTTATTTTCTTCTTTTGATGATGGATTCATGCTTAGTAGATGTTTAATTAGTAATTAGAATGAAAAAGATTTGAAAGCCCTATGTGTTTTGTGAATTTTCAATTAGGGTTTTGAATTATGAATTTAGGGATTTTTGCATGTTAGTAGATTTTGGAATTGCAATTGATTAATGGTTGTTATAATAGGTTGATTAGTGAATAAATGTTGTTAATTGGGGAAGAAAATCACCCCCTTAATATCTTCTTAAAACCAGAAATTTATAGGATAATTAGGAGTTTCCACATGTTTGATATAAGTGATGATTTGTTAGTTGATTTATGTTGCAAATCATGTTAGTTGGTTATAGAATTTAATTAAGAATTTTCTAAAAATGTTTAATGAAACATAAGAGATAAAGATCACCATATAAAATGAGTTATAATGATGTTATGATATGTTTGCATGCATAAAAATGATTCACGTTAGACGTAGTTTAACGTCGTAAAAAATTTGAAACGAAATCCGACAACGTTGAAAAATCGCGTAAGAGACGAACTTTTAATCGTATCTAATAAGTGAGAAGTTGGATGGGAATTCTAAGTTGATATTATTGTTTATGATGAAATTTAGAACATCTTTCTAGTTGACGTCATAAGCTTTTGAGTTAATCTAATATGAGCTATAGTGATAATCGAGAATTAGAACGCGTTTGAAAGTTTTTGTTGGTTTAGTACTTGTTAGTTGAAATCCGACGTTAGAACGTCGTGCTTTTGAGCGAGTTTTGAGAAGGAGTTCGTCACGTATGGAAGTACGTGATGACTGCCTTGAGAGTCCAGTTTCAAAAAAAAATAAAAATGAATACGAGAGTTTAAAACGAACCTAAGACGTTATACGTCGAACCTATCAAGCAATTAGGGTTTCACGGCAGTTTTGCAACCCTCGCCGGAAACTGTAATAACTTCCAGCTCGTTTATCGGATTTGTGATCCGTAATGGAGCGCGAACTAGACTTCCTAAGCTTTCTAGTGGTACAGGGCTCACCCCCTGTTTCCAAATCCTCTGTTCTGGACAGCCTCCAGAGTTACTGGACTGTGCAGTGAAAATTCAGTTTCTTGTTTTCTAAGTTGTTTAGTTCACAACTTAGTTTCTTTCGATCGTTTGAGCTGTTTTATCAAACGAATATCTTCCTATTGACCCTAGAGTCAAGTACAGGACCATGAGTGATGAAAACCAATCGAGATCTTATATCTTATCCTTTCTTTAAAGAAGTAATAAACGAGAATTTTCATAAATCGTTAATGAACTAAAACGTAAATCGCCTAAGTTGATTCTTTCCAACTTAGTTTCTTTTAATCTTTAAAGTCGTATTAAGACATCGACTACCTTCTCTACTGACCCGAGAGTCGAGTATGAGATCTTCCAAGTTCTAAACGAGATTGGTACGAGTCTCGTTTCCCGTTTAAGTAAAACAAATCTAGTAAGCGTGCAAATGTCTAAAGAATAAAACAACTAAAACTTGCTTCGATTCTCTTTAATCGATTATCTTTTTTCAACCCGTTTGTAAGTATGTTTATTTTACGATGAAGGAGGAAGCCAACTGTAGAGAAAGGACGGAAGATCCAAAGTTGGAAGCTTTTGCTTTAAGTTCTATAAATT
>CM055955.1:29529725-29673723 GCA_029490685.1 Schizonepeta tenuifolia
ATACCGGTGAAGTAAATTAAGGTATTTACTCTAAATAGTTTAACAGCAGGATAAAACCATCTAGAGTAGGGGGGAGTAGGGGTGTAAGGGGGTGTCACAATACCTCATGAAAATGCAAAAAACAAAGCAAAAAATAAATGAAATGCACGGATTGATGAAAACATGGCAACAAAATAGACTTGAAAAGTTAAGCTGCTAATGCAGCATTACCAAAAGTAAAGTAACAATGCAGCCACGGTCTGATTGGTGATAAAACGAAGAAGGCAGAGCCTTAATAAAGTGAACGGAAAGATAAAAGTTGTTCAAACACCAAGTTACATAGAAATCGTTCAACAAAAGCTAGAAGCAAAAGCTAGACTAAGGGTGAGCAGCATCCTCGTTCTCAACTGGCTCAGGAGAGTTGGCAGGATCATCTTCAAGCGCATCCTCTGATCCCCTTTGCTCAACAGCAGTAGCGTGAGAGGCTTCCCTACCTAAAGGTAAATATAGTGGGGGAAATGAAAGAATGCTAGAAAATCATAACAGCAGCAAGGTATGGATGCTAATGATAAGATACCTTGGGATTTGGCAACACGAAGGAAGTCCTCAGGAAAGAAGTCATAAATAGGTGGAGATGGTCAGAGAAAACAGCCTCCAGATCACAAGGGGCAGTGAGAGCCTCGAAAGCCTGCTGCATTATGGAGAGCCACCATGCTTGCCCAGGAATGGATAAGACATCACCCTTGAATGAGGGAGGTGGTGGCAAACGCCTCACTATAGTATCCACATCCACGTTTTCTTTAAAACCCAGCGCCTGAACCTTTGCTAGCACAGTCATAGCACATCTCTTAGCCAGGAAAGCGATGTCGCCCTTGATGGTCATCAGGTACTCAGGAGAAGACTTGTAAGCCTCTAAGAGACCCTCGTGGAGGATCTGCAATGCTCTCTGACCCAGTGTGGTCCGTAGAAGGAAACTGCGACACCAATGAACTCTCTCTGTGTCACGCCCCGACTCTCGAGGTGCGACTTACGAATAACAACAAACCTAAACAACTAAGAACTAACTCAAATAAAGGGAACATGCTCGGGGAAAACAAAGGCGGAAAATAAGACAATCGAATTTAGTTTTCAAAAGCATAATGAAATAATAACCGAGCATCTCAACTTCACTTTGAACGGGAATTCAAACAAGAAAATCATGCTGATGGGAAGGGAATTCCAACAAAAAGAGGAATCATACGAATATATACATCAAGGTAAGGGTTCATGTTCAACAACAACCAAGTTACGAGCCCATCGCTCGGGATTACAAGATAAAGGGGTTACGAATTCAACAAGCATTCAAAGTCTTCGAGCACAACGCTCGGAATCAAAAACATGAATATTAGAGTACTGACATCAACAGACATTAAATCAAAAAGATTGCAGCGGAAATTAGCATCAACTCCCAACACTTGCACGTATGAAGACGTACAAATGCCAGTCTGAAATTCTACCAAACTTAACCAACAAAACCAAACCACACTACCAAGTATCCACGCCATCGCCATCCAGTCAACCTGCATGTTTAGAAACACACGCAGGGCTGAGTACTTCGTACTCAGTGAACACAAGCCAAAACATTTGAATAAAGATGCTTTTTAAAGCTATATTAATTGAACTTGCCTTGCCAAACATCACAAGTATATAAGCAGTTTTGAAAACGGTTTTACTTGTGCATGTCAAAACATTTTTATTTAAAACGGACTGCGCAGTCAAATATCATATAATATAATAGCATGTATCATCTATCACAAATAACTTCATGTGCCGAGAAGTAGGCCTCCTTCTCAAACACTGTGACCGGCCCAACCGAAGCAAGGCTCACAGTCACCTCAACATATACCACACGTGGGTTCCTACTTTCACAGGATAATCACATCTTCATACAAATAGATGATAACACATACTAACTTCAATAAAATGGCAAGTCAATCACATTTGAAAACATAACATAATAGTCAATAGCATAACTAATTTTCATCGATCGATTTTGGTTCAGAAAAGCCCACCTGACTTCCGAAGAACTAGCTAGGTGGTCTAGGACTATTTGTCCTCACTTAACGATCCGTCCGGCTCGATCCTTCATAGGTCGACATCGATAGATAAGATATATGAAAGACGAACACAAAGGCGTTGGACTTAACTGACGGACTTCTATTTGAGTCGTCGCTCTCTTCGTTCTAACTTTTCTAAAGATCTCATGTTCTCATCTTTATTTCATTAACTCTATTCGAAAAGGTTAACTCTACTACTTCACATCGTATACTTTTCTCGTTCTAATTAATAACTTCATTATTACTATTCTATTACTTGAGCTTTCTTTCACAAACTTTAGTTCATTCTCAATTTAACAATCAATCATCTATCATACAAATTCAATCATATTTCACATTATAATATTATCATGCATTTAAACACTTATTCAAACATATAATAAAATCATATAAATCAAACACACTTCAAGGCACATTAACATGCATTCCATTTTGACCTTAAAATCTAACTCGATTATGCAATTCTTTTTATGAAGGCTTAAACTATTAACTCTATCTTTCTTATCTATATAGACAACGCTTCGTTCTACATCCGCTATCTTATAAGGTATTTTATAACTTTTATTTATTTAACAAAAATTCTCTTAGCTCTTAATAAACTCTTATGAAATTATAAATTCTTGTTCAATTCTAACTTGATTCTCATTTCTTAACTCGAATATTATTCTTTTAATTATTATCTCGGTTTATCTTTTCTTCGCTTGATTGGAAATAACGTACTCAATTAATTATTTAATTAATCTTCTTTCATCTTAATATTCGACATCTTATTTTATTCTCATTTTCTTGATCAACTTATATGAGTATCTATTTTAACTCGTCTAGCATCTTTTCTTTACTCAAATTATCTTCCTTGTTATTTCTTATTGATTAATTCTTATTAAACTCAGTTTTCTCTATTTTGTTTACTTCTTTAATAATTTCTTCTTTATTTGTTTTAAATCTTTAAGCTATTTCTTACTTAATGATTTCTTTATCTTTTGCTAAACATTTTTATGAATTTCTTCACTTTATTATAGAAGATCTTTTTATTGTATTTTTAGTAAAATTTTCAAGTTTTTAATTTTAATACAAGGTATTTAATTAATAAATCGTTTATACATCTTTCATCTTTTATTTAATTAAAAGCTTTTCAATTTTTTTAAGTCTTTTATCAAAACTTCTATCTTTATTCCATATTTAAATTATTCACTAATACATACTTAAACATCCAATCCTTTTTATTATTTTTACACTTAATTCTACAATTAATTTCTTTCAAAAATGTCAACATGCAATCTTATTTTCTTCACTTAAACACATGTATGATTATACTAACATAACATACAATCATTTCATAGATTAAAACATCACTCTATACATCAACAAAATCATCAAAATAATTTCTCCATTTTCTTCAAAAACACACGGCATTTATGCCTATTTTTATGCAATTCGTTTCTCAATTTTTCATGCATATAATCTCATTACTAACATGATAAAAATAACAATTCAAGCATCAAAATAACAATAACTCAAATATTCATATTTTTCCTATTTTTACTATATTTTTCGGTATTCATCATTTTTTTAGGGTTTTAGTTTCTTTTTCTTCTCTTAATTCATCGATTAATACCTAGTGCTCGATTCTCCTAACGAATTCTTCTCACTCGATTAGCACATGCATATCCTAAGTTTGCCTAAACATAAATTAAATAACATGCATGCATAGATCTTTCCTTTAGGACTTATAGACATACATTTTTACAACTAATCAAATGAAATCATACTTAAATAAATGGAAATTCTTCTCTTGGCTCTTGGGATTGAAATGGATGGAAATGATAGCTTCAAAGCTTGGATCTTGAAAGAAAGAAGAATATCTTCTTGAATCCTCAAAGAAAAAGAAAGAATATAGGATTAATCATCCATAGGTTTTAGGAATCAAAATAAAGAAAAATGTTGGAAAATTCTTGAATTCAACTTCAAGAACTTGGAAATTTGTACCTTTCTTTGAAAATATGGATGGAATGGATGGAGGATGGTGTTCTTTACTTCATTTCCATGGATGATAAGCTTGAATCCATGGTTGCATGTGAAGAAAAATCAAAGGAGGTGTGAGAGAGAGGGAGTGCCGAGAGTAGAGAGATTGAGAGAGGTTTGAGAGAATTTTTCTTGTTTTGTGAGAGAGAGATCGAATGGAGAGAGAGAGAGATGTAGGTTGATAATGAAATGTGGTCTCTCTTACTTGTCTTGGATGAATAGGATTCAAAATTCAACAAAGTGAAAAAGAATTAAACTTGTTGGAAATTGTAAAAACAAGACTTGATGTTTGATTTGAAATTAACTTGTATGCATAATTCAAGCAAGCCATGTACAAGACACCACTATGTCTTGTTGGTCTTGGAAATTGAGGGTTGATGGGAGAGGGTTGTGAGGTGGCGAGAGAGGGAGAGAGGTGGTTGACACGTGTCGTCGTCGTGTCGTTACGGGTATTAATTATCCGGTCGTAAAGGTTTTCCGGGTAAAACAATTCGTATTAATTCCGTTTTGTTCTATTAACGGGTCTAACCTCTTCTCATTTCACTTTTGACACTAACTCGTCCCAATCCTATGTCACGTCTCAAATTAAAAGATTAAAGGCTTCGATCATCTTAGTTCTTTAATTCTTAAAAGAATTTAATCGGCTTATTATTTCGTTTATTAATCCTCTTAAACTAATGCCTCATTTCTCTTCTCAATTCTCGGATAAGTTCTTATCCTATCTCAGTGATTTTAAAAGAAATTCTAAATTCGAAGGTTCTAATTTAATTCTATTCTAGGTTCATCGGCGTAAACATATTTCTCGGCGATTAACGCTATGTTATCTTAATTAAACAAACTTCTCGGGATTTTTCTAGAATTTAATCTCATACTCATTTTCATATAAACGACTCAACAAACATATCACATCATCATCATCTCAGATAAATAGAACAGATAAATTCACACAAGATTCGCAAGGCAATTTAAACGTTTTATTCAAAACTCATCGATTAGAAAAGAAAAATTTTACTCCTAAATTCTCATCTTTGAACTACTCGGTTAATTAGACGCTCTCTTAAAGGGATAAAAACTCGGGGTATCACACTCTGTGTAGCCTGACTGGTAAGAGAGGTTGGCAGCTTGGAGGAGATTCTTGGTGTGCTCAAGCTCTCGGCTGATTTGGGTGAGATGCTGGCTTAAGTCTATATTGATTGAACTAAGAGAGGCATTCTCTTTAGATAGTGAAGACAGTTTCTCCTGAGAACCCAAAAGCTCTTGATTCCTCCTTTTCAAATCATCATTAGCCAAAGAAAGTTGGCTACTGGAACCAAGAATGTCTTGATTCTGATGTTGCAAATCCTCATGCGCCTTAGTCAACTCTTGCAGCTGTACTTGGCAAGCCACTAGTGCATCCCTCAAACTCCCTACCTCATCCTCATGGGAATCATCTTGAAATTGCAGCAATTGCCCATGCGCGCTCATCAACTATGAGAATGATGAAGTGAAAAGAGTGGAGTTACATGAAAATAAAAGAGCATAGCTATTAGGCAGACAGATAAAATGCCACGAGAATTCGAAGAAAGGTACCTGTATCAAACAATGAGAGCTTCTCTCTTGGAGTTGCCTCTGAGAAGGAGGACCAACTCTTGTCTCCTCTTCAGAAAGAGGGAGAGCTTGCAGAAGGGAAAGGCATTCTGAAGGAGGTAGTTGACCGAGAGGGCTAGAGGTCTGACCCCTGAAAACATATCCTGATGAATCAACACCACGAGGAGGTGAACTTCCCATGAAGGGGGTATGCTTGGTTTTCTTAGCAGCCCCCGAACAAATATGTGAGAGAGGGGGCCTCTTGGTGTGAACAGGGGCGTCCACTCTAGTTTTCTCCTGAGGAGGTGGAGGAGGCGGAGCATCCAAGGTTGTTTTCCCTCTGCTGGAAGTCTTAGTGGGAGCACCATAGTTCCGAGATTTGGTGGCAGTGGGCTTGATAATAGCACTCGCTGAAGAAGGGGCAATGACTGGTAGTGGTCGTGAAGGCAATGAAGCCGCAGAAGGAGCAGGATTGAGAGGGTGTGGGGAGTCAACACCTTCAGCATCTTGACGGGCTTGCTCTTCCAGCAGAACAACAAAATCAAACTCATTATCATCAGGCAATTTCACATCCTGAACCCAACTCATTTCTGCAAAAGAAAGAGTAAAGAAAAAGGATTAGATTAACTCAAAGGGTAAAGTTGAGTAGTAAACACAAAGAGGGGAAGAAACCCACCCTCAGGGGAAAAGGAATGATCTCCGCGAGGGGCCAGTCCGAAAAAGAAAAGCACGCAAGGGTTGGACAAGAGGGAACTAAGCGGAAAAGCTTCAGTTTGAGCTTTGGCCGTCAGCATGGACAACACCTTGAGATTAATGGGGGCGATGTTAAAGAGAGTTGGGCGAGGTTGCCTTAGTAAAAGCTTTCGCCAAGGACGGCGGTCGAAAGGCCAACTGCCTTGCTTCGGAGTGACTACGAAGTATCTCTCCCGCCATTCCTTACCCAAAGTACGAGAGGGGCACAAATTTTGGGCAGGACCCTTCGCCCGGGCGCTAGCATAGTAGAAAGCACCCATGGGTTTCACATCATAAACAGTTTGAAATAAGGAGGGAGAAGGGAAACCCCCATTGCCACGGAGCAAGATAAAGAAAGTGAGAATGGTTTTGATGGTGGAGGGGTGGAACTGGTTAGGCCATAAGTTGTAAAGGTCACACACTTTCACCACAAAATCAGGAAGCGGAAATCGTAAACCTAATTCTATCTGATTGAACCAGAAAGCTACTGAAGGGTAAGTTAGGAGATGAGGGCGCTCATAAGCATAGGGTAGCCGAAAATCAAATAGATTATCACAGTTTAACCACGACTTTACTATTTCTAATTCTGGAAGGGTTAGAGTGGATTCACCTGCTATAGCATCAGGGGAAAAGACGCGGATAGAAGAGTTCG
The DNA here is from genome assembly GCA_029490685.1 of Schizonepeta tenuifolia. Taxonomy (NCBI): domain Eukaryota; kingdom Viridiplantae; phylum Streptophyta; class Magnoliopsida; order Lamiales; family Lamiaceae; genus Schizonepeta; species Schizonepeta tenuifolia. The sequence continues at coordinate 29,536,773 of CM055955.1, forward strand.
GAACGGGAGAAGAGACTCGAGCAGAATGAGTGGGGGAGTCAGTCTCCATCGCATCCTGGTCAGAAAGAGAAGATCCGTCCGCTAGATTTATCACCTCCTTAGGATTAGCAGAAGTGGCTGACCCCGAAGGAGCCTTGACGGATAGGCGACGGGAACGCCGAGTAGAAAGTTTTTTCCCTTTCTTGGGAGCGCGGGAAGAAGTTTCTGACTGGGAATCTCCGTGAAGAGGAGAAGGAGGATTCGCATCAGAAACTTGAAGATGAGAGTTGTCGGAAAAGGTATCTTCCTCTGAATGGGAAGTAGAACGAGCCATGAGAAAATATGAAAATGATTAGCAGCAGTGAAAAGATGGGAAGAGTGAAATGAAGAAGGGAAAAATGATGAAATCCCTAATATGCCGAAGGAAGGATAACGGTTGGGAAAAAGTAGGGGAGTTGCAGAGTCCCCCTCCATTTCCCCATAAAGCGGCTTATTTTAAAAATTCAAATAAGTCAGGTCTCTTTCTGAGAACTCAGATGGAGGTCCAGTTCAACGGAGCGAGAGAAGGAAAGCACTACTCTATATTTGCTGAAAGTAATGCTGCAAATTTAGAGTAGGGGGGAGTAGATGTTATGACATAATATCTACCAGGTCTCATGGAGACCTAGATCTTACACCTGAACTTAATGGTACTCAATAAAAAGCATTCTGGGTACCTCCTCGTCTGACCTAAGGGAGATCTCAGAATAGGTACATGTATCAGATACCTGATCAGGTATCTGACTAGCGTCTCAAGCCAGGACCTGCAAAAGAGAGCTGGGGTAGGTCTCGCAATCTTTAATAAGTCTGACATCTGCAGAACGCTTTATCCAGTCGAACTGGGGGTTGTCGGACAGTACAAGCACTCAATGATGAATGACACGAGAACACGTGTAAAGGTAATATCGGCAAAGAATCAAGAATACACAACTTCATTTCCAAGTAATCCAAGGAGTATATATACTGATGGGTATCCATTTCACAGCCAGGTTCACCATCTTGTTTCTACCCACTATTACATTCATTTCTCTCTCTTCACCACCGAAACCTAGAAAACTAACTTGATCGTCGGAGGTGGTTCGCCGGAGAACACTCCCGGCCCTCCTTTTTCCCTTGCAGGAATCCGGTAGCGGGTGGTCCGATTTGAGAGAATATCTCCTGCGCGAAGAAGGAGAGTGGTGTTTAGGTAGATATTGAGCATGTCCATTTTTATCATTCTCGTTTATTATGATATATATTTTCTGGTTACATTAGTAAGATACTTGCGTTAGTCTTTGGAGTGGACTTAGAGGAGGATCCTATGGAGAATCTTGAGAAGGTTGTGGTTTGAAAAAGGCAGCGAGGACTCGACTGCAGCTTCATGAGTAGTCAATTATAAAAGTGTTAGTAATTTTAGAATGTTTTTGTATATAGATTGGATCAGTGGACTTCTTTTTGTAGTACTTCTGCGAATATGATATTTTACGAACCGTTTCCATTTCAAGTACCTTGTATAGGTAAAGGAATGCACCTGGTTAGAGCATTTTGTACGTAGACAGGCAGTTGGCCTAACTCAGATTAATCGTAGTCTAATTTTTGTATAAGTCCTCGTTGGAGGCAAAACAGTACTCATTCGACGAGTATATATATTTATGACCCTGTGGGTGGGCTTAGATCTCATAAAAGTTTCTTCGGATTGTGTTTAGTTGAATAATCTTATTTAACTTGGGAAGTTAAAAAGTTTAAAGAGCTAGTATCAGAGTATTATCTGTTTCTCTTCCGTGAACTTGTTTAAGTTAGAAAAAGGGTTTAGTGAGTGAGCGAAAGCTTAAAAGCAAAAGTGCTAATGATAATTCTTGTTTCCTATAGTTTCAAAAATGCCGCCGAAAGTAGTTAACACCAGAAGAGGACCTGGTAGTCTTAGAGGACCTGGTAGAGGTCAAGGACAACATGGAAGCCAAAAAGAGCAAAAACACCAAGCAAAACCCTTCACTCCCGCTACCCCCACAACATCGTAACATTGGGGATTTATTCTTCAAAAGAAATCCACCTGTTTTTAATGGATCCAGTAAACCAAGTCTGCACGGAATACCAAAGTCGATAACATCAGATAGAGATGCCAAATTCACTTCGAAATTTTGAATCATTATGCAGAAGGAGTTAGGTACCGAACCAAACTTTAGTACCGCTTTTCACCCCCAGACGGATGGACAATCCGACAAGACGATTCAGATACGCGTTGTTATGCTAAGAACGGTAGTATTGAATCTAAGTGAGAATTGGAAAAAGATTTTGCCGTTAATTAAATACGCGTACGACAATAGTTATCAGACTATGACAAGTATTGCGCCTTACGAGGCCTTATATAGAAAGAACTATAGTTAACCGCTTTATTGTAAAAGGTAGGTGAAAGAAAGAACCTAGGACCAGATACGGTCAGTAAAATGATCGAGATCATTAGGCAGATTCGAGTAAGAATGAAAGGAGTTTAGAAAAGATGAAATGAGATACGCCGATCAGAACTTAAATTCGAAAAGGGAGATAAAGTTTTCTTCATATTTCTCCATTAAAAAGAATCATTAATTTCATGACAAGTATAAACTTAGACAAAGATTTATGTGATTATTGATATCTTAAAAAAGATAGTTTTAATGTGTATAGATTGGCCGCGTTGCCAAGTCTATGGAATGTTTATTTATATTTGTGTATCTCGTTTGAGAAAGTACGTGTTCGATCTTAAACACGTAATCCTCCAGCAAGACGTTGTTCTTGAGTAGGATAAGTTATGAAGAAAGGCCGCAATCGATCTTGGATCGAAAAGTGCGAGAGTTAAGAAGCAAGTTAGTACGAGTAGTAAAAATGACATGAAGTCACCACGGGCAAGAAAAAGCCACGTGAGAACTCGAAGAAGAGATGAGAAAGAAGTACCCCGAACAGCTTAAAAGAAGATATGCAAATTTCGGGACGAAATTTCTTGTTAGAGGGGTAGGATGTAATACCCCAGATGTTTTTCCGACGAAAAATAAATAAAAAATTGATTAATAATTAAGGCTTTGCACGCCTAAGTTAAGGATTTTCGATTCTAAGATTTACGGTGAAATCTGTTTCAGAAAATAAATTCCAGAAGTCGGTCGAACGACTACTGTATTAGGGTTTTCGCGTCCGATAGATTTTTCGTCCAAAAACTCAAAATTAAAAACCGTCAGAAATTACATTCACTTTTTCTTCGATACGAGTTCACCGAAGAAAGTTAGTTTTTATGATTTTTCCGGGTGAATTTTAGACTGTCTAATCCCGATTTTTTCTCGGATTTTGAAAAACGAATTAGGTTTTCCGAGTACGTGATTTATTTCTAATCTAACGGATGAATTAGATTTCGTCGAATTCGTAACTATCTAAGAAAGTATTTCTCGACTTTTATAATGTCGTTTAAAACCTGAAAACGAGATATTTCCGTCTAATAAATCGAAACCAAACACTCCTTAGCGAGTCACCACTCTTTTGTTAGATATTTCCTTCACTTTATGTAAGTATACATGAGTTATCCATCTCTCTTTCTTCTCTCCCATTACCGCCATCTTCACTCTTTCTCTCTCCCATTCTCTCTCAAATTCCTCCATTAAAACTTCTTCTTCAAGCTCTTCTCAAGAACACAAGTCCTCCGTCTACCGATCGATTTCATTTCCGACTTCATATTCGGCAAGGTAAGAACATCGTCTACGGTTATGAACCGAACACAAATCCTTTCACCATCATTTCATTTTTTTCGAAAGCATAGAAGGTGAAGAAGCATGTTGATTCTTGTTCGAATTCATGGTTCTAGTATGTTTAGAATTAAGTTCTACGGATCGAATCATGAAGAAAATCATCCCCCTTTGAACCTTTATTATTACCGATTTTTTTTGTGAGACTAGGGGTTTTTCCTAGTTCGATTTCTTTGATGTTAGATTGATAGAATAGTGTTCTACATGTTGTTAATTGACTATATGAATTAATTTAGATTTTTCTAAAAATAAAACAAATGTGTAAGAGAGGAAGAATGCATGTTTTAGTATAGTAAATGATATGATATGCTTGATTGGTTAATGGAAATGAGATGTAGGATGATTGAGGATGAATATATATTTATTTGAGATTTTTCTAAAAATAAATTGAAAAATGTAAGAGACGGAAACACGACGTTAAGTTGAAGCTCGTTAATGATATTAGAATATGGTTTACATATTAGTGATGCACGTTAGATGATGATCGTTTTGTAAAATTTGAACGAAAACGGAGAACATAGGATTTTCGTTAAGAGACGAACAATCGATGATAAGTCGAGAATAATAATGATTTAGGATTGTGATTCGAACCTTTGATAATCTTGTTAGTTAATGATCGTAACCGTAAAGTTTGAACAAATTCTAAGAAGTTTGAAATTTTCGTTAAGAGAACGAAGAAACGAGTTTTAAAAAGCCGGTAGAAAAGTCGAATAAGGAAATCCTTTTTAATAATAATGATTGTTATTAGTTGATGAACGAGTTTGTAGTTGACGACTTTTCCATCCGAGATACGAGATGTTATGAGATATAGTTAAGAAACGAGAAGTGGATGAACGAAAAATGAAAAATAGGATTTGAATATGAAATTGTTTGGTATAGTAAATGGTTAGTTGGAAATGACGAGGAAATGCTCGTCGTTTGTTTAATCAAAGGCGTGAATGTGAACCCGATTAAGGGATTCTGCATATAGACTGTATTAAGATGAAAATTTCGTGAAAATAAAAGTGGAATAATATTGATCGAACCTAGGGAATCGTGCGTCGAGATTTGTCGAGCATTAGGGTTTTCGCGCGACTGTTTTGCGACGTTTCACGGAAACTGTCATAACTTCTAGCTCGCTCAAACGAAATCGAGATCCATAAATTGGAGAGTAAACTATGCACCCATGGCTTTCTTTTAGTATAAGATTCATCCCTTGTTTCGAAAGTACCCTGTTTTGTTATGAACTTACTGACCTGTGCAGAAATTTCCAAAGCTTAAGTTTCTTAAGTTGAATCCTTTTAACTTCCTTCCTTGTGAACTTTTAAGTCGTTCTAAGTTATCGACACCCATTATCTACTGACCTAAGTGTTCGAATAATTGAGCCGAGTCAGTTTGTAGATGAGAATTAATCGAAGTCTCGTTTATTAGTTAATCAACAAGGAAGTAGTAAAGTGCAAATACCTAAAAGACTAAAACTGGTTGTGATTTCCTGTTTGTTTTATCGATTGCGTTCAAGTTGCTTAAGTTTTGTTTATTTACGATAAAAAGGGGGAAGTCCAGCACTGAGGATAGGACTGAAGACCAGAGACAGAAGCTCAAATAGTAGTTCTGTAATCAGTCAGGTGGGCTTTTCTATATACGAAATAAAATGAGTGATGCTCGAAATTATTTACAGCTTTGATAACTGTGTTTTCAAAGTGATAATCAAGGCATGAAATATTTGTATTATGTGAGTTCATTTTTGCCATTCTGAGTTAGCCGACTGCTTCCAGAAATTATGAGTTAGATACAATGGGGCTAACTAAATCGACTCGTACTCTGAGTTAGTATACAAGGGGGACTTTCCAGAGTTGTGTACACGGTAGCCAGTGTGTGTGGTACCCTGCGCCAGCCACGGTGAGGAAATGTTGGGCAAATTGAACGGAACATCTATCAGAAAATGCTCGCGCGAGTGGATTTATGAGAAAAGAAAATATTTAGTAGACACGGGCCTTTATTGAAAAATCCCGGTGTGCTACAGAAATGAGATGTCTGATTTATCTATACTTATTATATGTTTCGGCAATGTGCCCACTAAGTGCTATTTGTACTTTGCCCTGCATATGTTTTATAAAATGTGTAGGTTGAGCGACGGGAGCGGCGGTGGTTGATGTTGAGTTTAAGAAGTGGTAATTAGAATAAGAACTTGTATTCAGCTTTACGCTTTTCCACTGCCAATCTCTTTTTGAAGTTAATGTATCTTTCTGTTTGGTCTAAACCCCGTACAATTAACTCAGTTTCTTTTTGAGAACCTTGTCGAGTGATCCTTCGAGATCAACTCTTTCTTTTTAATTGAAGTCTTGTTCATAGTAGTTACTCTGTTATTAATGTCTGTTTATTCGTTCATTCTATTCATTTCCCCCTTCTTCCCCGCTTCTTTAATCCAACCCCCTAGTCGCACCCCGGCTTTTGCCGTCCCTCGGGATTTGGGGTTGTGACAGAATTGCTATTAATTAAAGAAGTATAGAAATTCAAGAAGTATGAAGAAATGAGTTAGACTTTTATTCTTATAGCTATGTGAATTAAATAGAGTTATAAGTAAAATAAGACCTATAGAAATAATATAAAATTTAGTGGGATTTATTAATAATAACAACATTTGAAAATTTGAAAATAAATTAGGAATTTATTTTTTTAAGAGGAATTGGATAAATTAATGTTATAAGGACTCATTTGGAGTAATTCTAAGTATATTAGCAAGTGACATATTGAAAAAGATTAAGAATAAAGAAAATAACAGTTTGTGCAGTAAAAATAAAAACGAAAACTGTAAAATTTTGCTAAGTAAAAGTTTTAATGGATGTTATTAATGTAAAGATGAGATTAAAACAAGTAAGATTGCCACTTGAATCACTTAATTTGGAGTTCATATGACCAAGTTATGAAAGAATCAATAAAATCAATAAATAAAGTTTAATAATCCGAAAATAAATAAAATTAACTAAGTTAAAGGATTAGAAGAGTCTAAATGATTAAATCAAGGATATTAGAAGTAGAATCAAGCAAAGACAAACTCTTATTAAAAGAGACGAATACTAGAATTTAATAAGAATAAATAATATTTTCTTAATTTATGTGTCCAAAAATATAATCGAATGCAAATTTATTCATTTAAAACTATTTATATAAGATATGAATTTGAGAATATTCGGAGCACGTGTATGTATATATATATATATATATATATATATATATCTTGAAAAATGTGCCAAATGACGACTCAATAAAAGTAGAATAAAAGTCTCGAATTCAAAAATAAAAAGTATATATAGAATCCTTGAAATTTTCTACGAGAAATGAAGTTAATTCCATAAGAAAACGAGAACTAAAAATCCGAGTTAAAAAAATCGAACAAAATAATAGAATATAAATATTGAATATTTATACAAGTGTTGCATGAATAAATATGTGTCATGTATGATGTGTTGTGTATAAGTATTGATATGTTATGTATGCATGATTAAGCATATTTCTTGAATTTGTTTGAAATGAATTGATTAAAGAAATAAATTTCACTAAGTTATAAGTTATTCTTTCATTAACATTTTAAAGTATAGGACTTGGGTAGAATTTAAGTACCCTTTCCTAAATTTTAAAGTATAGGACTTGGGTAGCATTTAAGTACCTGAGCGTTTACGAGTAGATAAACCGAGAGTCTCGAACCCGAGTCAAGTAGAAGCCCGAATAAAAGGATTAAGTATTTGTTTCTCCAAACTCGTCCTTATCGAAAATCATTTTAGGACCGAGTGGAAGCGAAAAGTGATTCGCGAAGAAAGGAAAAGAAAAGGCCGAGCAAGTATCACGCGACAGGTGGGCTTTTCTAAACTAAAACAAATGACGCGAACAGTAACTGTGAGCCTTGCTTTGGTTGGGCCGGTTACGGTGTTCGAGAAGGAGGCCTACTTCTCAACACCAAATAAAGATAAGTTGTAGATCGATTCATACTTAGAAAATATATATACCGCGCAGATATTTTTCAAAGCAAAATATTTTTAAATGCTGTCACAAGTTGTTATTTTCCAACTAATATTATTACTAACTTTTGTGATGCAGCAAAACAAGCAAGTTTTCGATTATATAGCTCTAAGAGCAAGTTTTGAACTGTTTTCGGCATGTGTTCACTGAGTATGAAGTACTCACGGCCCTGCATGTTATTTCTAAAATGTGCAAGTTAGCTCGGATGGAGATGTGTGATGTGCTTGAGCGGTTGTTGTTCTAAGATCGAGTCTTTTGTTTAAGCTTACAGTTGCATGTCTTCATACATGTAGCTGTGGGAACCTTTATGTGTACACATTCAATCGATACTTAATTCCGCCGTTGCACTGCTTTTGATCATAACTGCTTTTGAAACAATGAGCTCTGTGTTCGAAAACTTATTACCCTAAATTTCTGCTTGATAATATATATACTCGTTTCATTACCCTTATTCACTTGGTTCGTTAATTCCTCACTTTCGTTCTCTGTAAATTTTACTTGATCATATAATTGCTCGTTTCATTACCCTTAATTATTTGGCATGTTAAATCCTTGTCTTCATATGCAATTTACCTTGTTGAAAGCATGAATTCAATTTGTTATCACTTTCAATATATAAAAATCCTTGAAATCGAGCATGTTCTTTGTTAAATATTTAGTTGTTTCACCCTCACTGTCCAATGGATTCTAGTCGCTTCAACACATTAAAATTCGGGATGTGACAGTTGGACTAGTACTTGAGTAGAGTCGAAAAACCGAGAAAAGATAGATTTAGTCGAGCTGAGATAAGTTAAGAAACTCGAGTCAAGTAGAAGTCCTTCAGCCGAGCGTTAGAACTCATTTCATTTTTCGAGAAAGTAGACTCATTCTTATAAGATGTTATTCTTGAAGGAATGAGCGGGACCGGGAAGTGGAAGCAAGAAGAAGAAGAAGTTTGCCCCGACTAACCTTCATCAGTCAGGTGGGCTTTATAAACCGAGAACTATTGAATGCTATTACTTATTGATTATTACATGAGTTTTTAAATTAATTAACTTGCCATTTTATCTGAGTTTCGGTATGCTTGATCATCTACTTGAGTTATTATTATCCTGTGTGAGACAGGAACACACGTGTTGTTAATTAAATTATTTGAGGTGACTGTGAGCTTTGCTTCGGTTAGGCCAGTCATAGTGTTTTAGAAGGAGACCTACTTCTCGAAACAGAGATGATGTGGTAGATTGATTCATACCTTCTTACTGTTATATATATGTTAACTGCACAGTCGTTTCAGAAAAGAAACTGTTTTTGCATTCACAAGTAAAATGTTTTAACTGTACTAACACTTGTGATGCAGTGGCAAGGCAAGTTCAATTATATAGCTCTATCAAGCAAGTTTTAATTTTTTTTTGGCATGTGTTCACTGAGTACGAAGTACTCAGCCCTGCATGTGTTTTCTAAACGTGCAGGTTAGCTCGAATGTAGATGGTGAGGATTGCTCGGCAGTATGTGTTAATAAGTCGAGTCGTTTGTTTAAGCTTGTAATTGCATGTCTTCATACATGTAATTGTTAGGACTTGAGTTTGAGATTTCGATGCAACAACAATATTTTATTTGTCTTTCAAAACTAATACTCCGATGTTGTGATGATACAATGAGCCTTGTGCTTGATACTATTTCGTATTTTCCCCCGACTTCTACTTGATATTCATTATGATACTTGATTTATATATCGATGTTCTTTTCTTGAGTTAAGATTTGAAAGCATGTTATTATTTGTTATCGCTTTCAAACTATATTCCCTTGTTCCCGAGCATGATCCCCTGTTGAGTTATGTTTATTTCTATTGTTTCACCATCACTGTCCAATGAATTCTAGTCATTCCTACACCCTTGAATTCGGGCTGTAACATATGCTGTTGAAATATCATCAACTTGGTCTGAGGATGAAGCTATCCCTGCAACTCGATTGGACCTTCGAGTAGGAGTTCTTGGACTGCAAGTGACTTCATACTCCTCATATGTTCCATTACCTTCTACCTTTCGTTTCTTACTAAAGAGCCTCCCACTTTGCTTTTTCTTTCTCTTAGATGACTTATCGTCTTGAGGCTTACATAATTTAATATGCTCCAGCAGTTGTTCAATTAGCACCGGTAAGGATATGAAGTTGGTAATACCATGCGCCGCGATCTTTTTGCTCTCCTAAACTGAAAACTCAAACAAACTCTACACACGAAAACCATTCAATATATTGTTCAAATCTATATTTTACATCAAAAAGACCATTTAATAAGTTTTTGTGTATCTATTACCAGAGATGATGCACGTGAAATGGAAAAAAATCCGAATAATTTTCTTGAAATGGTGTATTCTGTTCGTTTTCCACCGTAGCATTCTGGGGAAGGCATCATGGACTTCTTTTAACCGTATAACACACTGTGAGGCAATCTCTTGATGAACTTCGTAGGCAAACACTTGAATAGCAAAGGTGAATCCATACAGATCAAATGTAGGTTTCTTGCCATCCGCCAAACTCTTATCAATATGCAGTTTTGCATTATAGCCGACTGTCACAAGTAATTGGTATGAAACCAAACCCCATGGAAACTTGTTGAATTCAGCCTCATTATCCACTAGGTGCATATATTTCAACTCAATCCTTATCCCTGTCCAGTGCCTCACTAGCAGCACCCCGTAAAGCACAAGTAGCAGCGCAAGTTTGTAAACAACTAATCCACTACCAGACTTTTTGTTGCACTGGTTATCAAACTCTTCATAGTGTCCTTAACATACCGTGTTTGATTACCACCAAAATATTGGTTATGCATGTTAGAAGATATAGGAGGCTCTACCGAATCACAAAAACCAAGACATGTAATGCAGTAGAACTTAACAAGACCAAAATTTAAACGACGGTTATTAATTACAAAAGACATTCGACGATTATTGGCGGCTGCTAAATCAAGGTTGTGGTACATGAGATAAACAAGTTGACCCTATGATTGACTAGTATCAATGTTCAAAAATTGTCCAAAATAGGAATTCTTAATTTTCTTCAAATTTGTTGAGTCTAACCTATTGCGAATGGCCAGAATGTAATATTTAAAGTTTCTAGAAGAGGCATTTGCACCTACCATTATGAAAAAACACAGAACAATATGAGACATTCAATACAGTCAATTGCACGACCAAAGAAAATAGGGCTAGTGTTTACAAATCGACCCGTTTTAACAATAATTACAGAATAAACACATTAAGCAAATTTAGAAATAATTGACAAACCCTAATACTGAGAATTGGGAAAAGGTTTACGTACTTGATTTAGGCACTTCGTTGCTCTGGGGAGCCATCGTTGCAAATGAAAAGTCCAATTAAGATATAAATGACTGCTGTAAAGGAAGATTAGCAAATAAAATTGAGACCATACCAAAGCTCATTACATCGGAAATAGTCCAAAAGCTCCAACCGGGAACTAAGTAAACATTCACACAATGCCTTTTTCTTTAGTAGCCAACCAAGATAGATTTTTAGACCGTGAATCGGCTGATCTAGAAAAATCGTCGGATGAGAGGGGTAGAGGACGGGAGGGGGTGAAAAAGGTAGAGATAGATGGACAACCATGAATTTCATACTGTAAGGCTGAACTAATTAATTTGAATTGGGAATATAAATAGGGACCGTAGAGATAAATAGCGATTTTAATTTCCATAATGTGTTAGACAAATTTTTATGACGTGAATAAAGTTGTAGATATTTTACATTATGTTTATTTATTTTAATTATCCTCACTAATCAAGTTGTAGATTTTTTGCTTTCGGTTTTGTCGTTTTGACCGGTTTTGCACCACGAGAAAATCCGTGGTTAGTATAGATTTCAGTTGTATTCCTATTTATTAGGATAATTCTATTTTGGCATTGGCTATTTTGATATTCTTACCTTGGCCAATATTGAGGAGTACTTAATTAAAAGATTGAAACTGTTAATTACATCATGGCCCATATGTGAATTCACTAAGTGTGGACCAAAACTTAATTAGAGGCGAAATTTTGGAAACCGTTCATAGATTCATATAATTTTTCAAATTCAATCAATGATTAAATTAGGTTTTTTTTATCAATGACTAATTTTTTGACAGGTTAAGTCCTCTAAATATGCCATGACCCACACTTAAATTGATTTAGCAAAACCCAATTATTCCTAATCTATAGAAGGCCATGTTTGATTAGCATTTTTCCCTGATTGATATATTTTGCCCAAATTAAATCGATGGTTAAATTAGGTTTTGCCTATGAATGGCTATTTCATTTACAGCTTAATTCCCCTAAATATGTCAAGGCCCACACTTAAATTGATTTAGCAAAATCCAATTCATCCTAATATACGATTAATAATTACATAAATATTTTTCAAAAAAAGTACATAAGTAATATTACGTAATTCTTTTTTCCCTACTAGATGAACAATGCATGCATTAATGCTGCAACATTTCTTTTCAATTAAAAATTGTTTATTTGAATTTTATTGTTTTGACCCGTGAAACCTGGCCGTTTTACTCTTCTGAAGAAATTTCAAGAACTCACCTCTCGTGAACTTTATACGTTTTGTGTTTGGTATTTGACACAACCATTGCGGAAATCTTCCAACTCATACGAAGCAGTTGGTGTGATCGTATTCTCAACATCAAAATGCGTTTGGAAGGTATTTTTTTGTTAGTTTGATTTTGATCGGAGCTGTTATGTTTGTTTATTGTCTGATTTCAACATTTTATTTTTCTGCAATTTATCTTGTTGTTGTGATTTCCACCATCATGAGTTTTTTTTCGTTACGTAGGTGTAGTATCATAAATTGAATACAATTTGATAAATTGCTGGAGGTTTCTATTTTTGTTAACGATTATCTTTGAATTAGGTTGCTTTGTTATTTAATATTTTTCTTAGCATCTGGTTTTGGTGTATGATGATGAATCTATCATTTCAGAAAAGGGAACTAGGGTTTTGGTCCGTTATTTCCTTAGGGTTTAATTAGTGATTAATACAACCATTTTTGAATTACCATTTTGCTATTTTTGTAGGTGCCAATGTGTCTGTTAGGTGTCACACCTAACAAGTGATTAAGTTGATCAGGGACACGCTGGATGCTGAGAATCTTGCAAAGTTTGAAGAAGGTCCCTTTGGTCACTTGCTACGGTTACAAAAAGCTCCCTTGAATTTTCAATGTCAGCTCTTTTATTACTGCATGAAGTTGTTGAACCAATCCAAACAAAGGAAATGGGTGCCGGTGTTCAATTTCAACAATTCTGAGGTTCACTTTAGTCGACACGATTACTTCTTGATGTCTGGACTGAAATTTGGTCCATTAGAGAAAGCTCCCTTGACTTCAAAACTTCATTCAAAATGGTTTGGTGGAGTAAAATATCTATCTATGAAGGTGATTAAAGAGACATTTGCTACCACTAAAAATTTCAGTGGTGGGGGAGGGGAATTATGTTTGAAAATTGTTTGTATATGGTGTTATGTTATGTCGTGATTGGAAGAAGAATAAATTGGACATCCGTTACTTGCATATTGCTGATGATATTGGCAAATTCAATGAGTATCCCTAGGGATTGGTTAGTTATAATTACTTTGTGCGGGAGTTTATCAAGTCCTATGATAGAATGAATGATTATGTGAGTACAGTTGATGGGAGGCCAAATTATGATATTTTTGGATTCCACTTTGTCTTTCAATACTAGCTCTATGAAATATTTCCATTGTTGGGTGAGAAGTGTGGTTTGAGGTATGAAGGTTGGCAAAACATTTACCCGAGAGTGCTCAGATGGAAGGCTGCACCAGGTCCATGGTCATTCCAGAAAGTGCATGATTTGTTTTCAGAATCTGCTAACATCAAGTGATAATAATACACTGAGCTGATTATTTTTTGGCAGGTTCATCCTCTTGTCTTGTCTGGTGAAGAGCACCCCAGATTCTTAGATGTGCAACAATTTTTGGAGGAGGACATGGAAGCAGTTATGCGTCAACCTGACTCTCCTGCTGAGAACAGGAAAGCAAGAAAGAGGAAACTTGATTTTGAGACTGGTGAATGTTCAAACAATCCCCGAGTGAAGACTAATTATACATTGCATTCTTGTGTGAAGGAGGTGGTGCCAGAGGATGAGTTTGAGAAAATAGTTTCTGATGAACAACTTAATAAAAAATCCAGCCCATCAATTTCTACCCCCGGTGGGGATGTAAGTTGCTATTTTATGCTATTATTTCCTTAGCTCATATCTATCCTTAGATTTGTGACATGCATGATAATATATTTTCCCTTAGCAAGCACAGGCACGAGATAGAAATTGTTTAGAAGTCATTATTTCAAGGCTTGATAACTTGGATGCTTATTGTAGCAGTTTGAGTGAGAAAGTTAGCATTGTGTTGGAGTATCTTGAGGAAATGAGGAAAATTGAGGATAAGAGAAGAGACTTTACACGCATGGCAGAGCCTGCTAGAATGGACATTAATGAAGAAGAGAATGAAATTAGTGGACAAGAGAACCAATTTCCTTAATCAGCTGATGCTGAAAACAACCTTGTTAACATCCCAATTGTGGAGGTATCCTATTCCAACACGGCTGAATTACTTGATATAGAGGTTGTGGATGACTTGGATTATCAATGTGTTGATGAGAATGGACAAATTTGATTGGTTCATGGTTCTGTGGATGATATGGATGACGAAGCGTTGTCGTCACGCTCTTCGCACAAATAAATTTATAAATACCTCTTGCCCAACAAGGTAGTAGTTAATGGCAAGTGGGGTCGAACCCAAGGGACTTGGCATAGATTTACTCTTCTTGAAAGTTCTCAACAGAAAGGGGTTATGGTCGAGATTGTATCTCAATATCCTGTAACTAAACAAGTGAAGTATCAAATAACAAAGAAGTTTGGTTTGGATTTCGAATCAATGATCTTAATTACTCATTACTCGTTCATTGGTGCAATGATATTCAATTACTCGATCTCATTACTTGGTTTAAGACAAAGATTAGTTTATAACCTAAAGGTCATGAAGTCACGATATAAACACACTAAGCCTATGTTTATCCAATTTTACAAATCTTGACCAGAAGGAAAGATCTCCTATCTTGATCAACAAAGTCACGAAGACACTTCAGTAACTATGCTACCCAAAAGGCATTAAGAATAAACAGACCCAAGACAGCCAAGGGGTAGGTCAATACCGACTGCTCTCCAACACTCTTTACCTTCTTGGGCATGAAAGACACTCTCGAGTTTGCTCTCAAATCTTGTTAATGACTTAATCTCAATATCTAGATGGTGATCAAGCATATATCAATATCAATTAAGTCTAGAATTAATCCTAAGTGTTTCGGGGATAAAATCAAATAACGAACTCACACAATTCGACCTCACGAGTTTAGAACGAGTAATTAAGATCACATCATCTACATCCAACCCAAACAATAAATTTAGCTCTTCATAATATTAAACGAAATCACAAAACATATAAGGGAAATCATAACTGAAATTGAACTGGAAACGGTTGCTGCTCAAAAGTGTAAGTCGACAACTAAGGTCTTGACTTCAAGTCAACAACTGAAAACTAATGCAAAAAAATTGGAAACGAAATATAAAAGTAATTCGCCCGTAGGACTTGTTTCTTCCTCACTTTCACTCGATCTCAAATGTAGAACTAAGCTAAACGAACTGTCTAAATTGGAACTAAAACTCGCACACGTTACAATATGAAGTCGGCCATATATAAGGCGAAGGAATTAAGGTTAGGTTAGAATCCTTGTTGGTTAAGGACTCTTTCCATCCTTATCCGCCTCTTTCCTTGCTGCCATTTTACTTCCCTTTCGTGGTAGATATCTTCATTGATTAGGTTTAGCTAAGATAAGGAAAGAAATCTTCGATCCTTATTCTCTTCCTTGGAGAAAAAGAAATCTGCAGCCGCTCCGACTTACATCTTGAATTCGATGTCTGCATCCTGTATCACTTCCTATGCTGACCAAGATCCTAGCTCCTCCGGGTACTCTGTCTGTTGGCTTCAAGGATATGGGGAGGTACTTCCTGACTTGTAGATTGTGTAGAACGTTGTTGCCCAGCTACAAGCTTCCAACCCTATGTCCATTTGCATTGTATCGTCATCTCAGCATCTCAACAACAGATTTTCACCAGATTTGCCCAAGATCCCACCTGTTCTTCCCTGCACACCATCTCTCGACTTTGTGTCCTCCCAGACACACTTTGACTCGATAAAGACTAAAAAGAACAAGAAAAACACAAGAAAAGATGGACACAAATATGGGTTCATCACACCCACACACTTGAATTACACTTGCCCTCAAGTGTACAGTAGCGATTTTGCCCAATACTCAAACAGAAAACAAGACACAAACTCAATAGATCAACACATCAACACGTCAGTCAAAACAAAATATGAAGCAGATATTGCCATCAAATAGGTCAAGATAGAGTTATTGGGCAGCAAGGGTATCCTCACCAGCACTCAACTCTCAAGTGTATATAGTTAAGTGTATACGCTCTTGACCAATATCGACAATGTTTTTCCAGAGGCTTGTCTGCCCTCTACATCTCTACTTCTTTGAACAAAATCAAAATTACTTATCCTTAGGTCTTTATCGGGTCGTAGCGGGGCTTAAGGCAGAAGGTAGGATAAAATAGGAAATGGCTATGTCAAGAAAACTCAGTTCTTGGGCAACAAGTTGCCCTCGACTCCTTACTCCTCTCAAACACCACATCGGCCCTAACACACTTATTCTTTCAGGACTTTTATTTTGTGTGTTTTTTTTTTTCCTTTTCTTTTTTTTTCTTTCTTTTCTTTTCTCTTTTTTTTTTCTTCCTTTCTTTTCTCTTATTTTTCTTTATATATTTTTTTAAGTCCTTAACCCAACACCTCTAAAATGGGTGATATTGCCCAGCAAGCGCTACCCAACATTTTCCTTTCATCCTTTCTTCTTCTAGACCTGAGTTCTTGACCAGGAAGGCTTATAAATTCAGGCTACTATAAGTGAATCGAAAGAATTATCAACAAGCTCAAAGGGGCTAGCAAAGGATAAATATCAAGGTAGGAAATTTTGGCCATGGCTAATTCGAACAAAAACGCCTAATTCATCTAAGCAATTCGACTAAGTTACATGAAGTGTCAATAAGAGCTGCAGGCAAGTTCTAGATCAACAAGTCTCAATTGGTCATTATCACACAAGAAAGAAATAAATGTTGCACATGTATATAGCATTTAACAGCTCAAAACCTCACGGTTCGTGCTCAATATCTCATTCCGTCCTACCTATCTACATACGGCATTATTTACATCAATACCTATTCTGACCTATCTTGCCAACATGCTGATCAACAATTAAAACAAAATTTAAAAACACACAAAACAGACCAACATCCCAACACCCATACACTTTGCCTTAGGCAAAGTGAGTATGATGTTGGGCAACAACATACATAAAAAAAACTGACTCAACAATTAGATCAACAACGATCCCACCCACACACTTTGCTTTTGAGCAAAGTGGGTGAAGTCTGACCAACAACAAAGAATAGAAATGAAAATACGAACGACAAAAATTAAAAACAACCTAATCTAAACACAACTAGGGATGAAACAAATTTCAGAGGAAGGTATAACAAAACACCTGGATGTGTTGTGGGAAAAGAACACATTGAGGGCAAATGAGTGGCTTGGAAGGTCTCCTTATGTGTTGCATCAACTTCTTCCAGTATTGTTATGATCTCAAGGTTTGCAGCTCCTTGTTACTCAAGCAAGGCAGGTATACGTTCTGCCCACCGTCAATGATTTCGAAAGAAAATATTTGCAAGCATGTCTTGCCCTCTTCCGGTGACACATTGAGCAAGTAAGAACTCCTAGTGTGCGAAAACATTCTCCTTCAGGCCACTGACTTCGATGTCCTACAGTCGAAAGGTAGCAGCCTTCCTCTTGCCCATTCTCAATGATTCTGGGCAAGAAGGCCCGTTTAGTTAGCCCAGGCTGCTGACCTCGATCCCTTATAGTACAGAGGTAGCAACCTTTCTCTTGCCCCTTGTCAATGATTCTTGGCATGAAGGCCCTGCTGATGGTAGTGCACTCGCTTTTGAATGTCATTCAAATCTTGCTTCGTTGCCCAAGCTCTTTCCATTTCTCCCGACAAGCAATGTCTCCAGGCGGTGGCACAACCTTCTTGGCCTCCATCGTGGTTCCTGACCTACACCATGTATCTTGCTCAACATCTCCTGCACACTTCAAAACACCAAATATACTCCAAACACAAATTCTTTTCCTATGGTTAATCTAGAATTAAAAATACTTCAATATACTATAAAATAAAATACATTAAGCAAAAACTAACTAATTAATTTTTTTCAATAATTTTTACGAAAGTAAAGAAGAATAACTAAAAATAAAAATAAAATACAAAATACTAACCAGGTTGCCTCCTGGACAGCGTCCCGTTTAAGGTCTTGGGCACGACACCCCTCTCCTTTTGAAGTCAGAGGTCCTCCTCGACAGGAAACCCAGATGGTTCCTCATCAACAAGTTGTTCTTGACCAAAATAGGCCTTGAAGCTTCTGGTAATCAATGCATACTCGTCATCCGGTTTGCAATCTCATAGGCATCATCTCATTTTTCTCATTCTCAACAACTTGGATTCCCGACTTCTTGGGCACCATGTACACAGGGCTCATCCACCGGTTGTCAGACACGGGGTATATGATCCCCAAGTCAAGAAGCTTAAGTATCTCTTTCATTACCACTTCTTTCATGGCAGGATTCAATCTCCTTTGTAGATCCCTTATGGGGGCAGCATCCTCCTTAAGCAAAATGTGATGAACACAGTCCAAAGGCTTAATGCCTTTGATGTCGGCCAATGTCCATCCTATTGCCTCCTTGTATTTTCTCAGCACCTCACCAACTCGGACCTCCTCCATGCTCGATAGCTCAGATGATATGATCACGGGGAAAGTCTCGTTCTTGCCTAGATATATGTATTTCAGGTGTTTGGGCAAAAGTTTCAGCTCCAACGTAGGGGCCTTTTGTAGTGATGGCACCAACCTGTCTTCCGGCTTTAATTCAGGGATGTTGAGTGGTTCAAACCCCTGAGGCTGCATGTTTCCCGGAATCCTAGCATCACTGCATTCTTCCACATCTGCTGGTTCATCGTTCTGGGCAAGATCTTCTTCTGTCTGCAAGCCGGCATCCTGCTCAAGAACTGTCTGTTGCCAAAATTTCTCCACCAATTCCTCAGTCTCATCATGGGGTAGTTCCTTGAGTTCCTCATCAAACTCGTCTTCATCTTCATGAAAGTTTTTAAGAGTGTTGTTATCCTTTAACTCCTCATCTGTGTGTAGTCTTCATTGATGGAGTCGAAACTATGTCCATGGACTGACTCTTCCCAAAAATCTTTACCACTTTCGTACTCATCGCCTTCGTAAAACTCCATCAAGGCACCATCTTCCTCATTATCCTCATGCTGGTCGAGATCCAAGTCAAGATCCTGAAATAGATTGAGTTCCGCCTGGACTGTATCCTCGCTATCTTCTAAGAAGCAACTTAAGTTGTTCAACGTCTCCACTTGCCGACCACATGCATTGAGGGTGTTGAGGTGTTCTAGGGCATCATCTTGATTTTGCCGATGAGCGTCAAACTCGACGACTTCTCCAGCTACTTGAACTGTCAACCTCCCGATATCACAATTGATTTTGGTGCATGCCATCCTCAAGAACGGCCTCCCGAGCAAGATCGCTGGATTCTTGATTGCTTTCTTTCCCATGTCAAGAATATAGAAATCGGCTGGGAATAGAAGATCTCCCACCCTGACCAATACGTCCTCCAAAACTCCATCGGGGTAGACTGTGGATAAGTCCGCCAGTTGAATGGCAACACGGGTAGGAAAAAGAGATCTAAACCTCATCTCGTCGAACATGGCCCTCGGCATTACATTTATCGAGGCTCCGAGATCAAGCAACGCCTTGGGTATTGAGGTAGTACCTATTGTGCATGGGATAGTGAACATGCCAGGATCCTTCTTCTTGACTGGAATATGGTGATTCATGAGTGTTGACACATTCTCTACATGGAAACGGGCATAATCATGGTACTTGGTCTTCTTCAAACACATCTCTCGTAAAAACTTTGCACACTTTGGCATGGATTGTAACGCCATCAATAATGGAAGGTTTTTCTCCACTTTCTTGAACACCTTCATCATGTCCTCCAACTCTTTCTGATCACGATCGCGGGCAAAACGTCTTAGGTACGGGGCTTTTGCCTTAGTAGTGTGAGGAACGGTCCTCTTGGCCAAAGCCTCTGCCTCTCTTTCAGCCTTCAAAGAGTCCAACAACTCATCATCTTTATTGAATCCCAGCCTTGATCTCTCCATCTTCATGTAATCAAACAAGGCTTCATCCTCCTTATTATCGAAGACGGGATTCTTATTGGCCTTTATCTCTTCTTCGCGCTTTGCCTTCAGCTCCTTGTAGATGTCATTGATGTATCATGTACTCATCTTGGTCTCCTCACTCGAACAGGTTCCTTTGTTTGGATCTTGGGCAACAACCCTGGTAACACCTTCCCACTTCGCAAAGTTATAGCATTTACTTACTCCTTGTTGATTTCCACTTGGGCAAGAAGCCTTCTATTCTTGTCCTCTACAAGCCTTGACATTGGTTTATGTGAGTCAATTGAGCTTGAAGGTTATTCGACTGACCTCGACTTTCTAGTTAAAAGTTCTCAAAATCCCTCCTCAGCCTTTGGTTCTCGTTGTTAAACCGATCAATGGTCTCCTTCATGAACTCCTTCTTGGCTGGTTCTCGATATGGAGGAATATAGTTATGTTACTATTGAGGTGGTTGTTGAGGTGGAGGAATGTACTGCTGTTGCTGCTGGATTGGCTGTTGCGGTTGTTGGTGGGCAGGAGATATTTGATAGTGGTTGTTGCCATACCTCAGGTTCCCGTGCTGGTTCGGCCTATAGCCGAAGTTGTTGCCATAGTTGTTGTTATTGCCATATTGGAACCTTTGTTGCCCACCGCCTTCCTGGTTCTGACCTATTGCCTTCACCTCCTCTCCTTCTTCCACAAACCAACTAGGACAATCTGAGGTGACGTGGGATGTTGCATGACACACCTCGCATTTCTTTATGGCTCTTTGAACTTCCTTGTCATCTACCTTCTTATTCAAGGCATCCATTTGACCATCCACCTTGGCCATGAATGCTTTCATGGTATTAACCAAGTTGTCTAAACTGCCCTTGTTGCCTTCATACCCCCCTCTCGGGATATCATCTTCATCTCATGATTGTTCCACCATTGCTCCGATTCTCTTAAACACCTCCGAAGGTGATTGATCACATATTGCTCCTCCACAAGCTGCAATTATCCATTTCCTCTCGGATGCCCTCAATCCTTTTAAGAAGTATTCAATCAAGTCAATGTCCTGAATTCGATGTTGAGGACATCTTGCTATCAACTTTTTGAATCTTTCATAGTAATCATACAACGACTCACTTCCACCCATCTTTATCGAGGAAATGGCATTCCTCCCACTTTATGTATCCGGCCAACGGGTATGTACTTGTCAAGAAAAGACTGTTGCATCTTTTTCCAGGTGTCAATGCTTCCCTCTGGCAAAGTGTAGAGCCACTCACGTGCTCCATCTAGTAGTGAAAATGGAAACGTGAGTAACCTTACGTAGTCGGGAAACGTATCTCAGGCAGCATCACATTCTCGGGAAGTATCTCGGGTAGGAGGAGCATTGTTCGTCACAGTGCTGATCGCCATCTCAAAGTCTTGAAGATGGGTCTGAGGGTCTCCTCCGGGATGATTGCTGAACTTGGGCAATATCTGTATCAGCGAATGTTTGAGCTCCCAGTTGCCATTGATGGTGGGCAACTGGATACTTAAAGGTCTGATTCCCTTGTCGTCAGGGAACATAATCTGACGGATGGTTTTCTTTTGCTGTCCTGCCATGGTTGTTGATATCTCTGCTTCTGAACTAGATGTTAACTTCTTGATGTTTGTACTCGCTATTGAGCAAGAATCGTCTTCTTGCTCGATATCCTAATCTTCTGTCAAGCTCGGCGACTCTGAAGGTTCGTTGACGCCTTCCTCCAGATCTTTCTTCTTCTTGCGTTGTTCTGCTCAATTTCTCCTAGCTATCACCTTCGGGCAAACACCATGATCTTGTGGATCTCCATCACTCCGTCGATGTGGCTTGAGCATAAACCGTGCTCAACTCAAGCTAGAAGAGCAAACTAGCTTAGAACCAAGTCCCCGACAACAGCGCCAATTTGACGAAGCATTGTTGTCACACTCTTCGCACAAATAAAATTATAAACACCTCTTGTCCAACAAGGTAGTAGTTAATGGCAAGTGGGGTCGTACCCAAGGGACTTGGCGTAGATATGCTCTTCTTAGTAGTTCTCAATAGAAAGGGGTTATGGTCGAGATTGTATCTCAATATCCTGTAACTAAACAAGTGAAATATCAAATAACAAAGAAGTTTGGTTTGGATTTTGAATCAATGATCTTAATTACTCATTACTCGTTCATTGGTGCAAAGATATTCAATTACTCGATCTCATTACTTAGTTTAAGACAAAGATTAGTTTATACCCTAAAGGTCACGAAGTCACGATATAAACACACTAAGCCTATGTCTATCTAATTTTACAAATCTTGACCAGAAGTAAAGATCTCCTCTCTTGATCAACAAAGTCACGAAGACACTTCAGTAGCGATGCTGCCCAAAAGGCATTAAGAATAAACAGACCCAAGACAGCCAAGGGGTAGGTCAATACCGACTGCTCTCCAACACTCTTTACCTTCTTGGGCACGAAAGACACTCTCGAGTTTGCTCCCAAATCTTGTTAATGACTTAATCTTAATATCTACATTGTGATCAAGTATATATCAATATCAATTAAATCTAAAATTAATCCTAAGTATTTCGGGAATAAAATCAAATAACGAACTCACACAATTCGACCTCACGAGTTTAGAACGAGTAATTAAGATCACATCATCTACATCCAATCTAAACAATAAATTTAGCTAGACATAATATTAAACGAAATCACAAAACATATAAGGGAAATCATAACTGAAATTGAACTGGAAACGGTTGTTGCTCAAAAGCGTAAGTCAGCAACTAAGGTCTTGACTTCAAGTCAACAACTGAAAACTAATGCAGAAAAACTGGAAATGAAATATAAAAGTAATTCGCCCGTAGGACTTATTTTTTCCTCACTTTCACTTGATCTAAAATGCAGAACTAAGCTAAAAGAACTCTCTAAACTGGAACTAAAACTCGCACATGTTATAATATGAAGTCGGCCATATATATAGGCGAAGGAATTAGGGTTAGGTTAGAATCCTTGTTGGTTAAGGACTCTTTTCATCCTTATCCACCTCTTTCCTTGTCTATCCGGCTGTAATTTTACTTCCCTTTCATGGTAGATATCTTCATTGATTAGGTTTAGATAAGATAAGAAAGAAATCTTCGATCCTTATCCTCTTCCTTGGAGAAAAAGAAATCTGCAGCTGCTCCGACTTACATCTTAACTTCGATGTCTGCATCCTGTATCACTTCCTATGCTGACCAAGATCCTAGCTCCTCCGGGTACTCTGTCTGTTGGCTTCAAGGATATGGAGAGGTACTTCCTGACTTGTAGATTGTGTAGAACGTTGTTGCCCAGCTACAAGCTTCCAGCCCTATGCCCATTTGCATTGTATCGTCATCTCAGCATCTCAACAACAGATTTTTACCGGATTTGCCCAAGATTCCACTTGTTCTTCCCTGCACACCATCTCTCGACTTTGTGTCCTCCCAGACACACTTTGACTCGATAAAGACTAAAAAGAACAAGAAAAATACAAGAAAAGATGGACACGAATATGGGTTCATCAATGGATGATGAGGATTTGCCTAATTTGGATGATGGTGATGATGTGTCTGCTTGCATGTATAACAAAGGTTTTGATGATGGGTCTCATGTGGATTTTGCTCATGAGTATGTTGGTCATGATGTGGTTCTTTGGATAAAAAGGAAGGTGCAATTGTTGGGGATGATGTTGGTTGTTTGGCCGAGGAAGATGTGCATGTTGTTGTTGGTTTAGCTAAGCAAGATCCTGATATGGATGTTGTGGGTGATTTGGATAAGAATGAAGGTGATGATCGTGGGGATGATGATGTGGTAAAGGAATGTGTAGTGGAACAAACTGTGGAGTCTGCATGTGATGATGAAGTTGATTATGCCAAGCTCAATCGTCTAATTGAACCATGTTGGTATTGGAGCCACAAATGTTGAAGCAATTTTTGAAGATGATGCTAAACTACCCAATGCTATTCAATTTCAATGTTCTAGACTGAACACTCGGTCTAACCCATACAATGTAAGCTCAGCAAGCAAAGCTTCATCTTCAATCAACCAAAAAGGTCGTGGTCAGGGTTTCCGTGGTTGGGTTAGAGGTCGATTTGTACAGAGCAGATTTGCTGAACAGCAGGCTAGGAAGAACAGTTTTGAGAATCCTGAAGATATAAAATATGATCCTCTCATGACCTACCACCTTGCATTCATAAAACCATTCAAGAATTGGTATAAATGCCCTCCACCTCATGATAGGTATTTTCAATCGGTTTACTTTCCATTTATGTCTTTTGCCCTGTCTTTTATCATATAAATAATGATGGAGTTGAGTACTAGAAACTTTCAATACTCGTGTGTTACAAATCTTTCAAACAACACAATTACTCCTCTTTCCTAGTGGCAAGTGATTTTTTGAAAGATTGTACAAAAAAATGGCATGGCTGTCTACCCATGTATATATTTTATATTTACATTCATAGTCTTGTATTTCACCTAACTCTAACACTTGAATTGGGTGGTGTTCAGAATTGTGATGCAATGTTGAACATGTTGCTCTCCAAAGCCCATCAGAAAACTAACTTATTCGTTAAGTGGTGGACTGTCTTGGAAAGTTATGCCTGGGTATATTTTCTGTTCCTAGAGTTATTTAATTCTTTACACAATATGGTATGAAATGCTAACACTAGTATGATTAATACCAGAACTATTTTGGCCGTTCAGACATAACCCCACACATGTCAACTCTCTTGCATTATGCCAAAGGTAAATTACCTGAGCAGTATGGCACGCCTTGGAGGGATGTTGATCAGGTCTGCGGCATAGCTTTGATTGACGATAGTCATTTTGCTGCGTATGAGATTCAAATTCCTGAATAGCAAATTGTGGTTTATGTCTCCATTTGCAAGTCTCAAGCAAGGTGGGAACATTTGAAGAAGCATTTTTTGCTAATGTCTTCTGGACTGCACTGGTTGTGCCATGAAGCAGGCGTGAAGCATTTCAATGGGCCTCCGAAAGACGTGTGGGATGTAATATGCAACCCCACTACTCCTCAGTAGCCCAACGGCCATGATTGTGGTATTTATTCATTGAAGTTCGTGGAGTGCTTAGTCTCCGGCCGTCCAGTTTCGTACTTGGCAGGTCATGTTTTCCGTCCTCAATCACGAGATTGTTATTGTGATGTGCCCTTTAACTCGAGGGTGATCGGTTGAGCTACACACCAACACTTTCATGATTTTTGGCATTGGGCCTGTATAGTGAGTGATTGAACACTTCTTCATTATTTTTTGGCAGGTCATATTTTCGGTCCTCGATCATGAAATATACATTGTTGATTTCATATTTTGTATAGTGATTGAACATTTATTCAATATTCATGTAATTGATGTAAAATTTAGGGAGTAATTGGGGGGCCATGGTATTTAGAACAGGCAGGTGGAAGCACAAAAACTTAGTATGCTTACTTTTGTATTTTGCGTCATTATTCACCATTTTGCCTCATTTTGATGACTTCTTTGGTAGTGAAATCAATTATTGATCTCCATTTCTGATTCTTTCTACATACATCGACAAAAATAATATATTAATTTTCAGTGTGACTTGATATTGTACGAAGAAGGCATATTGAAGAACTGTGTAAACCTTATAATGTTGAGAATTAAAATTTAGAACTGCAACAATAGATCCATTCACTCGCTCACAATTAAGAATGTTCAATTAAGATTTTTTTACAAATGGTGGAGGAACTACTGCATAGGATTACATGTCGCTAGTATTAGGAACACGCAAGCATGAAGAAAGACAAATATATAAACACCTAGTAGTCATAATTAAAATTACTAAATTAGCTCCCAAGCTAAGATTCGACAGTCGTGTGAGAATTATGAGCCTACATCAGTTGCCAAATTGGAGCTCCCACTAGACCATTAGCTTTGATTTTTGCTGAGCATACCAGATAAGCAATGACCAACAAGAGAGCTAAGACATAAATTCGCAACTTCTTCACATGTTCTTTTAGTTGTGTCTTCTCTGCCATAAGGTTAGCCACACATTTCTTTTGGTGAGCAGGCATTTCGGGGTCATACCAATCCTTCCAGCCGCATATGGGGCATCCATAATATCGCTTGAAAGGATTCCGTAGGGTTCCCGAAGGCAACACCAGAAGCTGGATATGGTGGCGGTTGCAGAATCTGAGCGGCTGTGGCCAAATAGAAATGGAGGATGTCGACGAAGACGACATTGCCAGCAGCTAAAACTATGAAATTGGATTAATTTACCTTGTGGATTTCATCACTAAAACCTTTTATATGTACACTGCGGGAACAAAGTTAAACAACTTTTCAAATGTTAATTGACCGTCCAATTTTTGGATGGAAGGGAAATTTGCCGCCAGAAAACATTTTCAGTTCTGTTAAAACTAATTTATTTGCCTCAATTATCTGCCCATGGCCAAATATTATATTTTTTGGCCATGCTAGATGCAACATTGGATGTCTTAATAACACTCCATGTATGATCACTAAATTGTCTGACATGCCATATGGATCTTACATTATTCTAAGTTTGACATGCATGTTCTTTACAAAGGAAACCCATATCGATCTTACATTATTCTGAGATTGACGTGTCATATCGATCTTGCATTATTCTAAGATCGATTTGCCATATCGATCTTACATTATTCTAAGATCACATGCCATATCGATCTTACATTGTTCTAAGATCGACATGCATGTTCTTTACATAAGGAACTCGTATTGATCTTGCATTATTCTCAAATCGACATGTCATATTGATCTTACAATATTCTAAGATCGACATGCCATATCGATCTTAAATTATTCTATGATCGACATGCATGTTCTATACAAAGGGAACCCATATCGATCTTGCATTATTCTAAGATCAACATGCCATATCGATCTTGCATTATTCTAAGATCGACATGCCATATCGATCTTACATTATTCTAAGATCGACATGCATTTTCTTTACAAAGGGAACATATATCGATTTTACATTATTCTAAGATCGACGTGCCATATCGATCTTACATTATTCTAAGATCGACGTGCCTCTTTTTTACAAAGGGAACCCAAATCGATCTTGCATTATTCTTAGATTAACATGCCATATCGATCTTACATTATTCTAAGATCGACATGTCATATCGATCTACATTATTTTAAAATCAACATGCATGTTATTTATAAAGGGAACCCATATCGATCTTACATTATTCTAAGATCGACATGCCATATCGATCTTACATTATTTTAAGATCGACATGCCATATCGATCTTATATTATTCTAAGATCGACATGCATATTCTTTACAAAGAAAACCCATATCGATCTTGCATTATTCTAAGATCGACGTGCCATATCGATCTTGCATTATTCTAAGATCGACATGCCATATCGATCTTCCATTATTCTATGATCACATGCCATATCGATCTTACATTATTCTAAAATTAACATGCATGTTCTTTACAAAGGGAACCCGTATTGATCTTGAATTATTCTCAAATCGACATGACATATTGATCTTACAATATTCTAAGATCGACATGCTATATTGATCTTAAATTATTCTAAGATCGACATGCATGTTCTTTACAAAAGGAACCCATATTGATCTTACATTATTCTAAGATCGACATGCCATATCGATCTTACATTATTCTAAGATCAACATGCCATATCAATCTTACATTATTCTAAGATCGACATGCATATTCTTTACAAAGAAAACCCATATCGATCTTACATTATTCTAAGATCGATATGCCATATCGATCTTACATTATTATAGATCGACATGCATGTTCTTTACAAAGGGAAGCCATATCGATTTTACATTATTGTAAGACCGACGTGCTATATCGATCTTACATTATTCTAAGATCGGCGTGCCTCTTTTTCACAAAGGGAACCGATATCGATCTTGCATTATTCTAAGATCAACATGCCATATCGATCTTGCATTATTCTAAGATCGTCATGCCTTATCGATCTTACATTATTTTAAGATGGACATGCATTTTTTTTACAAAGGGAACCCATATGGATTTTGCATTATTCGAAGATCAACATGCCATATCGATCTTAAATTATTCTAAGATCGACATGCCATATCGATCTTACATTATTCTAAGACCGACATGCATATTCTTAAAAAGAAAACCCATATCGATCTTGCATTATTCTAAGATCGACATGCAATATCGATCTTACATTATTACATTATTCTGACATGCATGTTCTTTACAAAGGGAACCCCTATCGATCTTACATTATTCAAAGATCGACGTGCCTCTTTTTCACAAAGGTAACCCATATCGATCTTGCATTATTCTAAGATCAACATGCCATATCGATCTTACATTATTCAAAGATCGCCGTGCCTATTTTTCACAAAGGGAACCCATATCGATCTTGCATTATTCTAAGATCAACATGCCATATCGATCTTGCATTATTCTAAGATTGACATGCTATATCGATCTTATATTATTCTAAGATCGATGTGCCTTTTCTTCACAAAGGGAACCCATATCGATCTAATGGCACCTATTTTGGCCATGCTTTTTAGTGACTGTGGCAGGCTTAATAACACTACCAATTATGCTCAATGCAGATTATTATTGCCTGACTTGTTCATTTTTCATAGCCATTTCGAATAGATTTCGGCCATTACAATCTCACGTTTTTATTTAAAATTTGATTTATTCTGGCCATACTTATGAGCACAAAATAACATTCAAATCCAAAATATGAAACGACGCCACATGGCAAATAATTATATTAAAAAAAAAGAAATGACGCGATGCTTAGATCTGAGCCCTTTATTTTCAACCAGTCTATGCCCACATTTCTCCTGTCTGTCGATCAATTGCTGCTGCCGGCCGGATTTAGCCCATCTACGTTCATCTACGTCCATCTACAAGGTATGCTGCTTCATCTATATGATTTTACGGATTTCTACCATACTTTTTACGAAGCCCTAACTTCATTTTGGGATTTGTCTGTTGGAATGTGATCGCCTGAACTTGGTTATTGCTTTTGAGAAGTATACTGTCAATTATGATAAGTTTATAGTAAAATTGTTGTTTCATTTTGGATTTGTAGTTGTAGTTGCAGTAATTATTTTGCTATTTACCTTCAATCCATTTCGGAGTTAATCTTCTGTTTAGGGTTTACGAATCCATATGATCGAACTAACTTTTGGTTAACTATTTTAAAATGTAGAGATAAAATGGATGTTGCAAAGATTACTTTTATTTCTGCACCGATTCATATGGAATATTTGCATCAATTTTATTCGCTCTTTGATGAATGAAATATTTTGTTCAAATTTTTGCCTGAATTAATAAAGATTACTTAGGCCATTACTTTTGTTCCCTGAAATTATTAGACCACTTCCTGCAATGGATCCGAACGCTCGCCCAGCCCATTACCCAAGACTCAAAATCAATTTGGCAAACGATAAACTTGAGATCTGGGATGGGAAAGACGAGGACATCCTAATTGAACAGTTGTATGAGTTGTGCCATCAGTTTGACTTTACCAAACCATCCAAACTCTACCACATACTGTTGAAGGTGTGGTACTATCTCCGGCACCACAAACATGGCCGTTTCCACTACCGTTTTCTGGTGGTCTATGAGCTCTGGCGGATAAGGGAGTACTTTGTTCTATTTGAAGCTTTCTTGTGGAGCCCTGGTATCACATTTGATGCGAATAAGAACGAAGTTCACGTCATACAAGCTTATTTCGAGGCTACCTCACTAGAGGAAGTAAGTGCAATTTCATTATGTAGTAGTAGTTCATATACTATGTTGTAATTATTTGTTGCAATCTCCTCATGAAAGCACCAACAACAGAAGGTTTCGAGAGATGGGCGAGAAGCACTACAAGGAACTGAAAGTGTTATTTGGATGGTGCGGCCTCTACTCCGCTGATCTATAAGAGGTTGTGAACCTGGGAGGGAACTCGGGTGATATCAGCTACGTGCCCTTCCAGGTAGAGGAGGAAAAGGATGATGAGTAGGCTTACATATCTGCCCTACCAATGTTTATGTAATTATGTTATGACAAACAATGTTTATGTAATTATGTAGACCACTTTAAACTGTTAGGACAGGGTTAGGCAATATTTTGCATAGTTTATCGCCCCTTTAAGTTGGTAGGTTTATTTTGCATGGCCTTGGTGACGATATTATAATGTTTACATTGGAATGCATGCATGCATTTATTATGTTTTTATTATATTTTGTCTTCATATTATATTGTGCAAAGTTTGATGTTTGTAGCAACATGAATGTTATATTAGTTTATTAAGCAAATTTGTAGCAACATTAATATTATACTAGTTTAATTAGCGAATGTTAGCAACTTATAGGGTTTTTGGAATGAGTTCCAGCATTACAATTACTACTTAGGGAAATATATATTATATGGGCCCCAGTCCATTTCCTCTAGAGGAAAGTTTGGCCGACTCATTGACAAAGCCCATCGTATTGGGCGACGAGATTGATGCATTCGAGCATTGTACTTGAGGTGGTCGGCCTTTTGGTCCATGATCTGAGTTTTGAAGTTTGGTCATGGGTTGAATTTATCGCCAAAATGGAGTTTCGAACTTTGGCCATGTGTGGAATTTATCGTTTGGCACTTTTGGCCATGTGTAGAATTTTATCGCCTATATGGCTATTAAAATATATGATGTAAACTTGCTGCCACTATTGTCGAATTTTCACTTTTGATTTGCTTAAACTTTGCTTAAGGTTTACATGTTACGTAAACTTATTATTTGTGCTTGATACCATGGTGTTGTAAGTTATTTGCGTTTATTTATATTGTAGCAAAGATCGTGATCTACATGAAAAACATTGGCGTGTGTGTGTGTTAGCCTAGTGGTAGTGAGGTTAATGCCCGGGCCAAAGGTCACGGGTTCGAATCCTCTATCACGCGGTATTTAAATTTCCTTGTAATATTATTCAAAAAGAAAAAAAAACATTGGCCATGGGAATAAATATGCACGTGCTTAGAAAATGTGCATGGCCAAAATGGAGGATGACAAAATGGATGTTATTGTGGCCAAAATGGGGGATGACAAAATGGGGATAAATATGCATGTGCTTAGAAAAAGTGAAATGGAAGTTGTTGGGAAATTTGTTAGTAAGAGTTTTGATGAATTCCAAAACCAACTGACCCCAACCGAGTAGATGTTGCCAGATCCTAAAGTTAGTAGTTAGGCTCGCTGTTTGAGCAAAGTTAAGATTTTATTTTTACAGGTCTCCAGTTGAAAATGGCAACAAGACTTCACTCAGATAGAACATCAGTTGTGAGGAAGACAACTGAGTGTTCAATAGATGTGAATTATAATGGGGAAGTCACAATCTCTCGGTCAGAACATCAGATGAAGGAAGCAACATCAACTGAGCATTCACAAGGTAGAACATCAGTTGAGCAACTCAAAGGAGAAGACTCACATCTGAGAGTTTTGAAGGATGAAGATGCAAAAGATCCTAACATTTAAAAAAGGAGGAAGTTACGATAGAACATCCGATGTAAGGAAGACAACTGAGCGTTCATCCGACAAGAAATAAAAAGGGAAAAGCTACAAGAGAACATCAGTTGTAAGGAATACAACTGAGAGTTCAAAGCCAACTGAGCAGAGTCAGATACAAGAAGGACAACTGAGCGTTCTAGTTGGAACATCAGTTGTAAACTCAACCAGTTAAGATCAACAAGATGAAGTTCAAAGTCAACTGAGAGTTCAACCATTCCTAATCAGACAGAAGCTCTCAGATAGAACATCAGCTGAAGACCACTCAGATAAAGATCAAGCTTCTCAACCGTCTGACCAAGGTTGACCAACAAAGGTTTAAATTTGAATTTCAAAAAGGAAGTCACGTGAGGGTTTGACCATTCAGTCATTACCCCATCTGGCCCAACACAAGGCTGTCTCAGATGGAAAGCAGAATAGCACAGATGCCATATCGGGAAAGTCTGCAGAGATGAGAGACAAGTCGTCGCTATCAAAGAACAGAGATCAACAGCTCCTCCAACGGCTAGTTGATTCTCTCCGCCTATAAATAGAGGCTTCCATTCATTGGAGAAATGTGGAAGACACACAAGAGAAGACACACGAGATGAGACAGAGCGAAAGAAAGAACTATATTCCTTACTCGAGCTGAATTAGATTTAGTCTCTAAGAACATCACTTGTTGAGAGTTCTAGAGCGTTAGATTGTGTCTGAGTGTCTTTAGATCGAAGTTTGAGAACATCACTTTGTGAGAGTTCGTAGAGTGTTAGATCCCAGCTCACTTCTTGTTCGAGCTGTTAGTTGGAACCTTATCTTTCATACCTGAAAAGGTTTTAGGACCCTACTCTTCCCGTAACTGAGTAGACAGGTTGATTAGTACCCGTAAACTAATCTGTAAGGTTGATAAGTACCCGCAAACTTATCCTTAATGGTTGCACAGCCCGCGTAAGCTGTGTGGTTTGTCCAGAAGAACTTGGACTGAGTTGTGTGGACTCACAAATCCCCGTGGACGTAGGAGTGTTATCTCCGAACCACGTTAAATCTCTGTGTGCTTGTGTTTTTCTTTATTCAGTTATTTCCTGCATTTTCAACTGACCAACTAACCAGCATACAAACTGCATCTTAACATTCTCAACTGTTTTGGTTATTGACCAACCGTGCATAAAAGCGTGAGTTAGTTTTAAACGAGTTATTTTCCACCACATTCCGCACAACACTTCACT
This sequence comes from Schizonepeta tenuifolia, assembly GCA_029490685.1. NCBI lineage: Eukaryota > Viridiplantae > Streptophyta > Magnoliopsida > Lamiales > Lamiaceae > Schizonepeta > Schizonepeta tenuifolia. The sequence continues at coordinate 29,569,679 of CM055955.1, forward strand.
TCCAACTGAGTGTTACTTCCTCAGTTGTGATTCCAGCTGAGTCTTTCTACTCAGTTGTGATTCCAGCCGAGTCTTCTTACTCGGTTGTGATCTTTTTAGGGGGTTGATTTTTAAAAGCTTTATCTGGTGTATTTCCCCCCCCCCCCCCATACACCAGAACTCGTTTCAAGACCATCAGAAGTTAAATTTACTATGGGTAGAATAAGGGTCCCACTTATTGTGAGTGAAAAAGATAAAATAGAGTTAAAGTTGTTGTGAGTGGAATAAAGGTCCCACTTGTTGTGAGTGAAAAAAGTAAAATGGGAGTGGAAGTTGTTGTAAATTTAGTAAGGTTCCACATAATGTGATTGAATAAGTGAAGTAGTACTTTATTTTGTGGACAAATTTTTATGGGCAAGTAGGAGTTTATTTTGTGGACAGAGGGAGTATAAATCAACTTCTCCATAATTGAGGCATACAAAAAATAATTTTCTTTTATCAAAATAAAGCAATTACGATATTAAGCACATCAAAATACAAAATATGTATGAGTTCAATCTGTAAAGTTGAGAATTACTTATACAAATTATTAAGTTCTCTACTAAAAAATTATTTATAAAAAAAAAAATCGGCACTACAAAATTATTTATAAAAAATGCATTATATGTTTTCACTGCTTAATCACAATGTCAACGGAATATCTTAGAATGTGGGTCCCTCTATAGTGAAGTCGGGGCCTGGCGATCACTTTCAACTGCTTCAAGATCGATATGGGTCCCTCTGGCGTGGTGTCGGGGCATGGCCATCAAAGAACGATTCAAGTTCGATATAATTGAAGATCAATATAATGATTCAAGATCGACATGGGCCCATCGGTACACTTAGGCCCGGCCCATCAGTTTCACAAAACATTAGCCCGAAGTGTAAATTCCTTTCATCAAAGAAAGTCAATTTCCAACGAACAAAATGTATCGACTAACAAACTACTCTTGTTTTTTTTTAAAGTAAATTGGAAGTTACGAGCCCAGATTTGGGGCGCTCGTCTAGTACATATATGCACATTTTCCCTAATTGTAATTTTCCAGCTAGTTTAATGGATTCATGCATAAATGAAATACTAGTTTTTTTGTGTACTGAATCGGTCCCCACTGAAATTATGAATCCCCTTTTAGTTCAATCACCAATTTTGAAACCCTAAACTTTTGAGCAACCGAACTAAATTCAAAATTTTTGAAAGGAATGTACGATGATGAAGTCGAATTGAAGCCGCCTATTTTTCTGTGCTGGATTACTCGACCTCGAGGTATTTTCTGATGGTGTTCATTGCATTTCTTGGTTTGGTACAAAAATATGATATTTTGGGTATTCTGTTAATTCTGTATTGTTATTATTCATTTGTTGGCAGTACTGTTTATGTTGATAGCTTTAGATTATATTCGTCAATTTGTTATTTTTTTTGGGATCCATTTTAGTTTAGGTAATAAATAATTAAGGCAATGAATATCGATTTGAATTCATCTCCTAAAACTCGTTCTGTTGGTGAGAATGAAAGAAAAAATAAAGTCAAGCCAGAGTCATCTTGTGATGAGAATGAAGATCATCTCAGTAAGGAACTAGCTGTTGGGGAAACATTTAAAAATTTGGATGATGTTCATGCCATATATTGTGAATACGCCCGTACAGTCGGGTTTAGTGTTAAGAAAGGAACCCAGTCATATTTCGAAGGCACATTGATTTTAAGGCAAAAAGTCTACCTCTGTTCCTTCGAAAGAGGACCAGACGAAAAGCGTTATAAGAATACGAATCCTAAGTATATAAAATAAGTGTGGCGCAGCAACTGTAAAGCTAGGCTTCGTGTGCTTCGAGTTGAGGAAGAAGGTCCATGGACTGTGTCAGTATTTATAACTGACAATAACCATCAACTAATTCCTCAATCAAACAGTTTTTTGCTTCGATCACATAGGCATCTGACAAAGGCAAAGTCTACACTGATTGAATCCTTCTACAAAGCTGGCATTGGTGTAGCTCAATGTTACAAATTCATGTCAAACCAAGCTGGAGGAGTGTAGAATGTTGGGTTTACGAAGGAAGATGCTTACCACCACATGGAGAAAGTAACAAATAAAACTAGGATTGTTGATGGCGATTCATCTGTGCTTTTTGTGCATTTAATTGAAAGGGCTAACAACAGTAAAAGATATTATTAGAACGAAAAAGTAGACGATGAGGGTAGGCTTATGGCATTTTACCTCTGAGGCTATCGTTATGCAATTGATTACGACTAGTTTGGAGATGTGATGTCAGTAAACACCACATACAGAACAAATAGATATAATTTATCTATTTGTCGTTTATTCGAGTCAATCACCATCGTCAAAATGTGATGTTAGGGTGTGGTTTCATATCTGACGAGACAACGGAGTCATTTGAATGGTTGTTTAAGGAATTTTTGAAATCAATAAATGGGAAGGAACCCCAAATTATATTTTTTAATCAATGCTATGCCCTGATGAATGTTGTTGATAATACATTCCTTACTAGCAACCACAGGTTGTGTCAGAGGCACATCAATCGCAACGCTGCTTCCAAAATTGGGAAGATAAATAAGAATCCTGCGTTTAAAAATTGTTGGACTATTAGATGAAAAGTTGTGAGACGGGGGTGAGTTTGAAGTACTTTGGAAGAAAATACTCATCGACCATGAGGAGACAAATTCAAAATGGTTTAAAAAGATGTTAAAGTTGCGGAGACGCTGGTCCACAGTGTACACCAACATGAAATTCACAGCGGGTCTTTACTCAACATAGAGAAGCGAGTCAGCAAATAATGCTATCAAAGTGCTAAGCTCTGCACAGACAAAGCTCTCAGATTTTGTTGTTCAATTCAAACAAGTTTAGAATGATTGGAGGTTGTCCGAGACATCAAAGGATGTTGCAAACCGTGGGCAGTCGGGTCTGATGCTTAATACTCGGTTCCTTATGTACGTGTCACAATTTTACACAGGCAATGTTGTAAAAATGTATGAATATGAGTCAACTCACGCAGTTGATCTTGACATTATTAGTTCTCTAGATGATATGAGTGCGTTAGACCATGTTTACAAGGTTAGCTCATCTTCGGGGTCAATCTGAACTCGGACAGTTAACTTCAATCGAGAAAGCCACCACGCAACATGCACATGCCGGATGTGGGAGACGAAGGGTATCTTGTGTCGACATATATTACAAATTTATTTGAACAACATGGTTCATAAGTTGCCCGATGAATATATTTTTACGCCGTTGGAAGAATGATGCAAAGAAGAGATTGACAGACGATAGTTTCTTCCTTAAGGTTGGAGGGGTACCCAATGCCTTGCACAATATGGAATTCGTGAGTGAGAATATGAAACTTATGTATGATTTATTGTTTGAGTGCAAGGATTGTGAAGAAAACTCAGCTATTGTCAAGGAGGTTATACAAAAACTTGCAAAACGAGTTAGGAACAACATGAATCAGAAAAAAGGGGATGATAAGGGCGATGAAAACAAAACTCGTAAGAGATTCCGTGATCCAAAATTGCCAGATCATAAAATGGAGAGCAGCGATTTAGTCACCCCTTTGACAGTCCTAAATCCAAACAGAGTCGAGGTTCGAAGAAAAAAGGTATTATTTCATGGTGTCTATTAATTGATATAAAATGTAGTCATCGTGTTTTAAATACTTCGATTGATGTTTAATTTCTGTTGTATACTTTCATATATTGCATTTGGCATGTACTCCTCCGGTCGCCACACATACTCCTAATAGTAAAAGCGTGCACACCTCCAAATCGAGGCTGGCTGCGTTAGCCTCGTTGCGTAACACAGAGTCATGGTGTGCATCAGATTCAATGTCTCAACAGAAACCACACCAATCATCAGGACTAAACAGCGAGTATGAGTCTGTGCAGAGCAATTCTCGTCGTGGCATTTTTTAGGTAAAAGATTACTTATGCTACAAATATCTATGTCTTGTCTGTTATGGAAATATTGTGGTACCTGACATAATTACTCTAATCAGTTTGGTAGGAAAAAATATGTGGAGCCTTGAGCTATGCACATCTATTACCTATGTAACCTCAGGTGTCATGGGTATGAATGCAAAAAAGTTGTTTTTGATACTGTGCAATTTTTGTCTTGTTAGTTACATGTTCACAGTATTTTTCTCTTTTCTTGCTCAATAAATACCAACACAACATGACAATTATGCTCTCACAGTTAACAGTGGCACCACCACCACAACCAATTTCATAGGATAATGTGTTTTATTGTTATCCTTTCACCCATCGTATTGAAACTGCTATTCTCACGCAGCTGAAGTTTGAGTTGAGTGTCAGCCAATGGAGCCCGAATGACGAAGAACTTAACAGATCATGCCTCCAGAAGATTCTCAATTATATTCATCGTGAACACCAGTTGGATGTGCCGCTGCCACATTATGAGTTCAAGGTGAATGAATGGTGCAAACGCTACAAAGAGTTCATGTTTCTGATCAATTACCCAAAGGTGTCCTTTATCGAAGGCCTCAACTATGTTAATGCCGATTATGAAGTTTGAAAAATGATTTCAGCGGTAACAATGCCTTATTCATCATTAACTCTTACATATATTATTTTTGGAAACACAACTTTGGTTGATTATGCTCACTCTCTGTGGTTAATATGACAGATACATCTGGAGCTGTATGTCTACATAGACGAAGGAGAGGTGAACTGGCAGCTGCTGAAGGAAATCTTCGCTGAGAATAATGAATGATGAAGTATGAGGCTTTGTTGTTTAAATTTCATCTTTATCTATAATAAACCTATTGAATGATTCAACTGCATTCTTGTTTTATATTTAAGGTTTGTACTCATCCTGCATTTGATATTAATAATAAATAGCTTCCAAAGCAAAGCATGGTACAACTACAACTACATAGTTTCCTTTTAAGTTGAAACATTATATCATCAGACGTAAACATAAGCAGTTTTTAAATTTAAATATGACATTACAAATACATAATACAAACCAAAGTTTAATTTAAATATGACATTACAAATACATAATACAAACCAAAGTTTAATTTAAACTGTAAAGGAGAAGCAAATGCTCCCACCTTCATTGTTAATATATTAAACGAAACCATGAAAACAAATTTGCCTTATCATTCTAGGAAAAACAATACACCAGCAATGACAATTCCATATGTTATGACTACGGAACGCATCCAGAATGTTTAATTCTCCAATTTATGGTATTGAATGGTTAAATTCTAAACCTCAGCCTTCAGATCTTTAATAATCTTGCAGTTTTCATTCTCATATTCTTGGTACCTTGTAGCTTCGCAGATCCAGAAGTTTAACTTCTCATCATACTCCTTCGCGGCTATTTCTGTATCTTGTTTCGGTGGGGGATCTACCCATCGCAATAACTCGTACCGACATTGTAGTTAAACAAAAGAAAAATATGTTATATTTATACAGTTAAAAGCAACAACTAAATAACATTATTTAATTTGGGGAAAAACAAACCTCATCACACAATCTTTAAGCCATTATGTGATGAATTTGCCTTTCTCATTCAGTTTTAGCAAGCAGAATGAAAGGCCAAAGGTTGATACTGTAAACCCTATTGATTTAAATTAAAATTCTAGTAGAACGACGACGTATCATTTTGTCAATGTGACCCGGGCCTTAAAAGTTATGGGTTGGGCCTTAAATTAGTTGTGGGCTTTCATCGATTTCGGTTGGGCTTCAAATCAACATTAGGGGAATATGACTTGAATATGAGACTTGCCTGAACCTTTTTTTTGGCGAAATTGCCTGAAGAAATTAAGCTTCTCCATGAAGCCAACTGTGTAAACTGTAATTACTAATAACAAAAAAGTCTCTGGTGACGTAACAATCAGTAGAAAGACATAAACAGTAGACTAGATATGGATGACACAGAGTTGCGAAATCAACGAGGACCACGAAGTATGACACTGCCTTTTCCGGCAAAAGTATGAAAACCAGGGACCCAAGTTGCAAAATTATTTTAATATCTCGTTCATTTTCTTTTTTGGCAATATTTATTGAAGTTAGGGCAATTGAATTGTGTAGTAAATTGAATTGAGAAATTAAATGACTTTAGGGCTCAAATTGGATTGCGTTTTTGTGGGTCCATTGCAGTCATTGGTTATTATGTGTAGTTTAATCTTTAATTTAAACCTAGGGTTCAGTTAATCGGCATTCATTTTGTTATTGAAGCTGTTCGAAGGCCCACATATGGTTTCTTGATAGCATCAAGACAACATTGTCAGCTTCTGAAATGACTGAGATGCATGATGGATGTTTTTGTCATCTGTTTAATATTCCCAAAATGCAATTTCAAGGAAAGTTGATCCACCATCTAGGTTCCATGTTAACGGCTATGACATTGATTTCAGACCAAGAGAGTTCGCACTAATGACTAGATTAAACTTTGCGGAAGCCGCGCCTCCTCCATTATAGAGTCAGTCCCATGATTTGTTTTTCAAGTCCAAACGTCGAATTACGGTTAGGCAAATTTTAGCTAAGTTAAGATTGAGTGTCGGAAAAGGAATGGTAATTCAGAAGCTGCGCTGCAATTGACACATTTGTATGTTTTGTATTCAATACTTTTGATAAAGGATGTAACCTCCAAAGAAATCGATCTGAGATATTTCCACTTGATCAATGATATAGAACGTTTTAAAAACTTCCATTGGGGCCGTGTTTCTTATGATTTTTTGGTGAATAGTGTTTGTAATGCCAAAGATAATGCAGAAAGACAGTTGAAAACCGGAAGTAATCAGTGTTGTCAATTAAACAACTTCATATACGCTCTATAGTCTTGGGCGTACGAGGCAATTCCCGGTTTGGGCGAGGCCATTGCTTATCGTGCTCCAAATAGCGCAAAAAAGGTTCCTAGGATGTTAAGATGGAGATCTGAAGGTTACTTTTATTTTGAGGACCTTGTAAGGTTTTTCAATTCTTCAGGTGGTCCAATGTTGGTATGTATGTTATTACTATACGTGAATTGCAGTTTCACATTTTTTTATTATACTCTTAGCGAATCATAACTTTTTCACAAATACAACAGATGTCCATGTTAACATCCAAGTCCGAGAAGCAACTTCTTTTTAGGATGGGCATCACCGATCCTACTTCGGAATATGGCTTTGTCAACCATGACGGTGAATTATTGAAATGTAAATGACAATTTGGTTTCCACAATTCTCCACAACAAGATGCACACAAAGAATGGACATGTAAGAAAGCTCGACAAGGCACAAATAAGAACAAGGAATTTTTCAAGAATGATTCCAAGTGGAGGTGACATTTTGAATTTTTTATTTAGAAAAAGTGTTACTACTTTACAACATTCCCTCTTTTTAAAACAGGAAGATAAATATTAGCCCTTACTTTTAATATATAAACAATGCCCTGATTTTCACTAATGTCCCTTCTTTTACTCCTTTTAAATTAAAAAGAAAATAAATTATTTATTCATCATAAAACCCATATATAGAATTCATTCGACCTATTTCTCTTTCCTGCCGCCGTAAACACCATCTTTCCCAGCATCCTCCATTTTTGTTGAGCAAAAAAAAAACATCGTGTGTCATTCCAGAATTCAAAAAAAGGTTGTGGATTTACAGGCTATTATCCCTTTTTTTAAGTTAAAATTTAATGAAACGACATCGTTTTGCATATTTCGGCGTCTACGTGTCATTTCTGGCCTTCACGTGGGATTCAATTTGGGGGAATCTAGTGATCGGGAGCAAAATTAGAAGAAAATTAAAGGTTATGCTTGCTGAGCAAAAAAAAAAAAAGACCTCAAGTGCAATTCCATAATTCAAAAAAAGTGGTTGTGAATTTACAGACTATTATCCCAAAAATAAATGTTTGCCACACATTCAATCAAACAAAGAGGACATTTGACATCAAGATAGTGGCGAAACACATCTTTTTTTCGAAAGATTGTAACGAGTTGGAATCTCATTCTTAAAAAGCTTCCAACAAAAAGTAGATGCTTGGATGGGAGTTAAATTGCACCAGACTTGTTTCAAATCACCCAGAGTTGACTCATCAATTAAAAAAAGAGATAGACTTTCATACAATCGGTTGCACTCTATGCAACCGGTTTTGACCCGTACCCCCAAATTAGCCCAGCCCATACCCGCAAACCCGCCCTGCTCAATTAGAAAAAAAAGGAAAAAAAAGCGGTCTTTACACTTAAATACACTGTATTTCAAAAACTTAACACAATATTGTAGTTAGCCCAATCGGTAATGGGGGGTTGGCTTATAACTCACCCTCACTTCCTCCTCAACCCACCTAGGTTCGATTCCAGCGCCTCCCTTTCTTCTTTTTTCCTTCTTTCTTTTATTCCCCTTATTTTCTTATCCTTTCTTCTTTTTTCTTTCTTTCTTTTATTCCTTTTTTGTATTTTCCTTCCCCTTATTTTCTTATTTCTTTTTGTCGTTCTTTCTTTTTGTTATGAATTATTATTGTAAAAAGGTAATTATTTGCGGTATTATATTTATTCTTATCAATAATTATTTTTCATTATGATACTAATTTATTTGATCAAATCACTACAAATATAAGTTTTTTTTTAGCATATGTTTTTTTCTTTCTTTCTTTCTTTCTTTCTTTTATTCCCCTTATTTTCTTATTTCTTTTTGTCGTTCTTTCTTTTTGTTATGAATTATTATTGTAAAAAGGTAATTATTTATGATAATTATATTTCTTCGTATTAATAATTATTTTTCATTACGATACTATTTTATTTGACCAAATTACTACAAATATAAGTTGTAAAGCAATACAAATATTGTCGCGAAGAAAAATAATGATTATGAAATATTACTTTTCTTTATATCAATAACTAATTTTCATCATGACTATAATTACTTGATCGAATTACTAAAAGTACAAATTGTCGTAGATGAAAATAAACATTGTCGTTAATAAAAGTAATGATTGCGAAACTTTACCTTTTTTCATATCAGTAGTTACTTTTATTAACGACAATATTTTCTTGATCAAATAACTAAAAGTACAAATTGTGAATAAAAGTGAGCATTATCGTTAAGAAAAGTAATAATTATAAATCATTACCTTTCTTAGTATAAATAATTACTTTTCATCACGACAACAATTACTTGACTAAATAACTAAAAGTACAAGTTGTCGTGAATAAAAGTAATAATTGTGAAACATTACGTTTCTTCATATTAAAGTTACTTTTATTAACGAAAATATTTGCTTGACAAAATAACTAAGTACAAGTTGTCGTGAATAAAAGTAAATATTGTCGTTAGGAAAAGTAATAATTGTGAAACATTATGTTTCCTCATATTAATAGTTACTTTTATTAACGAAAATATTTGTTTGACCAACTAACTAAAAGTACAAGTTGTCTTGAATAAAAGTAAATATTGTTGTTAGTAAAAGTAATATTTGTGAAACATTACGTTTCTTCATATTAATAGTTAATTTTAGTGACGAAAATATTTGCTTGACCAAATAATTAAAAGTACAAATTATCGTGAATAAAAGTAAATATTGTCGTTAAGAAAAGTAATAATTGTGAACATTAACTTACTGCATATCGATAATTACTTTTCATCCCGACAATAATTGTTTGACCAAATAACTAAAAGTGCAAATTAGCCTAAATAAAAGTAAACATTGTCGTTAAAAAAGTAATAGTTGTGAAACATTACTTTTCATCTTATCAATGATTACTTTTCATCAATACAATATTTACTTGACCGAATAACTAAAAGTACAAGTTGTCGTAAATAAAGTAGATGTTATCCTTGGGAAAGTAATAGAAACTTAAATTTTACCATTATTATCAAACGTTATTCATTTCCACCGAAGAATTATACAAGAACATAAACATCAAAAGAATAATTATCATTTCTTTAAAACTGCATAAGCAATCGATCCACTACTAAACTGCAAAACGAGCAAATACAAATTCAAGCTTCCCAAACTGAAATCACTCGACTACTAAAATGCAAAGATCATCACCAACAAACTAAGACAAGCAACCTGGATATTACACAATAAAGCACAAAGACCTATCCAATTAAGGCATTTCACACCGTGGAGTACAGTCAACAAAAGATATGACGAAGGCCGCAACCAAATATTGGTGGAGAGTAAAGAGGATTTTCACAGCAATAAACGCATTGTGATGAGCTTTATTATCAGTTTTTTTTTTTTTTTGAAAGGGAGCTTTATTATCAGTTGCTATGGCATCCTTCAATTTCTGGAGCTATGGCATCCTTCAATTTCTGGAGCTGCATTACGAGCATAATTATCTTTAGCTACGGATAAAGTAAAGTACACACATGAAACAACTAGTAACTCTAAACTTCGATAACAGGCCTAGAAGTAGAGATCATCCAGTGTCAAAATTGACCATTTTTTTTTCTTTTTGGAAGCTAATTAAGTATGCTGAGTTATGATTCCTTGTTGCAAAGAACAAAGATCATATCAAGTTACGGAGCTAAATGCGGGGGGTTGCGAAGCCGATTTGAAGGCTTGCTTGAATATGTATAGAATTGTGTGAGGCCTTACCTTAGAGCATTCACTACGCGGCACGAGGGGCGGTGGCGAACGGCGGTGTCGAAGCCTTCGACACACCCCCCCCCCCCACTCGACATAGGGTGGGTCGACGCCGTAGTGGCCCTTCGACATGGGGGTGTGTCGAAGGGTGAGGCGATGGAGGTGTCGATCTTTAGACACACCCTTCGATTTCACCAAGCCGCAATATGGACACGTGGCGTGTCCCCATTGGTTCCAGCCTATTTTTCTTTTTTCCTGATTAAAAAATTAATAATTAAAGCAGCAACAGGAAGAATTTTGTTCTCTCTCCAACGGATATATCTCAAGCAGCAACGGTTGTATCCCCATTTTTTCACTATATATATCCCTTCATCTCATTCATTCTCCACACAAAATTATTTCTTCATCCATTCTTCTCTACAAAAAATTTCACTCTTTCAATTTTATTTTGTGCAAAAAAATGGCTAACGACGGGTTCAATTCGTGGTACTCGCAAACTTTTGGTTCAATCCCACCGAACCAATCCCCAAATCCGACGAATCAAACTCCCAATCCAGCGAATCCAAGCTCCCAATTCTCCCCTTCTCCCGGTTTCGGCCAATACTCGGTCCCTTCGGGGTTTGCAGCTTTTTCGCAGACGCCGGGTTTCTCCCAATTTCCTCCGTCGACGGGGTACTCACAGACGCCGGGGTTCTCTCAATTCCCTCCGGCGACTGGGTACTCGCCGTACTCACAGCCGCAGGGGTTCTCACAATTTCCCCCGTCTGCTGGGTCCTCGCAGACGCCGGGTTTCTCCCAATTCCCTCCGTCTTACGGCTTCTCGCAGTCGCCGGGGTTCTCTCAAGTACCCTCGACATCCGAGTACTCTCAATTCTCGCAACAACCAGCGGGTACTGTTCGATTCAGACGTTTCAACCTCAACGACGACAACGACGATGTTGAGGTGGAGGAAGAGGAAGAGGAAGAGGCGTACGGTGATTCCCAACAAGAGGAATCGGATGAACGCAAGCCAACACCACCGCCCCCGCCCCGTCGCAAGGGGAAAGCTCACGCGACCTCAAGCACGGCCACTTCTCCGGTCAAGGGGAAGGGAAAGGCACGTCGCAAGGGGAAAGCTCCCCTGGCCTCATCCGGCGAGCCTAACAAGCCACTGCGAGGTCCTAACTACTCGGCTGCTGAGATTGAATACCTCGCACGGTGTTACATTGACTACGGTATGGATGCGGTCACCAGCAATTACCAAACCTCAAACGCGTTTTGGGAGAAAATAATGCACCAATTCAACCAGTTCATAGCTCCGGCCTACCCAAGAGAAAAGGGTGCGATGAAGAGCGCATGGGGCCGCGCCAAGAAATAGATCCAGAACTTCGCTGGCATCTACATCCAAAAAGAAAACCAGTTCGGAAGCGGGCAGAACGACCTCGATCTATACACAAGGGCCGAAGATCTATACCTTGCCAAGCATGGGAAAGAGTTCCCGTATAGGGCTGCGTGGGAACTCTTGAGGCATATCCCGAGTTTTACCAACCCTCAGAAGCCAAGTGCTCCAAAGCGGACGAAGATAAATGAAGCCGGCGGGTATACTTCGTCTGCTAGCGGCACCGCATCCACCACATCCGCGAGCGATGCAAACACTCTTCAAGTTCGACCCGAAGGAGTGAAAGCTGTGAAGAAGGGGAGGAAGGGGAAAAATGCACTACGGGAGCAGGCGGCACAAGAGTTGTCAGCACTCAACGAGAACTACGGGAAGGACCACGCTCAATCGAGGGAGGAGTGGGCGTTCAGTGTCTATATTGCAGACACGTCGAATATGAATCCCGAGCAAAAGGCGAGGTACGAAAATGTTCGCCGCAAACTTGCAAGGGAATTCAATTGAGAGGAGTAGTTGTCCTAATTTTTTTTTCTTAATTATTATAATGTTGCAGTTTTTAATTATTGTATTTTTTTTATTAATTAGTGTATGTTTTAGTTTTTTTAAATTCAATAAAATTGTAATTTATTAAGTTTTGAATTTAATTAAGTAATTTTTTATAATATTTATAAAAAAATAACAATAAAATAAAATCTATTCAGTCATTAAAATCACGATTTTCAGTGCTTCAATCTAGGTCTTACTCAATCTCATTGTAGTGGAAAAATCAACCTAGGTCTAACTCAACACCACCAATCATTAAAATCACGCTTCCCAATGCTTCAACTTAGGTTTAACTAAACCCCTGTAGTGGATGCTCTTAGCAAGAGAGCACAAAATGAATCAACCAGGCCATCAGCTCCCTTATAGAAGTGGAAATATGGAGGAACCTTTATATTTAGACTTTCGCAGATAGGCTTGTTCTCGTCGAAGTTTACCTTAAGGAAATAATTTCTGGGTGGTCGCCAGCAATCCTACAGATCTAAACCGAAGGACATCAACATAGTTATAAACTTATATGTTTATCTCATTTAGTAACTTGGTAGCTCAATCTATACAACAGCATATGAACATCCAACTATGAAAGCTATACTTACATGGCTCGCTTAGAAGTAATGCTACGAAGGCCAAACAAAACAGCAAAAATGACAATTGAAGCAACAAAAGGTGAGAAAATATGCTGGGAAAACATTTGTACATGTTTTTGTGGATAGATGAAAGATCAAACAGAAAGCCCCAAAAAGTGGTGATTGTAAAACTTATTCAAAGACTTAAGGGTGAAGAAGCGTAAAAGAAGTGAAAAATTATGGTTGTTGCTCACAAAGCTCCGCCTACAACAGAAGGAGATTTCAAAGTTAAGTGACAAATAACTCTGAAAATTTGTGAATCGCTGCAGCAGCAGGGGAATCGATTAATAGCTCTAGCAACAAACAAACTTGTGGATCGGAAAGGAAATCCTCCTTTTCTTCTAAGTTCCAATCAAAATCCCAGCGTAGACGAGATTGGCTGGAATCGTGACCACGACGGCGGAAATCCTAAAAATCGATGGGTCTCCCTCAAAACTTGACGAAATTTAACGATCCAAAAGGCTAAATTGATCGATATTTTTCCCAGGAATAAGAATATGAAATCAGATTTGAGAAACAGTGGATAGAAATTGCGCACTAGATCGAAGTTAGAAAAAATGGGATAAAAATGCATGAAAGAATAATCGGCCCTATTACATCTTCATGAAGCTTTTTTCAAGCTTTTCCGACAAATCAACGACGGCGATTGAATTAGACAGAAAGCAGAGAAGAAGGAGAGGAAACGGAGGAAATGAGAGAAACGAAGAGAGAAACGAGAGAGAAAAGCGGATGAAGCGTGAAAGAAACGAAGGAATTTGTTGAAAAAAATTAGAAAATCGCTATATATTTTTTTAAGGTGGGTTGGATCCGGGTCAGGTTAGTGGGTAAGAACCGGTTGCATACAATGCAACTAGTTGCACTGAAGTTTTTGTGTTAAAAAAATTGTGACGCATGAATTACATTTCTTTATTCTTTTTAAAGTTAAGCCTTTCTATATTCATCGGCATCAGATATATGACGGATTATCAACAATTTATTATGAAACCGTCAAATTAATAAGAAAAATTACAGTATTATAAATCCGTCAAATCAGAAAAAGAGTGAAACTGGCCAAGCCTAGCAAAGAATTCTAGGATGTATAAAGTAGTATTTTATTGAATTAATTTAGTAATATAAAAAACTTACAAATAATTGAAATCATGAAGAACAATAACGTTACAGTTGTTGGCCTAATCATAAAACTCATCAGCTCCTCTCCTTCAATACTTTAGAAATTGCACGAATTGTACAAGGCGAAGTCCGGCAGCAGCCACCAATCAGCGCCGCCCCGGCTTCCCGCCACCGAGTCGTGAATAGCTCAAACTTATCATCATCAAAACATTTCGATGGCTGTTGACAAAAGGTGCAACAAAAGAAAATATTCACATAATCAGATGGTATTCCAATGATATAAGACTCCCAAGCTAATAAGCTATGATTCTCTTTGAAACTCAAAAGGCAACAACTACGGAGAGGCAACCTTACGGTGAGCCTGACCAGATTATGAGGCAATTAAGGGTAATCCGAGCTTATTAATTCAAATTAAGCTTATTAATCCTCAGTTAAGAATTAATTTCTGATTCACAATTAGTATTAATTAAATAAAGAAAGTTAGTTAAAATTTAAAACAAAAAATAAATTGATCGAGGGATGGACCGCATCGCGCAGTCAACCGGTGCACGAAATCCACCCCTAGAAATAATTGCATGCTCTACTCACCAGCCATCTTTTAGCAATGCCATCCCAAGTTTCACCACTGTTGGGGTAGACAACTATTGCCTTGTCAGTAGACTGCAGATACAAATTTTCTTGTTTTCAGACCTCACGAAATCGCGTGTTTTCAGTTAGTTCGATTAGGTTTAACTCGAAATCTTACAATTTTGAATCTCTGGATAAGGCTTAGGACAAAATGAGGAGGAGCACAGTTGATGCCAACAGCACTGACTTTGCTGCTCTTGTTGATTATGTTGAGGCATTCTTCGAAGCTCTCTCCCGAAGGTGCATTCTCGCCATCAACTGAGCTGAAACAGATCCAAGATGGGATCGATACGTTCTCTTCATCGAGCAACTCAACACAGGCCTAGTCATCATATGTATAATGAAACATTCTCTTCATCAAGAAACTCAACACAAGCTTGGTAGTCATATTTATCATGATCATATATTATATAAGTAGTTTCTTGCAAATATGTCTGGAAGAGAAGGAAATGTAATAAAATTGACAGTTCTTATCAAATAAGTATATAAAAGATTGACTTTGTAGCTGTAAATAAGCAGACCTGAGCTTCTAGCTTGTTAGGAATGGTCTCAAAAGCAAGCAAATCGGGACTTGCTTCCACGAGAACTTGCAGACGACGTCTATGAAAGTCCTTTAATTTCTCCAACGTGACTTCGGGTCCATAGTTTCCGCTGAAGCAGACAAGCATAAACAAACCAATCACATAAATTTAGTATCATGATCTACACTAATAAGTAAATGAAAAGTCCATAACTACCAACCTGTATTCAGAACCATCAGCAAGATAAGCACCATAGCTTCCGATTGAAGCTGCAACAAGAGCTCTGTTGTAATTATGTCCAGTTCTCCTCTTAGCCGAGGTCCAAAATTTTTCACGGGCCTCGACAGCAATTCTTACACTTCTTGTAAGAAGTGATTCTGCCTCTTCCATTGACAATCCCCGCGACTGAAATCCTGGTAAAGTAGCCTGTTTGTTTGAAATTGTTCAGAATCAAATCACTAGTGTGAAATCTCAATCTTCAGATAAATTTCTGTATATCAGTAAGAATGGTGCAAACCTGATAAGACGAAGTTACTAGAACATCAGCGCCAGCTTCCAGATACTCTATATGTACCTGAAACTCATTGCAATCAGAAACCACACTTTTTTTAACTTGTACATGCAACATTTAATTCAGTGTCAAGAAATAATGGATTTTATCTTAAAATGATCATGAAGCAATATTTAATTCGCACAATCACCTCAAACCAGAAAGATTAAAAGGTATCCTAATTAACAAATAAGCAACATACTAAGAGCAGTATATAGTATCTCTATAAAAAATCACTTTCGTAAGCATTTCATGGTGATTTTAGCACTCTTTATTTAACAAGTTAGATCTTGGTTTCTTATTATACTTGCTCGAACTCTTTTATCCACCAAAATCAGCTTCCAATTATGTAACTCATTTATCATCTATTTCCTTGTTCTTTCAATTGATCCATCATTGCATTACATATTTTGATGAGCATTTGGTAATTATGAGTTTCATGCAATGCTTTTAAATTACCATGTTAAAATTCTGATTCTTAACGCCTTTCCCATAACAAATATTGCTACTCAGTTTTGTGCAAAAGAAAAGGGGGTGGTGATATTGCTTGTATTTATTGTTGTTAATAACAATTTAATCTCATAACTATCACAACAACCAATCTGGCAATTTTCGTATTCCATTACTACAAAAGGTACAAATATTGTTATCAATAATTTGAATCATAATTTCATTAGCTGGACTCAGAAACTACTGTTTAAAGCTGACAGCACATCCCATTAACATATTTTTAGGTAAACAAAGTACAAACACATTTAAAATCGCAAAAAAAAAATAAAAAGAAACGGACAGAAAAAATGTAAGGATTTCGACATAAATTACATGTGCGCGAGAGGAGCATACCCGTTTGATTAAATCTGGGTTCTTGATGAGGCAGAGGGCGCTCCAAAGAGGGTCATCAATGGAGGCGCCGTGCCTCTCCAGCTGGGTAGCGAAACCGCCGTCCACGACGGCGCAGCCTCCCGCATTCATTATCAACTCCTGCAGCGCATTTCCTTTCTCTCTCCCCATTTCTCTCTCTCTCTCTCTCTGTTTCACGAAAAAACTGAAAAGGGAGGTATGAATGTAGGGACTTGACACTTGAGAGAAGAAAGTGGCACGTTAAGTAAGGGCGAAGATGGTGGAGTGTTGATGAACGCGCGTGTTTGGTGAATCTAGACTATATCCAAGGTTTATTTATGATGCAAGGAAACAGTACTAATACAGAGGTAATGGATTGGCAAAGAAGCGATGAACGCGGACGGTTTTGTGCTTCCACGTTCATAGTTGGGCCCAATTTGGACTTTTTTCTCTATTTCCTTCAATTTTCTTGGTCAAATAGGGCAAAAACTTGGTCAATTCAAATCCTCCATTTTTCAAATTTTACCAACCCTCTTTCCTTTCTTATAAGGTCACTTTTAAATAAATATTGAAGAATTTAATTATCTTTGATATATAAAAAAAATTATCTACTTTATGATGAGGTAAAACGCAATGGATAGTTGTTTTTAGAGAATCAAGAATGTATAAATGTGTATTAGCTAAAACTTATAGTAATCCACATGAGAGAATTAAACCTCAGAATAAAATCTTATGCTAGTGATAAAAGTAATTTATGATCGCCCGCCCGTATGTAGTTCTCTATTTAATTAAGATAATGGCACTAGATCTAGACACTTTTTTGACTTTGCTTTCTATATGTTTAATTAATGGATTGAAATTGCCAGTTCACAATGTCAAATGGCGTGAAATTCAAGACACAAATTCCTAAATTCTGGCGGTTAAAGCCTCAATTTTTTTTTTCTTTTATGACGAGGGATCTCATTATTTACAGACTAAAGTGGCATCCAGTTGAGGAGTCAAAGGCACAAAATTTATACTTTAAGAAATTAAAAACAGTTGTTGGGGTTGGTAAAGAAAATTAGGCAAGTACAAATTTGTTTCTTGAATATATTGATTTCTGACCTAAATAGGTAACCCAGGTTTGGCGATGTACAATTTTTTCGCCCGTGACTCGATATTTCACTTATCTTTTCTTAAGAAATTATTGATAAAGTGATAGATTGAATAAAAATAAACTTAACTCAATAAATAAATCATACAGAATGTATATATTGTCAACTCTCAACTTTTTCCAGATAAATAAAATAAAACATAACTCAACAAAATGAATACTAGTATTTTTTTTCTTCATACTTTGTTAGCTATATACCGTCAACTCTCGTCTTTTTCCAGTAAAGAGAAAGTGAAAATGTCTTAGGTCAAAAAAAAAAAAAGGCAAAAAGTCTGATGATTAGCAAGATCAATTTTATCCGACATTAATCCAAGGGATCTTTATTGGGGTTTTGGCGAATTAAATCACGAACTTTAGGGTCTTTTGCAATTTTAATCCGAACTTTCAATTTTGACAAATTAAATCATGAACTTTTCAATTTTTGCAATTTTATCCTGAACTTTCAACTTTGACAAATTAAATTACAAACTTTTCAATAATTGCAATTAAGACCTAATCAAACTTTATTGACATAAAATAATAAAAATATAACAAATAGTACAATATTATTTTATATGTCTTTATTGATCATAAATACATATGAATATTTAATTATTACTAAATCAATATAATGTCAAATTATTTTTTGATAAATGTACTAATAAATGTACTAATTAATCAAATAGTACAATATCATTACTTTCATTTTTACATCAAAAGTACTAATAAATGTAGGCGCATGTTCCAAAATACTATGCGACATTAGAGTAGTTAATTTCAGTATATACTATCATGTAGCCCGTCGAAAATCGACGTAAAATTATTATTTAATAAAATTATAAGAAAAATATTGTTTGCTAATTATTTTAGAGCTTTTATTAAAGGAAAATTATTATGTAGTCTTATAAGTAAATTTTATATATTT
This sequence comes from Schizonepeta tenuifolia, assembly GCA_029490685.1. Classification (NCBI taxonomy): domain Eukaryota; kingdom Viridiplantae; phylum Streptophyta; class Magnoliopsida; order Lamiales; family Lamiaceae; genus Schizonepeta; species Schizonepeta tenuifolia. The sequence continues at coordinate 29,588,489 of CM055955.1, forward strand.
GAACATGTATTTTTAAAGATAATTTGAAAACTCTATTTCTTTTCAAAATCGATGAGAGACAAAAGTATATTTGGCTCTTAAAGAGATTGTTCCATGTCAATTTCGTATGAGCATTGTGGTGGATCTTTTTGACAATAAATATCTCTTTGTTCCATATTAATTTAGATTGGAATCAGCCTGTCTACACCATAATTTAGGGTCGGAATCGGCCCGTTGACCAAGGTTTTGATTTTTGTGGTATAATTTGACTAATTAATTTTTTATATTAAAGATTGTTTATAAAATGAAGGTGACCTTAAATATCATACATCATGAGTTCAATATAAAATTATTAAAATAAAAATAATTTGAATTGTTGGTTGCGAATAGGCCTATCTACCCTCACGGTTCCAAGATGGAATCGGCCCGTTGACACGGTCCTGAATTTTGTGATATTGACCCGTCGATCTAGAAATTTTGTTTCCAATGCACTGATTAAATATTCCATAGAATTAGAATATTTTTACGCATAGAAACAAAAATATATAATAATAAATATAGTATATATTGCTTTTGAATCCAGAAAATTAGAGAATTTAAATAAATAGAAATGGATCATATAAAAAGAAATTAACGTGAATCCATGATCATATTGTACATAGAAGATTTGTATTTGATTGTTGAATAATTTTAATATACTGGAAATAAGGCAACAACCTTGAAAATTGATATGTCCTACAATCCTAACATTTATAACCAAATTTGGAAAATAAAACTTTAAAATGGCAAATTCCTAATAATATAAATTAAATAAATTTTACGATACAAAATTGAAAAGACAAAACGTCTTTGTGTTCTAAAATCAATCATTCTTCAAGATAACAAAAGAGAGATAAAAAAAAAAAGGTGTCGAGTTCAGGGGTTAGGGTTTGATAGAATATTGTCCGTTCAATATTCAAACCTAAGTTGATAATATGTAAGAAGATTCGTGAGTAGGAATTTTCAGACGGTAAAACTTTCATCTAATATTTACCAGTATCAATTTTTACTGGTGAGTTGGTTTACTGCTAAGAACTAATCTCGTATGCAGAGATTAGTAGTTTCAATAAAACAAACTAATTTTTTGGCCAACTTATTAGTCCGCCAAATAAATATTTTGGCCAATTAATTAGTAGGCCAAATAAAATTGTTTGTGCAAACGGTTGAGAAATTTTATAATGTTTCTAAGTATTTATAGGTTTTCCAATATATGAAGTTTGATTAAAAATCGATGTGAAATAAAAATATATACTAATAATATTTACCAGTATCGATTTTACTGGTGAGTTGGTTTACTGCTAAGAACTAATCTTGTATGCAGAGATTAGTGGTTTCAATAAAACAAAACTAATTTTTTGGCCAACTTATTAGTCGGACAAATAAATATTTTTGGCCAATTAATTAGTAGGCCAAATAAAATTATTTGTGCAAACGGTTGAGAAATTTTATAATGTTTCTTAGTATTTATAGGTATATGAAGTTTGATTAAAAACCGATGTGAGATAGAAATATATACTAATAATAATATAAATATGATAATATTGGTTTTTAATTAAGAAAATTTGAGAATTTAAATAAATGATAATAGAGGGATTTGGAGGAGGCTGCCACATAGGATTTTTAAAAAGTTAGAATGGTATTTCTTTTAGTAAATAGTAATATAATAATTATTGAACAAATGAATAAATGTTCAATTTCCATAATGAATTCGTCAAATCAAACAACTTAATACTAACAACTCAATAGTAAAAAAATAACCAACTTTTTTGAATAAAAATAAAACTATTTATTTGGCCAACTAAATAATTGACCAAATTAAATTTATTATGCAAAATATTTGCACGATGAGAAAATAGTCAATTTATATAAATTATTAAGAATGGAGTTTTATGAAAAAGTAATGTGGGATATCAAATTTGATATTTCCAAATTAAATTAACGTAAAAGAAGAAGTAAATTAAAAAAGGAATATTATATATATGTTTGGGCCACATTTAATTCATGAGAAATACAAAAAATTAAAATAAAATATTACCATATTTATATGAAGAAAAAGACGTCAATTATATTAAGTATTAGTTTTTTAGATTTGTTTAACTACATAAATGATGTCCTTGTTTTTAAGAAAAAAATATTTGACAAATCAGAACGATAGGATAATGGTTTTAATTAAGAAGATAGGAATCTATATATGCCAAAACTGGTGGATGAAATCTAATTTAATCTAATATATAATATAATAAAATACAATAAATATTGATTTTTAATTCAGAAAATTTGAAAATTTAGATAAATAGGAATTGAGGAATATGAGAGGTGCCACATAGGATTTTTTTTACATAGAGTCGTTTTCGTTTATATAATAATAGATTTTCTTTCAAATATGAACTTTTTACAGCTACTCGTCACTCAGTATTTATGAATACGGTTTAAAGCTCAAGCCCAACCCAAACGTTCATTTATTATTATTTTTTTAAAATTTACTTATGATTTTGGCAATTATTGAAAATATTTTGTCTTAGCCAATGCTGATTCCGGCGAAGTGAAGGACTGAAGGAGAAATTCTACGGAGATTAGAGCTAAAAAAAATATATTTCTACAGATAAAAAAGAACTGATGAAGAAGACGATAAGACTATCCGCAGTGGTAGTGTCTTCATGAGGTGTCTCTATTGGGTGTGATAGAGATAGAAACAGTCAGCTGCAGTGGGACTGACTCTATGGGGTGTCTCCATATCTAATTAGTTTATTAATTTTGAATATTAATTTTGCATTAATTTTAATCATATAATTCGAAATTTTTATTAATTAAAAAATAAATAAAAAATTGTATTAATCTGAAAATAAAAAAACTATTAATTTTTTCATTAAGAAACATATTAAAAATGAAAACTAAAAAATGAAAAAAAAAAACTGATGAAAAAGAAAAATAAAAAAACAAAAAAATTAAAAATGAAAGAGAAAAAACTGAAAAAGAAAAAAATTGAAAAAATGAAGAAAAAAACTAAAAAACGAAAAAGATCAAGACTGTCTCTATGGGACAAGACTGCCTCGAGACAGTGAGTGTTGTACTGGGCTGTCTCCATGGATTGGGTGTCTCGAGACATCTATGGAGACAGCCGCTAGTCAATGGCATGAATCTTTAAGACGAGAGATAACGATATTGATAAATATGAATATTTATTTATGATAAATAAAGACATATAAAATAATATTGTACTATATGTTATATTTTTATTATTTTATGTCAATAAAGTTTGATTAGGTCTTAATTGTAAAAATTGAAAAGTTCGTGATTTAATTTGTCAAAGTTGAAAATTCGGGATAAAATTGCAAAAATTAAAAAGTTCATGATTTAATTTTCCAAAGTAAAAAGTTCATGATTTAAAAAGTTCGGGTTAAAATTGCAAAAGACCCTAAAGTTTGTGATTTAATTCGTCAAAATCTTTATTTTATACTTCCTCCGTCCCATGAAAGATGACCCTTTTCTTTTTGGCACAAATTAAGAATAAAGATAGTGGATGTATTTAATGGAATATTTTATTGATAAAGAATGTAAAAATAGTGTGACTAAATAATAAAGAATGTAAAATGTTGGTAAATTTATTAAAGTTTTGATTGATTCCAAAACCAACTGACCTCAACCGAGTAGATGTTGCCATAACCTAATGTTAGTAGTTAGGCTCGCTGTTTGAGCATTGTTAAGATTTTATCTTTACAGGACTCCAGCTGAAGACGGCAACAAGGATTCACTCGGATAGAACATCAGGTGTAAGAAAAACACCTGAGCGTTCAAGATTCAGAACAACAGTTGAGTATTCAAAGGGGGAAGATGCAAGAGAACATCAGTTGTAAGAAAGACAACTAAGCGTTCAAGAGATAGAACATCAGTTGTAAGGAAGACAACTGAGCGTTCATCAGATGAGAATTAAAAAGGGAGAAGTTGTAAGAAAACATCAGATGGAAGAAAGTCATCTGAGCGTTCAAGCCAACTGAGCGTTCAAGATTCAGAACATCAGTTGAAGGACTCGAACTGAGAAGATCGACAACTTGAAGTTCAAAGTCAGCTGAGAGTTCAACTGTTCCTACTCAGACAGAAGCACTCAGATAGAACATCAGTTGAAGACTAATCACATGAAGATCAAACGACTCAACCGACTATCAAATGTTGGAGGTCAAAGGTTAAGATTTGAATTTCAAATAAGGAAGTCACGTGAAGGTTTGACTCTCTGTCATTACCTCATTTGGTCCAACACAAGGCTGTCTCAGATGGAAAGCAGAAGCACTCAGTTGCCAAATCCGGAAAGTCTGTAGAGATGAGAGACAAGCCATCGCTTTCAAAGAACAGAGATCAACGGCTCCTCCAACGGCTAGTTGATTCTCTCCGCTTATGAATAGAGGCCTTCATTCATTCACCAAGATGGAAGAGACATGTGTGTGTGTGTTAGCCTAGTGGTAGTGAGGTTAATGCCCGGGCCAAAGGTCACGGGTTCGAGTCCTCCATCATGCGGTATTTAAATTTCCTTGTAATATTGTTAAAAAAAAATGGAAGAGACAGACAGAGAAGAAAGAGAAAAGAGATAGACGATTGAACATCACCAGTTGAGAGTTCATATCGCAAGAAGAGCTTAACTGAAATCAATCTCTAAGAGCATCACTAGTTAAGAGTTCGTAGAGTGTTAGATCCTAGCTCACTTTCTTGTTCGAGCTAGTAGTTGGAAATCCCACTTTCACACACACCTGAAAAGGTTGTTAGGACCCTACTCTTCCCGTAATTGAGTAGATAGGTTGATAAGTACCCGTAAACTTATCTGTAAGGTTGATAAGTACCCGTAAACTTATCTTAACGGTTGCAAAGCCCGCGTAAGCTTTGTGGTTTGTCCAGAAGAACTTGGACTGAGTTGTGTGGACTCACAACTCCCCGTGGACGTAGGAGTTCTCTCCGAACCACGTAAATCTTTGTGTGTTGTGTTTATTATTCAATTATCTTATTGCATATTCAACTGACCAACTAACCAGCATACAAACGGCATCTTTCCATATCAACTGTCTTGGTTATTGACCAACCTTGCATAAAAGCGTGAGTTATTTTATACGAGTTTTTATCCACCACATTCCGCACAGCACCACTCTTCCAACTGAGCTTGCTTACTCGGTTGTGAATCCAGCTGAGTCTTATTACTCGGTTGTTGATTTTTCAAGTGTTGTTTTAAAAAGTTTTTATCTGGTGTATTCCCCCCCCCCATACACCAAAACTCGTATCGGGACCATCATAAAAGCAGTGTGAATGTAAAGTAAAAGCAGTGTGAATGCAATAATTATTTCCTGAAATAGAAATGGATCATCTTTCATGAGACGTCCCGAAAAGAAAAGAGGATCATCTTTTACGGAAAGGAGGGAGCCTACATAAAATCAAAATCTTAAATCAATTGGTCAATGGTGTGTTTTACCGACCAAAACCTAGTCAGAGTGATTTGACAAGATATAAACTTATAGAGTATATATCGTATACAAACACTGTTGTGATATATTCTCTCAATCCCACTAATCTTATTTATTTTTTCTTATACGGACGTCCTACTAATCTTTTCTACATTTAAATAAAGAATAATTTGACAATAAATTAAGGTTTTAATAAAAAATAAATGAGGCCCACATTGAATTAAAAAAACTAAAAAAAAAAACTCTACCCACTCAAATCTAAATAAAGTGGTTTTAATAATTTTAACACTAAATAATTGTTTTTTAATCTACGTGTCCACTCAAAGTAGACAAGATGAGTGGAACGGAGGGAGTATCTTTTTTTTTCTTTTTTTTTGTTTTATCATATGATCTTAGTTTAATTAATTCGTAAAATAATAAGCCTATTAGTATATCATATACAAATTTACCTATTTTTCTTTTCCTAAAAAGTACAGATTAAACTATTTCAGTTATGTAATTTTGCTAGGTCAGTTGGATCTACAAATTGACACATCTATTACTCCCTCCGTCCCCCGTTAGTATGGTGCGGGGGCCGTGCACAAGTTTTAAGAAAAAGTAGATAAATATGTGGTAGGGATAATTTAAGTGGAGAAAGGGACCCACTTATGATGTGTTGTTAATTTTTTAGTGGATGAAGAAACTTTATTGAAGTAAATATATTGAACTTTTAAGGGTAAAAAGGTAAAAGATATGTCTTAAAATGGAAACACCATACTAACTAGGGACAGCTAAAAAAGGAAAGTAACCATACTAATCTGGGACGGAGGGAGTATTATATAAACGAAAACGAAGCTTCTTTTAAAAAATCCTACGTGGCACCCCTAGAATTCTTCCATTCCTATCTATCTCAATTCTCCAATTCTCCACTCCAAAACTAGGGTTTAGTTCTTAGAGAAATATATTAGAAGCACTACACGATTTGATTCGGAGAATTCCTAGCGCTCTTAAATCAAATCTGCACCGTGGAATTGTTCATGCATCAGTTCAACACTACACGTGTCACAGCCCCAAATCCCGAGAGACGGCAGAAGCCGGGGTGCGACTGGGGTTGGATTAAAGAAGCGGGGAAGAAGGGGGCTGACTAACTAAACATACATAAAAGACATCAAACATTCAATGAACAAGACTTGAATATTATAAAGAAGGAGTTAATCGCGAAGGATTACTCGACAAAAGTACACGATAGTAACTAAGTTCAAGTTTACAGACTTATGCTACAGTGGTTTGTTCAATATACATATTCTCAAAAGACTTAGAGTATTGCAGCGGAAGTAAGTCATAAGCTAAAAGCATCCTATCTTCTCAACTCAACTTCAACCACCGCCGCTATCGTCGTCTCAACCTGCACATTTAGAAAACAATGCAGGGCTAAGTACAAAAGTACTTAGTGGGCATGATGCCGAAAACATAATCTTAGGTATAGATAATTTTGCATTTCATAATTTGTAGCACATCGGGGTTTTATTTGAAATTAGCCCGTGTCTACTAAACATTTTCTGACTGATTTTCACAATTTACTCGGTCGAGTATTTTCTGGTATGCTACGTTCAAATCTTGACCAATTCTCATTCACCATGGCTGGTACCCCTCAACAGGATATCACATACACCACAGGTTACAAAGTGCACTAACTCTGGAAAGCACTTAGCAGCTAACTCAGAGCCGATCGTTAGTTAACCTAGTTAGATTAACTCTAAATCTGGAAAACACGAATGTTAACTCAGATAGGTACAAGAGAACTCACATAAAACATAAAACAATTCATGCCATAATTATCACTTTGAAAACACATATATCAAAGCGATAAAGAAAGGTTTTCCGAGCATTGCTCGTTTTATTTTATATATAAAAGCCTACCTTTGTGATACAGAACTACTAAGTACTAGCTTCCGATCTCCTGATCTTCCGTCCTTTCCTTACTGCTGGCTTCGTCCTTCATCGTAAAGTAATAACACTTAAAATCGGGTCGTAAAAGATAATCGATCATTGAAAATCGAAATAGGCTTTAGTCGTTTCATTTCTTTGGGCATTTGCACGCTACTAGTTTCATTTTAATTAAACGGGAACAAGACTCGAACAAAACTCGATTAAAACTCGGAAGGTCTCATACTCGACTCTTAGGTCAGTAGAGAGGGTAGTCGTTAGCTCATTACGACTTATAAGATCAAAGGAACTAAGTGGGAAAGGAAATCAACTTAGGAAATTAAGTTTAGTTCTTTATACGATTTAGGCATTTTCACGCTTAACTAAATTTCTTTACTTTAACGGATATGAGATATCAACTCGTCTCGTTTAGCACTCAAGGCTCCATACTTAACACTGAGGTCAGTAGGAAGATAGTCGTCAAGTTATTATGGCTTAAACGATCGAAAGAAACTAAGTTGCGAACGAAACAACTTAGAAGAATGAATTCTGAAAAATCACTGCGCATTACAGTAACTCTGGGGACTACCCAGAAAAGGGGAACTGGAAACAGGGGATGAGCCCTGTACCGTTTGAAAGCTTGGGATGTCTAGTTTACGCTCCAATTTACGGATCTCAAATCCGATAAACGAGATAAAAGATATTACAGTTTCCGGAAAGGGTCGCAAAACTGCCGCGCTAACCCTAGTTGCTCGATAGAATCGACGTATAACTTCTTAGGTTCGTTCTAAATTCTCGTATTCGATTTCTCATGAAACTTGACTCTCAAGGCAGTCAACACGTACCCCCGTACGTGTTGAACTCCTTTTCAACACTCGTCCAATAGCACGACGTTCTAAACGTCGGCCTCCAACTAACATGTACTAAACCAATTCAATTAACAATTTCTCGTTTCTAGTTCTCGACTATCATTATAACTCATATTAAAACAACTCGAAAGCTCACGAAGTCAACTACAAAGTTATACCTTAGTCCATCATAAACAATATTATCCAGTTAGAATTCTTATTCGACTTCTCGGTTATTAATTACGACTAATTGTTCGTCTCTTACGCGATTTTAAAAGTTATCGGATTTCGTTCAAATTTTACGTCATCAAACAACATCTAACGAGATTCATTTTCATGCATATCATCACTTCATATCATTACTACATCTCAACTTAAATTGAGTTCTTCGTCTCTTACGACTCACGAAATATTTTTAGAAAATTCTAAATAAATTCATATCAACAATTAATATCAATTACAACATTATTTCATCAACAAAACATCATCTAAATCAACTACATGAAAAGCCCTAAATTTCTCAAAATTTTCAGTATTATCACACAATTAAAGAGGGTATTTTTCTTCATCAATTAACACCATTTATCTCTTAATCATACCACCATATCATCCATTAAACAATTGAAGTCTAATTGCAACATGAAATTGAAAATCCCCAATTCCAAACCCTAAACCCTAGGATCGGTTTTCATCATACTTTGGGGGTTTCAATTTCCCTTTGTTCTAATCACTAATTAAACACTTCCTAAGCATGATTATAACATCAATTGAAGAATCCAAACAACCCACCTAATTGCCCTAAAAATCGGTATTAACATAGGTTTTAGGGCTCTTGATTTCTTTCAATTTTTAACCCTAAATATCATATCTAACATATCTAATTTCACTAATCGAAGATCAAACATCTAATTCCATCATCCCATAAATCTCGATCCAAAGAAAAAAATAAAAAGAAATGGATTTTGGATGGATAGAATTAGAGAGGAGAGGATTACCTTGACAAATGATAAAGGAAGACTTAGGATTCGATGGATGAATGAAGACTTGTGTGATTTATCTTGCTCAAGAACTTGAACTCTTCAACAGTGGTGAAAAAAAAAATGAAAGATGGGAGGGAGAGAAGAGAGCTGCCGATTTTGGGAGGGAGGGAGATGAGAGAGATGACTAAATTATGTTATGCATTTTACTTTAGGGTAATATGTGTAAAGAAGGAATAGTAATAGCATTAGGTGTCACAAATTAATACCATATAAAAATCAAAATATCAAGCTAATAAGAGAGAGCAATGTCGGCTATAAGAGGGAAAAAGAAGGAAATTATGTGCTTTTCCGACGCGATACGACGTTACGGAAATCGAACGACGAAAAACGTAGCTCGGCACAAAACCGTCACAATCCGATTCGTCCAAAAATTCTAACGTATTAAACTTGATCGGAAAATAATATTTAAAATTTTAATTCCGTCAAAAACTCGGGATGACACAGTCCGAGTTTCGTCCGGAAATCATAAAAACGAACTTTCTCGGGCAAGTTCGTATCGCGATTTCGTGAATGTAAAAATCAGACGGTTTCCGTTCAGAGTTCACAAACTAAAAATTTTTCGTACGCGATAACCCTAAATACAGTAGTCGTCTAGCTGACTTCCGTAATTTATTTTCGGAAACGGATTCGACCGTTAGTCTTAGAATTCAAAATCGTAAACTTAGGCGTGCAAAGCCATTTTTATTATTAACTTTAAATTTTTAAGAATGTAAAGAATTTCAAGGGTATTACAACACGTGGATACCATAGTAGCGGATTCAGATACAACAATTGGAACTAGTTGATATTCATAATTCATAGATATCGTATCCTTCCTATAATATATATTGTTATATATCGTATCCTTCCTATAATATATATTGTTATATGCCGCCACCTCCACCATTAGGTTTTCTTATATATTTAAAAATCATAATTATATTATTTAATTAATTAATTGTTATGTTATCTCTAATTTCCATAATTCATAGATATCATATCCTTCCTATAATATATATTGTTATATGCCGCCACCGCCACCTTCTTATATATTTAAAAATTATTATTATATTATTTAATTAATTAATTAATTGTTATGTTATATATTGTTACGCCGCCACCGCCACCTTCTTATATATTTAAAAATTATTATTATATTATTTAATTAATTAATTAATTGTTATGTTATATATTGTTACGCCGCCACCGCCACCATTAGGTTTTTTTATTCCTTTCAACTTCAATTCCGTCAACCACGAGGAGAGGAGCAGTTTCGAAGTTTTTTGTGTTATTGTGCGTCTGTGATGTGGAACTCGAATGCAATACAATTTGATCTTTCGTACTACATTAGGTTTAGATTTTCTTATATATTCTTTTCAACTTCAATTTGTTTTCTCCGTTGCAGTTAACTACGCCGTCACGCCGTCAACCACGAGGAGAGGAGCAGTGAATACTGAATTTTTGCAATACAGTATCGAAATAATTTTCTGGTTCTGCCCCTGCCCCCACAGTATAAATTCCAAATCTTGAGCATGTTAGTCTCAAATGTTTGAATGTTGGTCTGGTTTATATCATCCAATGCATGTGCATCGACGGTACTTTTTTCCCCAAGTATTTGATATGCTAAGACGAAATTTTAAATTTTGAAACCAAACGAAATTATAATTAATTTGATGATAAGGTGAGAATGAATTCTTAAATCCTGCGATCCAAACAAGCTTTTATCAGTTAATAATAAAGCAAATCATGCATGTGCGTCCCAATCTAAATCGTAGATCAATAAACCATTTTTTTAGAATGATTAATGAATCATTATTGATTCTGTTTTTGAGCGCACTTCTCTTAACATCAAATTATTCTACCATCAAATGTCTCATCAACGTTAATGGACTATTTTAATTAGTACTGATTCCATTTGATGTATGATTTGGAGGCAACTGGTTCTTTCTTATCCATTATCCACGAGTCACCATAATTTTTGAACTTACACTAATCAGATTAATGTTTAGGAGAAGAAACAGTGAACACCAAATTTTTTTTTTACATGTGGATTTAAAGAGCCTCCTGCTCTTGAAAGCATTAAATAATAGTATCTAGGATTAAAAATGGGTATGAACTTTTTTTTAATTTGATTTTTTTTAATTAAAGTTTTATCAAATTGATTTTTTTAGTAAGCAGCTTTATTTTATTGTGTTTATTTTCTTTTTATTGATTTGAATCTTTATAATTAATTTGCTTAACTCTATATCTAATTTGTGTTTTTTCTTATTCTTAACAAAGGAAATATCGACTTTCCCATTTAAGTCTTTCATTTAAATACAAAGAACCAAACTTTTATTGTGAGGATCTTGCGTCTCTGGATTTAAAAAGAACGATTCGGCAAGGAAATGGATGAATGGATAATTCTTTAACACACATTTTAATTTATTGCAAAAATTCTTTAAATTTATCAAATATATATGATATTTAATTAATTTTGTAAATAATGAAAATTGCACTTTTAATATGTAGGGTGACAAAATACTGGTGACAATTCCACCTAAATTGAAGTCAAGATTTGAGCCCTTACTCAAAGAGGGCGAAATAATTGTTATTAGAAATTTTCAAATTTCTAAAAACAATTCCATTCTTCAAAAGGCAATACTCAATCATCCGTGGAAGATTGAATTAAGCCTAGCCACCAACGTGTTTGAACCTGTGGAAAGTGTTAAAATAGATGAAAATGGATTTAAGTTCATCTCTTTTTCGCATTTGATCGAAAAACACGATATGAAAATTATCGTGGGTAAGCATAATATAATAAATTTTTGTTTTATATTACAATATTCTTATTCCATATTATGTTCGTGTTTCAGATGTTCTTGGCGAAGTAAAAACAACAAATATTATTGTGAAGAATGTGGATATGAAAAGTGGCCCATCTACACTATGTGATATTGAATTGGCTGATGGAGAGTATGACTTTCTATTATTCATTAGTTCATAATTTGTAGTTTTTTTTTTGTTTTTTAATTATTATATTATATTTATAACACTGGCAAACCAATAACTTGCACATTGTGGGGGTCATTTGCCAATGAGCTCAAATTATTTGTGGACACTAAGGCAAGCGAGGATAAAGAGTCAATAATAATAGCACTCCAATTTGCTATGCTAACAAAATTCGATGGTTTAATTTTTATTAATCTTTTACTATTGTCATTTTTTTATTATTTAAATTCAAATTTGAAAGTTTTTGTGACAAAATAAATGTTATTTCAGGGATGAGAAATGTTACTTCAATGAAGAATGCAAACAAATTTTTTATCCATCCTGACATCCAAGAAGTTAAAGATTTCATTTAGAGGTTAGAATAAAACCTATATATTCTGCATCATTATATTGATTGTCTGTTGTTTGTTGTTTTCCTTTTGTGTTATTCTAAATGAAATGAAAGTGTAATGCAGTTTGATAAGTAATCTAACTGTGATATTAAAAATGAAGCCTTTGAAATCTATACCATTCAGTCTTGAATGTTCTTTGTTAAACGAGTATATTTTAGAACTATAAATGATCATACTCATAATTAATTATATTAGTTGTCCGATTTGAAATGAAATATCTGGAAATATTATTTTATCATGTTTGCCTGATTTAGCTGAAGTTTAGACGTTCATCCAATGTCAAGACATTAAATTGATCATTAAGAACTTTAGAGCTCGATATCTAAACTTTACATGGTTAATGTCACTTTTGTCAGCCAACATTTGACAATGTGGTATTTTTTCAAGAAATGGCATGATCGCGAGATAAGGCTTTGTGGTGGTTTTTGACTCGCAAATTCTGACGTCCCACCCACAACTGAATTCATATGTAACTTGGAGGGACAATTTAAACAATAAGACACTAAAACCACTTAATCAATCTTGAATTATCAGCATGTGGACCAAAAATATGAATTTCTCTCACTTATTAAAGGCAATATTTTGAAGTTCTGATAATTTAATTATCTTAAATTAGAAATTAAATTAGTCCTAATTTAGGATTTACAAATTGGCAGGAGAATGACATATCCACCTGAAATTAGTATTTGATCAGTAATTTTTAACACGAAGGATAAAAAAGATTATGTTATGTGTTTACTATTTGTTACATGGTTTGCTAGCATTCTAAGAAGTTATTACATACACTAGGAATAAGTTTGAAATTTTTATTTGTTATTTCTAATATTTTTTTAATCCTAATATGACATTTAGACGTCGTGTTGGTGGAGCTTCAAACAGTCATACAATAACTGATATTTCCAATAGTATCATAGAACTGAAAAGTGAAGAGTGGTTGAATGTTGCTTCCGCAAGAACGATCAAGGAGATCAAAAATTCAAATGAGGTAAAAACACTATTATTATAAATATTTTTTTCCCAACATAAAATTGAAATTATCTATCTAATATATTTACTTCAATTTATAGATTGGAACCTACATTTGCAAGGGAACAATAGTTGACATTCACTCTCAAGAACAATGGTATTATGATGCTGCGGAAATGAAAGATGCTATAAAGGTGTTCCTAAAGGAAGCAAAGTTGGAGATTACTGTAAAAAGTGCAACGGTCCCATGCGATCTATTATCACAATGTATATATTTATTAATAAAAATAATAAAAACCATATGACATATAATAATCAATATTAACTAATCAAATTTTTTTGTTTTCATTTGATAATTAGGTACAAGATATTCGTGCTCGTGGAACATGAGGAAGAGGATATGTACTTCACATTCTTTGACAATTGTGCACTTTATTTTCTCAAAAAAAATGCTGCCGAAGTCATGAAAGAAATGGAAGAAGAGGTTATTCCTTTTATTTACAATTTTTTTTAAAAAAATTGAAAACGTTTAATTATTAATATTGTTTAAATTTATTAAGCAGACTGGGGACAGAAATGGCATTCCTGAACTATTCCGTACCATGTTCGGAAGAGAATGTTTATTCAAAATTGACATCGACAAGAAGTATGGTGGCGGTTATGTCTATATTGCTAAAAGTGTTACAGAAGATGTTGTCCTAATCTCTCAATTTTGTTCAAACTTGGGTGTATCAGTAAGTTTAATTTACTTAAAATGTTTATGATTTGAAAATAATCGAATGCAATTTAATAACTACATGTATTATATATTTATAAATTTTAGGAAGTCGAGTCTAAATGCAAGGAATTTATGATTTTGACCGAGGAAAGTGATAAAGAAGATGAAGATGTAAGTACAAATATTTCAACTGTAATGTTGGGAAATTTATTAGTAAGAGTTTGATGAATTCCAAAACCAACTGACCCCAACCGAGTAGATGTTGCCAGAACCTAATGTTAGTAGGTAGGCTCGCTGTTTGAGCATTATTAAGATTTTATCTTTACAGGTCTCCAGCTGAAGATGGCAACAAGGCATCACTCGGACAGAACATCAGTTGTAAGGAAAACAATTGAGCGTTCATCAGATGAGAAGCAGTAAAGGGGAAGTGAACATCAGATGAAAGAAAGCCATCTGAGCGTTCGAACCCAACTGATCAGATACAAGGAAGACAACTGAGTGTTCAGTTTCAGAACATCAGTTGTAGAACTCAACCGAGAAGATCACCAGCTTGAAGATGAAGTCAGCTGAGAGTTCAACTGTTAGTTGTCAGATAGAACATTGGCTGAAGAACAAGTTAGTTGAAGATCGAAAGTCTTAACCGACCACTCCTTGTTGGAAGTCTGTTGTTAAGATTTGAATTTCAAAAAGGAAGTCACGTGAGGGTTTGACTGTTCAGTCATTACCCCATTTGGCTCAATACAAGGCTATCTCAGATGGAAAGCAGAAGAGCACAAATGCCATATCGGGAAAGTCTGCAGAGATAAGAGATAAGCCATCGCTTTCAAAGAACAGAGATCAACAGCTCCTCCAACGGCTAGTTGATACTCTCCGCCTATAAAGAGAGACCTTCATTCATTCGAAAAAGAGACAATAGAAGACACACACGCGAGAAGAAACCAGAGAGCGAAAGAAAGAGCGATATTCTTCACAAGCTGAACTGAATTTAATCTCTTAGAACATCACTTGTTGAGAGTTCTAGAGTTAGTTAGTTTTTGTGTCTTTAGATCGAACCTTGAGAACATCACTTAGTGAGAGTTCGTAGAGTGTTAGATCATAGCTCACTTCGTGTTCGAGCTTTTAGTTGGTACCTCATTTTCTTTCACCTGAAAAGGTTTAGGACCCTACTCTTCCTGCAACTGAGTAGATAGGTTGTTTAGTACCCGAAAACTAAACTGTAAGGTTGATAAGTACCCGCAAACTTATCCATAACGGTTGCTCAGCCCGCGTAAGCTGAGTGGTTTGTCCAGAAGAACTTGGAAAGAGTTGTGTGGACTCACAACTCCCCGTGGACGTAGGAGTTCTCTCTGAACCACGTTAATTCTCTGTGTGCTTGTGTTTTTCTTTATTCAGTTATTTCTTGCATTCTCAATTGATTGACTAACCAGCATACAATCTGCATTTGTGCATTCTCAACTGCTTTGGTTTTTTACCAATCGTGCAAAAAAGCGTGAGTTGTTTTACGAGTTTAATTTCCACTACATTCCGCACAGCACCACTCTTCCAGCTGAGGTTGCTTACTCAGCTGTGAGATTCCAACTGAGTCTTTTTACTCGGTTGAAGTAATTTTCAAGAGTTTAGTTTTAAAATCCTAACTGGTGTATTCCCCCCCCATACACCAGTAACTCGTATCGGAACCATCAAGTGGTATCAGAGCAGTGGTTCAAAAGATTACTGACTCTGTTTCACAAGGTGTGAATTCGAGAAAGTTTCTTTAGTGGTCAACTGAACAGATCTATTTTTCACGCTAGTGCATATTTGCTTGCATATTTGTTCTGTTGTTGTGTGCAGATGGACGTTAAGGACAAGATCGTGGTCATGTTCTCGGTAGTAAATTATACATCCTGGAGGACGCGGATGAAGAAGATCCTACTGTCAAAGCATCATAGGATGCAACAAGTACTCTCATCCGGACCGATCGTCATCAAAGAAAGAATCGCTCGCACTCCTACAAATCCCAACGATGGGGATACAGTTGTGGAGTTTGTGGAGAAGCAGCTGGAAGACTCCACTCCAGAGGAAGCCAAGGTGAGCCAGTTGGATATCTGGGCTCAAAGCACGATTATGTCCATTGTTGGACAAGATTATCTCCCTTGGATTGAAGAGTGTGAGACTGCCAAAGAAATGTGGGATATCCTGGCATCGCTGAGTGAAGGAAGCGATGAGACGAAGGAGAACAAGTTCTCACATGCTTGCCAAGACTTCGAAAACTTTTGTCTGAAGACAGATGAAACAATTGATCAGCTAGAGCTCCGGTTTATGGACATCCTCAGAAGAATCCAGTCCATCCGAAGAGGAAAATACACACTAAGAGAAATCAATCTCAAAGTGTTGCAAGCTCTACCGGCTGAGTGGGATACTTTCACCAATATCCACGAGAGCCGAGCTGACCTTGGTGAAATGGGAACTGAAAGATTGTTCTCAATCTTAAAGGGAAATGAGTATAAGGTGAACCGAAGAAGATCTCAGTCCTCGGTTCAGACGAGTCGACTTGAGGATGTTGGTTCAGCCTCAAAGTCAGTTGCTCTTCGAGCTGACTACTCTAAATCGAGAACATCAAGGCCAACCAGATCAGCTGACACAACTGCAAAGGAGCCAAGCAGAGAGGAACTGCAACAGAACATTGCAGCCCTGTCAAAGAAACTAGCCGACATGGACACTCGGTTCGGGAAATACAAACGATTCTACAAATCAAATCGAACTCGAGACAGTTCACATCCTGACACCAACGGTTGCTTTGAATGCTGAAAGGAGGGACACTTCAAAGCTGACTGTCCAGACCTCTCAAAGAAAGAGAGAGAAGCATTGAGGGCCAAGCAAGCTGGAAAGAACAAGGCCATGGTAGCAAAAAGAAGCAGCAGACGACATGGACATCTTCACTGACACTGAAGATGAGGATGAGCTGACTTCTACAAACAACGCCATCAGTCAGGATCAATGCCTCATGGCACTTGGAACTGACCAAGATGATACTGAGGAACAGGAGAAACAGCTGAGGAAGAATAAAGCGTCTGCAACAATGTGGGTGATGGACAGTGGATGCTCGAAACACATGACGAATCTGAAGGATTTTCTTGGAAGTTTCGTGGAGAAAGAAGGTCCATCAATTACTTTTGGTGATAACTCAAAAGATTACACCAGAGGTTACGGTACCCTTGAAACCAATCATGTTTCGATTTCTAATATTTCTTATGTTGATAGATTGAAGCATAACTTGCTCTCCATCAGCCAATTCTGTGATAATGGTTTCTCTGTCAAGTTTGATGCACAGGGTTGCAGGGTTAAAAATGTCGGATCAAAGCAGGTGATATTGTTGGGAAATTGATCACCAACCGGGAATGTATACTACGCTGACTGGAACAGCAGCCTCCCTGACACCTGCCTGTTATCAAAGAGCAGTTCAGATGTGAGCTGGCTATGGCACAAAAAGCTCAACCATCTGAACTTCAAGACTATGAACCGACTTGCCAGACAAGAACATGCAAGAGGCATACCAAACCGAGTATTTTCAACAACACATATCTGCAGTGCATGCCAGTTGGGAAAGCTCGCTAGATCCTCCTTCCGGTTGAAGTCGACTCCCTCAACCGACCGAGTGTTACAGCTGATCCACATGGATCTCTTCGGGCCAGTTACACCAAAGAGCATAAATGGTAACAAGTACACCCTGGTTGTAACTGATGACTACTCAAGATATACGTGGACCATCTTCATGCGCCATAAGAGTGAAACCCGAGATGAGCTACCCAAGCTAATGGATCGGATATCAAACCAACAAGAGATGAAGATCATTTCTATCCGATCAGATCATGGAACTGAGTTTCTAAATGAAACCATCATCGAGTATTGCGAGAAGAATGGAATTACCCATCAAACATCAGCCGCGCGTACTCCGCAACAGAATGGAGTAGCTGAGCGAAGGAACAGAACGCTAAAGGATGCAGCTACATCCATGTTAACCAGCTCAGCTCTGCCAAAGAGATTTTGGGCTGAGGCCATCAACACTGCATGCTATACTCAGAACCGGTCTCTTCTGACCAAGCGGTTGGGAAAGACACCATATGAGCTATGGAGACACAGGAAGCCAGATATCTCATATTTTCGTGTTTTTGGTTCTAAGTGTTATATTCACAACAATGGAAAGACTCAGTTGAAAACTTTCGATGCCAAAGCTTCGAAGGGCATATTTCTTGGATATGCCGCTCGGATCAAGGCTTACAGAGTTTTCAACAACAGCTCTCGTGTTGTGGAAATAACACCTCATGTTAGTTTTGATGAATCTACTTTTGAGTGCAGGGAACAGGCTAAAGGACAACAGGTTGACCCACAAGTCCCATCAGCCCTCACAAGATCTCAGATTCTAAGGCAAAAGAATTTAGCTGAACCACTGGTTTGGGAAACTGAGGATGAGGATCCATACTCCTCTAAAGATGAATGCGAAGACCCCAGCTCATCTCAAGGGGGAACTTCAGCTGATGCTTCTCCAACTGCATCGGCCTCCGAAGCCCAACTGAGTCCGATTCAAACTAATGTCAATGTTGAGGATCCAGACTCAACAGACTCCAACTCAGATCACGGAACAGCCACAGTTGGAAGAAGAAGGAAGACGCAACCGAAGATGGTATGAAGTTCATTCCACTGACAACATCATCGGAGATCCAACCGAAGGTGTGCGTACAAGAAGCAGAGTTGCGACACATGTTTCAACCGAGGAAGATTCCAACACTTATGCCCAATATGCTGAGGAGTTGGTAGTTCTAGAGGAGTTCAAACAAGCTGGAGATGTTGCCATGATTTCTTGCTTTGTAGCTGATGTGCCAGAACCGAAGAACGTTGTGGAAGCTCTCAACTGTGTTCACTGGACAACAGCCATGCAAGAAGAACTAAATGAGTTTCTACGGAACTGTGTATGGGAGTTAGTAGAAAGACCAAATGGTGTCAAGATTATTGGATTGAAGTGGATTTTCAAAAACAAGAGAGACGCCATTGGATTCATAGTGAGGAATAAGGCAAGGTTGGTAGCTCAAGGATATTGCCAACAAGAAGGAATCGATTTCGAGGACTCCTTCGAGCCGGTTGCAAGGCTGGAAGCCATCCGAATCTTTCTAGCCTATTCCGCACATCACAAGTTCAAGGTTTATCAAATGGATGTGAAGTGTGCATTTCTCAACGGAGATATCAAGGAAGATGTATACGTTGAACAACCTCCTGGTTTTGAGACTGGAGATGGAAGAGTGTACAAGTTGAAGAAAGCAATTTATGGACTAAAACAAGCACCTAGAGCTTGGTATGACACTCTTTGTGGTTTTCTTCTGAACTCGGGTTTCAAACGAGGGTCAGTTGATAAAACACTGTTCACCATCAAAGTTGGAGATGAAATACTTGTTGTGCAAATCTACGTTGACGACATCATATTCGGATCCAAGTCAGAGGAGATGTGCAAGAAGTTCTCAGATCTAATGAAGGAGAAGTTCGAGATGTCAATGATGGGCGAGATGAATTATTTCCTTGGATTACAAGTGAAGCAGTCGCCAGAAGGGATTTTCATCAATCAATCCAAGTATACAAAGGAGCTTATCACCAAGTTCGGATTGCAGACAAGTAAGACCACAAGGATCCCAATGAATACTAACTGGAAGATTGAACCTGGAACTGAAGGAAAGCTCGTGGATGACAGTAAGTATAGAGGGATCATTAGTTCTTTGCTATATCTGACTGCCAGCCGGCCAGACATATCATACGCAGTTGGAGTGTGTGCTCGGTTCCAAGTTCAACCAAGGGAAGCACACATGTTAGCAGCAAAGAACATTATCAAGTATCTGAAGGGAACTGTTAATGTTGGGTTGTGGTATCCAACCGACGACAACATTCAGCTGACCGGATACTCAGATGCAGATCTAGCCGGAGATCGGTTGGGCAGGAAGTCTACTTCTGGACACTGTCAGTTCATGGGAAGCAAGCTGGTTTCATGGTTCTCCAAGAAACAAGCATGTGTTGCCACTTCTACAACCGAGTCAGAGTATATGGCTGCCGGAAGCTGTTGCATGCAGGTGTTATGGCTCAAGCAACAGCTGAGAGATTATGAAGTTTTAACTGGACAGGTTCCCATTCATTGTAATAGCTCAAGTGCCATTGCTATCTCTCTGAATCCTGTTCACCACTCTCGGACAAAGCATATCGACATCCGTCATCATTTTATCCGAAATCATATTGAGAAGAAGGATGTATCCATGGAAAAGATTCCAACTAAGATTCAGAGAGCTGATATCTTCACCAAACCTCTAGCTGAAGCACGGTTCAAGATGCTATGTGACCTCCTTGGACTGTTGGATCCATCAGATGAGGAGTCAACTGGGGAAAAGAGATAGATATCCATCTGAGGGGGAAGCTCAGATGAAGGGGGAATCTCAGATGCGGATCGCCAACTGAAGACATCAAACGTCAGCTGAATAGACGAACTCGAGTCAGCTGATGGTATGCTGCAACATGGAAACACAGCTGATTTCGACATCAGCTGGCAGGTAACATTTATGGCTGAAGGTGATATGTTCTTAAATGAGAATGTTTGAAATAAATTCAAACATTCCTAAACCTGTCAGTTACATTAAAAATAGCCATCATGTCGCATTAAATGTAAAATACGGCTGA
The DNA here is from genome assembly GCA_029490685.1 of Schizonepeta tenuifolia. Classification (NCBI taxonomy): domain Eukaryota; kingdom Viridiplantae; phylum Streptophyta; class Magnoliopsida; order Lamiales; family Lamiaceae; genus Schizonepeta; species Schizonepeta tenuifolia. The sequence continues at coordinate 29,609,474 of CM055955.1, forward strand.
ACATCCATAGCCTACTTTATAGTGCGACTGGGTTGACAAGATAAACTGTACACCTTCTCACGCGCGGGTTGGAACTCGGTGCATGACGTCAAGTCAAAGATAGTCAACAGTCGCGTAATATCAGCCGTTGATGGATTCGCGCCATTTAACCCCAGCCGTTGATCTCTACCGAGTCAAAAACCTATATAAGGCGGTAAATCAGGAAGAAATCTCCTACTTTCCTCATTCGTGTATATCTGATTTAACTGTTCATCGTCTTCACAGTTTTTGCCTAATCCGTTTCTGCAAAAAGATCTTCTTTCCTTTCCTCTATATATTCCCTTTGCAGTGATCATAAATGGCACCAAAAAGTAAGAGAATGGAATCATCTAGACCATCCCTAGTCCCTACCACATATGAAGAATCGTTCGATATGCTAGTGTCGAAGATTCACTTCGAGCAAATCCTCTCCGACGAGGATCTGGAGTCGCCGGTGTTGGCCCCCCTCGCCAATACTCTCCGTGAGAATGGCCTCCTGGAATGGGCCAAGCTCTGCCCATCCCATCTTCTCAGGCGACAAGTAGGGGAGTTTTACGTCAACTTGAAGGCCCCCCTTGAATCTACAGAAGGAGTATCTACGGAAGTCTCCTGCCGGCAAAGAGATGTTCCGGCCAGGACCATACGTCGTGTCACCTTCCCCATCGACGTATCCGATGCCCTCCGATACATCATTCCCATCAACCACACCGCCACAGAGTTCCTGGAGAATATTACCGATGAGCAAGCGGATGAGTTTCTGCAGAATGCTCTGATCGAGCTGGAGAGATTAAGGAGCAACATGCGACGGATGAAGCTGAAGCCAGAACATCGCATGTTGTTCGATGTTGTGTCGAAGGTGGTGTTCGGTTACAGTGGCGCATTCGGCGACATCAGCCGACCCAAATTGAAGCAGTTGGTGGCCTTGGAGCACCAACACCAGATCAACTGGTTCCAATACTTCTTGAACCAGTTGATGGTGGAGAAGTCGAAGATCTCCGAGATGACATCTGACTCGGGAGAGAAGCTGCTGAGTGTAAAAGGGACACTCAACTTCGGCTGCAAGATCTCTGCCCTCATCTTGCTCGCGACCAAGGACCGCAACATGGTCTGGACAGACTGCGAGGAGACGCCGCTGAAGAAGTTGCTGTTGTTCCCGACAGCCAAGAAAGCACAGGAGGTGCTCAGGAGTGTCTACACTCCTAAGGAAAAGAAGGAGTCTGGAAAGACAGCCGAGTCAACAGCTGAGGGGGAACCAGCCATTGCTCTCCCCGCCAAGTCCAAAGCTGCACGCCGACGAGCTGAGTCGGAGAAGGAGTCAGCTGAGGAGCCCTCTAAGAAAAGGTTAAGGGTGAAATTCAAGAAGAAGGTTGTTATTGAAGAACCAGCCGATGAACCAACTGAGGTGCCAGCTGTTGAGACAGTTGAGGAGCCAGTTGATGTACCAGCTAAGAAGCCAGCTGAAGCGCAAGCTCCAGCTGAGGAGGAGGCACAGGTCGAGTCTGCGCCAGCTGAGGGGAAAATGCCAGCTGAGGAGCAAGCTCTTGTTGAGGAAGATGCACCAGTTGAGTCGGCACATGCTGAAGAGCCATCTGAGTCGAGCCGCTCAACTGAGGCTGCCATCTATGAGATCGCCCCTCGAGCCCCCGGAGCTGATGAGGTTGAGGGAATGGAGATAGAAGTGACGTCGGATGCGTCCTCCTCATCTGAGGACTTTGAAGATGTTCCCACCTCCCCCACGACAGGAGATAATGCCGTACCGCCCCCAGAGCCTCTTGCTCTTTCTATACCTTCTCAACCAGATATTCCGAGCACTCTGCTCGATGCCAACATCGTGACCGCTCCTTCGGCCGATGTTGAGGAAACCATTGAAACCTCCCTCCCAATCGAATCCCAAATTCCGAGCTCTCAGCTCAATGCCGATGTTGCGACCGACTCTTTGGCCAACATCGATGAACCTCTTGAACCTCAACCATATAATCTCACACCCTCCCCAATAAATGAAGTGGAGGACCTTCAGGCAGTTGCGCTGGAGCACGAAGGAAGGGTGGCCTACTTCTTTCAAAAGCTGCTAGGCTTGTTCCCTGAGGCTCGCAACATGCCCATCTTCGCCACTCTGGGAACCGAGCTCTTGTACCAGTTCCACCTGATCTTCAGTCATTGGTACGTTAAAGAAGATACGATCAGAGTGCAGAGCTGGGACAGGCTGAAGTCTGATGAGTCCCGCATCCGAGCCTACTTCAACTATTCCAACTTGGAGGTGGCTTACAACAACCGGATTGCGCTGCTCACTCGTCGGTTGGACCAGAGTCGAGCTGAAGGGACGGACACCAGGGAAGCAGCTGGAAAGGAGTGCGTCGACTTTCTCGACAGCATGTTGGTTAAATCAGCTGATTTCCTTGAGGATGTCGATGCAGCCGCCGCAGCAGCGAAAGAAGAAGAAGAAAAACTGAAGTTGTTCTTGGCCAACAGACAAGCCACGGTCACAGCTGAGCCTCTTGCTCTGATTACTAAAGCCCCTCCAGCTGATCAGCATGCTCCCTCAACTGAAGAAATCTATGAGCTGGTAGCTGAGAGGGTCAACCAGCTGAGGACTGAACTGCTTGCCAACCTCCAGCATCAAAAAGATGACCAGCTGAGGGAGTTGGAAGCACAAGAAGTCAAAAACCAACAACTGGTGGAGGAGAATGTTGAACTGAAGACCAAGCTGAATGATTTCTCCTCCTCCACCAGTCAAGAAGTGTCGGAATTGAAGACAACTCTGTTGGGATTGAAGTCAGAGCTCAACATCTTCAAATCCTTGGCCGACTCAAATTTTGCCAAGTCCTAACAGACACAGGATGCAGAATGGGAGTCCAGGTTCAAGTCGCGTTGGGCTGAGTTCGCTGCTTTTCAGACAGAGGTCATCGACAACCTCTCTGTCTTGAAGAAGGCCGAACAAGAGCGCCAGGACTCCGAACTGGCAAAGAAGGTCGAGCTGGAGTGTGCGATCGATGATTCTTCAACCGTGTTCAACTAACCGAGGATAAACTCAACTCTCTGGATGGTTCAGTAGCAAGCCTTGTTGCTGATGCCAAAAAGGGAGAAGAGAAGGAGACGGAGGTTGAGGCGTAGGAAGAAGAAGAGACCCAAGAACAAGGAGTGACAGTTGCTCATCATCAAAATCTCAGCTGAGGAAGAGGAAGTCTGCTGCTCCCAAGTCAACTGAAGTCGGTGGAGCTGAGATGTCTAAAGACTTGGAGCAGGCAGAGAAGTTTGGAGTTTCCTACAGCTCCATAGCCGAGATCGCAGCCGAGCTGGATTCTGAACTCGACGGGATAACAACCGAAGAGTGCATTACAGCGGCCAAGGTTATGGATGTAGAGGAGAAGGATTATATGAACCCGAGCTGGATCAAGAAGTTTGCCGCCAGACAGGCGAGGAAGGTGAACCAGTTCGAGGATGAGCTGAAAAAGGTGTCCCAGAACCTAGACCGCAACATTGCCTCCCGCAGCCGACGCCGCATCAACAAACTTCAATCAAAGGCGGAAGCTCGGTTGAAGCAACAAAGGTTGCCAGCAAAGTCCAAGATCGAGAGTCGGTTTAGGCATGTTAACAAGTGGATGATGACCGAGTGGAATGAAGAGTGGGAGTTGTTCAAGCAGGAGTTCGTGAACGACTTCTACTATAGGAAGGTTTACGCAACTGATGACCCGAGGAAAGCGTTCAAGGAAGCGCTGACCGAGTTGCACTCAGGAAACCCGGGCATGTTCAGTCAATTCAGGCGGGCTATGATTGACGCCAACTTGGACTTGAACACAGTTCCAGTTCCCAAGAGGGTTATTTATCGGCCTCCTTTTCTACTAGGCTCTAGCAACCCGAACCGCACGAAGATCGCAGCTGAGGCGAGGCAGGTCTGCAAGGAGCATGGAGTGGACATTTCTAAGGAGTCACCTGCCAAGAGAGAGATTTTTGTTAGGATCTTTAGTAAGTATGGGCTACAATTTTAGCTCAGTTAGTTTTCAAGCAACTGTTGTAATTTTTGGTTTTTGTGCCTATCTGTGTAATCATCAGTTGAAATGAAAACTTCAAGTATATATATTCGATTCACCTTGATGAACAATCCCTCATTGTCCAAGCTCTGAATCGCAAAGCCTTTTAAATACCATGTTATAACTGTGCTAACCCTTTGATGTTTTATCTTATAGACTGTCTAGAATTTTAGCTGAGATTTTAGATAAGTTAGTAAGGTTTAGATCAATAGCGGTTTAAAGTTGTAAGTGGTTTTGGCATCATCAAAAAGGGGGAAATTGTTGGGAAATTTATTAGTAAGAGTTTTGATGAATTCCAAAACCAACTGACCCCAACCGAGTAGATGTTGTCAGAACCTAATGTTAATAGGTAGGCTCGCTGTTTGAGCATTGTTAAGATTTTATCTTTACAGGTCTCCAGCTGAAGATGACAAAAAGGCATCACTCGGACAGAACATCAGTTGTTAGGAAAACAACTGAGCGTTCATCAGATGAGAAGCAGTAAAGGGGAAGAGAACATCAGATGAAAGAAAGCCATCTGAGCGTTCGAACCCAACTGATCAGATACAAGGAAGACAACTGAGTGTTCAGTTTCAGAACATCAGTTGTAGAACTCAACCGAGAAGATCAACAGCTTGAAGATGAAGTCAGCTGAGAGTTCAACTGTTAGTTGTCAGATAGAACATCGGCTGAAGAACAAGTTAGTTGAAGATCGAAAGTCTTAACTGACCACTCCTTGTTGGAAGTCTGTTGTTAAGATTTGAATTTCAAAAAGGAAGTCACGTGAGGGTTTGACCGTTCAGTCATTATCCCATTTGGCCCAACACAAGGCTATCTCAGATGGAAAGCAGAAGAGCACAGATGCCATATCGGGAAAGTCTGCAGAGATGAGAGACAAGCCATCGCTTTCAAATAATAGAGATCAACAGCTCCTCCAACGGCTAGTTGATACTCTCCGCCTATAAATAGAGGCCTTCATTCATTTGAAAAGAGATAATAGAAGACGCACACGCTAGAAGAAACCAGAGAGCGAAAGAAAGAGCGATATTCTTCACGAGCTGAACTGAATTTAATCTCTTAGAACATCACTTGTTGAGAGTTCTAGAGTTAGTTAGTTTTTGTGTCTTTAGATCGAACCTTGAGAACATCACTTAGTGAGAGTTCGTAGAGTGTTAGATCATAGCTCACTTCGTGTTCGAGCTTTTAGTTGGTACCCCATTTTCTTTCACCTGAAAAGGTTTAGGACCCTACTCTTCCTGCAACTGAGTAGATAGGTTGTTTAGTACCCGAAAACTAAACTGTAAGGTTGATAAGTACCCGTAAACTTATCCATAACGGTTGCTTAGCCCGCGTAAGCTGAGTGGTTTGTCCAGAAGAACTTGGACAGAGTTGTGTGGACTCATAACTCCCCGTGGACGTAGGAGTTCTCTCCGAACCACGTTAATTCTCTGTGTGCTTGTGTTTTTCTTTATTCAGTTATTTCTTGCATTCTCAATTGATTGACTAACCAGCATACAATCTGCATTTGTGCATTCTCAACTGCTTTGGTTTTTGACCAACCGTGCAAAAAGGCGTGAGTTGTTTTACGAGTTTAATTTTCACCACATTCCGCACAGCACCACTCTTCCAGCTGAGGTTGCTTACTCAGCTGTGAGATTCCAACTGAGTCTTTTTACTCGGTTGAAGTAATTTCAAGAGTTTAGTTTTAAAATCCTAACTGGTGTATTCACCCCCCATACACCAGTAACTCGTATCGGGACCATCATGTAACCTGATTATGGTTTTCGAGAATTGCAGCTGATAGAGTTAGGGTACATTATCTGCATGCGCTCATACTACTTTGAATCTAATCGGGAAATACTTAGAATTCAACAGGTTTGATTATCATTTGCTTACGTTAATTATTTTTTAATTTTGTCATATTATAGTGAAATAAGAAACTTGGTATATTTTAGTTAAATAATTTTTAATTATATCACTTTTGCAGAATCATGCTCCAGTAAATGAAGAAAGTTGTTCAAATTCCGAGAGTATCAATGTCACTCATCAGAAACGTGGTCGTAATAGTGATGATGATGATCTACATGATACTCGGTTGGACAAATAAAAAGTTTAGGTTTTATTAAAAATATAATATGTTATTAATTAAGTCCTACTATTATATAACCTACTACTTATTTTATACATATCGTGCATTATTGATTTATTCTATTATGCACAAAAATTAAGATCATGATCAACGGGTTGATTCTGATCGTAATCGTGGGGTAAACAGACCGATTCAGTTACGATAGATCAACATAACGGGGGTCAATTCAGTTACGACAGTTCAACATAACGGCAGAATTCCGTCTAAACAAGTTTAATAAATTATGCAATTACAAATTTATAGTTGAAATTTACTTTTTTATCTTTTACTATTATTTTCTAGAAAATCAATATCGTACGGGCCGATTTCGAATCGGAACCGTGGGATAGACGGAATGATTGTGAAGTGGTGGTTCAACTTTTTTATTTTTTTAGATTATAATTTTTTTAACAGACATTACTATATGGATTTAAGACGTAACATGTGATAAAATTATTTTTTAATTGAATTTGAGATATGTTTAAGTGCATATAAATTCTAAATGAATTTAGTATATAGATTGCATAATCAAATGATTGAACGCAAAAATAATTAACAAGTAGTATATATTTTTTTTATTTATCACATATATATTAATAGCTAATAATTTTATTAATTTTTCTAAAATTAATTTTCCGTCGATTTTCGACAGGTTATACGCTAGTTAGTCACTGATTAGTTACAAGCCTACAACGTAGTAGCCGCGCGCATCGAATTCCGAAAACAAGAACAAGAAAAAAAAAAGTTATTATTCATATATTCGGAGCTATTCATTAGTTGAGCTTCGTCTTTAATGCGTGAGAAGACTACATACGAGCATGGTAGTTATCCACAGTACATCGATCAATAATTATAATATTGATTATTTGTCCTATCACCATAATACACACTACACGCATACGAATTTATGATTAAACCAACTGTCACCAAATTTGAGCAGTTATTCTAGCTAGACTTTCGCATAAATATATTTCAAAAGTTTGGCAAAGCTCATTTTTGTTATAATATGAACTCTCTTAAAAAGCTTATTCTGCAATATGAATTGGTTTAAAATGTTTGGCAAAAAATTGGGTACAACCAACCCTAGGACAAAATGACGAGTCTAGCCAATACATATGTATAGTACTAATTTTATACTGTTGTTAATTAGCTAGATAATTAAATTAGGTATCCTAGATAGTACTCACTCGTATCTTTTAATTAAGCCCATTTGATCGGACACGTAGATTAAGAAAATGAATTATTAATACTCCCTCCGTATTTGGATAAAAGTCCTACTTTGACCCGACACGGAAATTAAGAAAAGCTGATAAAGTATGTTTTAGTGGGGTAAAAGTTAAGTAGGGGTATTGTTAATATTGTTATCTTCCAAAGAAAGTTTTAGCCATTAAAAATCCCTTAAAAATAATGAAACCTACCACAAATTTTCTATTTTTTATCCCTTGGAGCATCCATATCCGTAGAGGCTCAACGAATGGTGTGGCCCGCGGATGAGCCTCTGCTAATACTGGTTTGACTCATCCGGAGGTTCATATCAATTAGTTTCCAGTTTTAAGAATTTTTTAGTTTTAATTTAATTGTATTCATAAATAAAAAGATTAATAGGAAAGTAAAATACTTAATTTTATTCATAAAATAAAATTACATTAATTCAAAATAAGAAAATATAATTATAATAAATTATTCTATTAGAAAGTTACCGATTACATTAATAAGACAATTAAATTAATTTTAGAAACAAAGAGAAAAAGGAAAAAATAATGAAGAAACGGGAATAAAATGGAGGAAGTAACAAATGATAAATGCAAAAGCAAAAGCAAAACCAATTAAGGAAAAAGAGGAGAAAAGAAGAAAAAAAAAACAATTATAAAAAACAAAGGAAAAAAGAAAAAAATTGGGTCTGATGGGTTTTGAACTCAAGACCTCTCTCCAAATTTTCAAAGCTCTACCACTACACTACACACAACACCTAATAAAAATTGACTTCTTTTTTTTTTAATGCACGTGCCATACTCAAAGTCAGACGAGCCAACGCATTGGGATGAGGCGGGCTCCAGCCCTTGGGGTTCGACATCGGGTGGCTCGTCGCAAAATGCGGCTCAAGCCGGCCTATCGAGCTCCCAATGCGCATGCTCTGATATTTAATTTTCAGGGATATAGAACAGTAACATAATAATTTCAAATGATCGGAGGTAGTATATATATATATATATTCTAGTAAAAAGTCTCCTTATCCTAAAAAATGAGAATTAATCTCAACCTCACATCTATGAATGATGGATGGTCAAGATTTGATCCTGGTCAAAGGGGGTCAACCCGGGTCAACCCGAGATGCAATATTTTTTTTACATATTTTTTTCCTCGGCTCCACCTTCGCTTTGATTACTAATATAAGGATAATCGTCGGACAACAATTTGAATTTTTCAGCTCGCTCCGAAGCTTTCGGCTCCCCTCGCTCGAATCTTGACCAAAGAAGAAGCGGCAAACAAAAAAACGAAGAGGCAAACAAAAAACCGGGGAAATATAAATCTGAAAATTAAAAACAAAACTGAAAAATATCGAAAATATGTTGCATCTCAATGCACGTAGTGGTGCATCTCATTATCTAGTGTGGTGCATATGAATACATGGTGTGATGCATATGATCTGACCGTAAAACAAAAAAATAAAAAATAAATAAACGAAAAAAAATCAAAAATATGTTGCATCTCAATTCACATAGTGGTGCATCTCAATATATAGAGTGGTGCATATGAATGCATGGTGCGATGCATATGGCCTGAACATAAAAAAAAAAAAAAAAAAGGTCAACAAGTTGACCCAGTTTGACCCAGATTGACCCGGTCCAATCTTCACCATCCATCCCTCCGAAAGCAATGGATGGGATCCATTCTCATTTTTTAGGATAAGATGTGTTTTTATATGAACATATATATATATATATATGAACATATATATATATATATATATATATATATATATATATATATATAGGGGAAAGATCATATGTAAATCCGTTTTCCCGTAAGAAATGAGAAGTAATATGAGCCATCCAGATTTCAAGATCAATGGTCAATATTTGTTTACATCTTGTAATTGAAAATTAGCTTGTATATTTCGTTTAGTGGCAAATTTGATAGTAGTCATTCTTTGATTGTGTTTTTAAATTTTAACCCTTCCCCCTCTCTCCCCCCCCCCCCCCACCCCTTTTTTTTTAATTCTAGCCATCTATGACTTTTATACCCTTAGATATCAATACATATTACAACCAGATTAGGGTAACAAATGAAAAGACTTATTTTTCACCTTCTTTTCTTTTCACCTTCCGTCTCATTCCCTATAATTTTTTCTCTCTGCCTTTCTTTCGTTTTCCTTCCGACAACGACAATCGGTGTCCGAGAAATCCGACCGGCGATAGAAACTCGTGTTCTAGTAATTAGTGAAGGTTGTATTTGAAGACGACGAAGTTTAGGTACGAATGTTGTATTATTTTTTTTTCAATGTTTCAGATGTAGAACCATTCGTCTTCTTCTTCTTCTTCTTCTTCTTCTTCTTCTTCTTCTTCTTCTTCTTCTTCTTCTTCATTTCGTTTTTATTATTCGTCGTTATTGTTTTCCAATTCTCAAGCTCTGACATTTTTTTTGGGCTTTCTGATGCATCGGCGACGGTTGAAGGAAACAAGAAAAATGAGTGAAGCAAGTATAGATCCGGCGACTTTGGTGATGACCAACCAAACAAATAGTACGGTAGAGGCGACTATAAGCGTCGAGGAAGAAGAACTCCCTGTGAGTATATTGTATAATTTTTTTTGCTCGTTTTCTGGAATATACAGTCTTTCTTTTTTTGTTGGATTGTATTTTGAAAATAATTTTGGTGGAAAAGAGTCTTTTACCGTTTCTCTGATGTTGACGCTTCACAAGAATTTTGTGAAAGCTCCAAAACCTGGTAAATGTGAAAGTCCAATTTTTTTTTTTGACTACTGATTTTTTTGTGCTTTCACACGTCTATAGTTGTGATTTATGTATTTTGTGTGTCCACAAATTTTGCTTCTTGAACATGTGAAAAAATTTCGTGAAGTCACGAAAACCTGTGAAATGTGAAAGATTTTTTTTTTGTTACAGAAACTATTGGTGCTATCATGAAATAATTTTTGTGATTTAGTAATTATGTGCTTTCACACACTTGTAGTTGTAATTATGTATTTTGTGTTTCGACAAAATTTGGTAATTGAACAGGTAGTTAAAATTTCGTGAAAGTCATAAAATTTCGTGAAAGCACCAAAACATGATAGATGTGTAAGCACAATTTTTTTGTTTTTTGTTACTGAAATTATTTTTGTTGTCACAAATATAATTTTGTGATTTATGTATTTTGTGTATCCACAAAATTTTATAATTACACATCTTAAAGAATTTTGTGGAAGAACAAAAATTTTGTTATTGTAGAAGCACCAAAAAATGCTGCGACCAATGTAAATGTGTGATTAAGAAATTTTGTGTTTTCACAAATTTTTAACTGTGGAAGCACAAAAAGTTTCAATAATTTTGTGGTAACAAATTTCTTAATGAGAAAGCACAAAACATTAATTACTCTTACTTTTACTAAGCTATTGCATGTTATAACCAAAAAAAGTGTATGATAGAATGTAGTAACTAAGTTCAAAGTAATAATTGTGACAATAATAACTATGGTTGTTGACAAATATTAATCTTTACGAAATATGTGAAGTAACCAAGCTGTCAAAATGCAGGTGGGATGGAAATTTAAACGGCCTACATTGCAAGGTGTTACTTACAAGGTGAACCATTACTGTAAAGAAGAAGTCTTAGGCAGTATTAGGACTATTTTAAATCAACATGGTGCCAATTTGTTTAGTAAGTTTGAAAATTCTTGCTTCGGGAAGTTTTATGATTTCCCTGGAAAATTAAGTAAGTCGATAACCAAAGTACATGATCTTATGAGTTATCAGATCAAGCTTCGAAAGGAACAAGCTTACAATATTTGTAAACTCTGTTTCTTTGTTAAGGGTAAGATTGTGAAATTCCGGAGAGAGGAATTTGCCTTGGTGACAGGTCTTAATTTTGGTGGATCAGACTTTGATCCACACCAAAATCCTATGGTGATCCCACATGATTCTATGTATGCGGATTGGTATGTTGGCAATAAGACAAGCCATGTAACATTGTTGGATGATTCAAAGCCAATAGGTATAATACAAGAGACGAATATTTGAAAGCGGCCAAGGTTTTGTTTGTGTACAATGTGTTGTTAGGTGTTCCTAAGACCCAAAAAATTTGTGACTGGATATATGGGCTTTGGCTGAGAATGAAGATGCATGGGAATCCTTTCCTTGAGGCAGCTATTCATTCCAATTTCTGATTCACAATCTCAATGCAATTAAGACAAACCGGATTGGCGAGGGTAAAACAAGATCTTATCATCTGAATGGATTTGTGACAACTTTCTTGGTAGGATTTTTTTTTGGTAATATATGCTTGGTTATTTAATAGTAATTTGAAAATTTCTAATTTACTGATTCTGTATGTGATTTTTTGAAGGGTTGGATTTACTCTGCTTTCCGTGAAGTTGGAATGGAATCAGGTTTGAGGAATGAAGTCTGCATTCCTAGAATGTTGAGATTTGAATACTGTGCCGCCATTGGAGACTTGATGGATATAATATGCGTAGTAAGATGTTATGGATATTATATATCTGTTATTGAAATTGTTCTTTACAAAAAGTTCGGATAATTGTATGTTTTGTGTTTGAAATTATTTTGAATGTGAACATAGGTTGAAGAAACTTTGAAACCTTCAGACGATGAATTAGACTCAACTTATTGGGAAACAATTGAAGCAGAAAATGAACCTTTCAAATTAAGTGTACTTTCCAAAGTATGCAGTAGTGGTGCCTGACATAGGATCATTACATGAAGCAAAACAAGTTCTTGTATTGCGTGACCGCAATGGGAAGAAGCAAATTCCAATCAAACTGAATAAAGATGAAGGTCGTCATAAAAGAGATTGCTTAACTATTTCAAATGCAATTGACTTGATAACCAAAATCCTCATGTCTGAAGAAGTTGTGAATCAGTTTGCAAATACAACAGTGACTTTGCTTATCAATTGCATGGGAACAGCACCAGTTACGGCAGTAAGGATTGTTGTGATATCTTGACTGCTGAGAGATAATTCATATAATATATTCAGATTAACTTACTTTGGTATAAATTGTTTCAGGAACCAAGAAGCATAACAAGTGGAGGACACAGCAATGAGGGTGGTGAAGGTAGCAGAGGATGTGAAGATAATCAAAATTTGGGAAATATCACAATAGAAGATAATCAAGAAGACCAGGTGGTAAGTAACATATTGTTATTAAATAATAATACGTATATTGTGATTGAATATTTGCGTATATCAATTTGTAATAAAAGTATTATTATTTTGAATGTGATAGATGAACACTTCTGTTGAAGTAACCGTGTAAACAACACCATCAAATTTCTTTAGTAGGATTCTCGAAGAAGATGAAAAGGCAAGTTGAAAAGGCATAATATGAATATTTACAAGAAAGTGGATAACAAAATTTAATTGCATGTACAGGTTGTCCTTGATTCTCTTAAAGTTGGTGACGATGAAAAAGTTGTTGAAAGAAAGAGTTCGGATAGGGAAAAACTTCTGAGCCACAGGAGAAGGTTTAAATTCTTTAAAATGTAAACTGTATTTAATTTTAATTTTTACAATATTACATTTGACTTGTGCTTCAGGGTGTTAATAATGGAGCCACTGATACACCGAAGCATGTGTTGCATGCTGCAGCCGATGAAGAAGCTTTACAGAGAGGTGTAAATGTGGCCGTTGGAAACAATGTCTCGGTCAACGAGAAGGTACTGCATAATAAACCTAACTTTTATGATTCCATAACTTAATAAGTCAACATAAACAAATAGAATTGTGTTGGTCCAAGAGGATATGATTTGTCCTTTAACAGAGATGTTGTTGGTATAATAAGATGTTTTTAGCTGGTAGAAATGTGAACTTAAGATTTAGCAATTTAGTGCTAGCACAAAATTACTTAATTTTTGTTTGAGCAGTAACAAAGAATTTTTAAGTATAGTCATAAAAAAACTTAATTGAAAGCACAATGAATTTGTTATTTACCAATTTAGTGTAGTCACAAAATCTAAATTTGTGACTGATCAATTTGTGATTTGTGTTTTCACCAATTGTGAATTTGTGGTGTACCAATTTAGTGTAGTCACATAAAAAATAAAGTGAACGCACAAAGAAATTTTTGTACTTTAAAATTTTTTGTACGACGAAGCAGAAATTTGTAATAGTAATAAAAGCTTTTGGTATGGCACAAAATAAGTATAGTTAATAAAGAAGAAGTTCATATTTAACTAATAAAACTAGGAACAAAAATATTCATGTGCTAGCACTTTTTTTTAGTAGTAACAAAAAAGAAAAATTTTATATTGTTAGTAAGATATTTTGAGCTATCATAAAAACACTAAATTGGTAAATCACAAAATTGCTAATGTGCTAATCACTAAATGATGTGTAGTCACTAAAATCATTAATATGCTGCAACACTTTGATAATAGTATTAACAAACTGTTTGATTCCATGTGTATTTAGGATGAACAAAATGACTTCCAAACTCCCCAAAGAAATTAAGGACTATGAATATGATGTCCCTGATTTCTTGAATGAATTGGAGAATTCAACACATGAAGTTACCCAACTGGAGAAGCCGAAGCAACAAGAAGAAAATAAAAGAAGGAAAGGAAAAAAGAGATTGCAGTTGAAAAGATGGAAGAATCTTTGCCAACAACGAAGAAGCTACGTGGTGGTACAGAAGAATTGGAAGAAGATACACAAAGGCCAAGCATGATGGATTGGACAGTTGTTCATGAAAAGCGCGGAGGAGACTACTACAAGTTCAAAGATTCAAATGCCTCGTAAGGATTTTTTAAACTTATTAAGTTTCTAATTTTTATTAGTAGCGTGTGTAGATTTGTTGTGAAAGATATTATTTTTAAAAATGTAGGAGAAATGTTGGACTTCCATATACCCTATTACAACTTGATGGTTTCTTGCTTTAGAAGATGAGAAAGAAGAGATGAATACTGGACATATGGAAGCGTACTTTTTTTTTGAACAACATTGCAAGGAAATTTAAATACCGCGTGACGGAGGACTCGAACCCGTGACCTTTGGCCCGGGCATTAACCTCAATACCACTAGGCTAACACACTGGAAGCGTACTTATGCTGCTTGCACAGCTTCCCACAATATACAAAGATTAAGCCAAAAGATGTGCGACTTCGTATCATGACACCACACTTCCTGGTAAGTAGAATTTATGATAACTTTGATAATATAATTGTATATGGATTACTTACTGATTTTTGAATAATGTGAATTTTGTGATTGGTGGGTTATATGTTGATAGATATTCATGTACGAAGTATGGCAACATTACCATGGGCCAGACTACCTATCACAGTTTGACAAGGATGTTCCTGAAGGCATATGACTCTCCCATTTGTATAAGCTTGGACAATACGTGCACGGTATAATTCCTGGGTGCAAGGATCAACAATAGTGGTGGGAATTTGATAGGGTAAATTTTCTAACAGTACATTGATTTTTGCATAATGACATGTGCATTTTTTGAATTTTTTTTACAAGATTGTTTGTAAATGCAGATGGTTACAATTTATAATGGGATATATGGCTGGTGTGCTCTAGAGATTGAATTCACTACCAATAGCATAATCATTTATGATTCAAAGGCGCACAAGTAAGACTCGTCAGATTTCACGGAATCAACAAACTATTTGGTGCCTTTGGCTCGGATGCTACCATAAGTGCTACTCTATAGTGGGTTCTACAATGCACGACCAGCATTGCCTCAAACACCTCAATGGAGCATAAGTCATATTGACCGTGGGACAATGAAGCTTAAGAATAGTCTTCAATTCAAGACAGGAGCATATGCACTGAAGACAGTGGAGTCCATCCTTGAAAGATCATTCCCCGATAACTTCCTTAAGAAAAATATACAAAATTACATGAAGGATGTGACACTTCCATTTTCAAATACATCACAGACGGATCCACAGTTCAAGCAATTGAAGATTAGTATGTATGAGAAACTTGTTATTTTGGTAGGGGAGAATCTGAACTCTAATTTATTTTGCTATAATTTAGACTTGTTAAGTTTAGACTCTATGCAAAATGGTTGATTTGGACAAGTAGGAACTTAGTTTGTTTGTGGAAAATTACTTATCAGGTGGCATGAATGAACTAGTATTAATGTGTATATGTTTGCTGGTTAGTAATTATCCAAGCAGTAACATATGTGTGCATGAAATTTGCTTGTTACGAATGTGAAAGCACAAAAAATTGTTTTGTTACTAAAATTATTTGTGCTTTCACAAAGATGAAGTTGTGATTTAGCAATGATGAAGTTGTGATTTAACACGGAAGCAAAAATAAACTAGTTTAGTAAGAATTTCCTTAATGAGAAAGAAAAAAATTGTGAAACTGTAACTTAAATTTTTGGTGTTGTAACAATTGAAAATTTGTGATTTAGCAATATTTTGTTTTCAAAAAAAATATTTACGTGGAAGCAAAATAAATTAAATTTACTAACAATTACCTTAATGACAAAGAAACAAAATTGAAACTGTTGTAACAATTGAAAGCACGTGATATACCAATTTGGTGTTTTCACAAAATATTTACGTGCAAGCAAAAAAAATTAAGTTTAGTAATAATTACCTTAATGAGAAAGCTCAAAAACTTTAAAATTTATAAATAAAAGTTTAGTGCCGTAATAATTGAAAATTTGTGATTTACCAATTTAGTGTAATCACAAAATTGATACCGTTACTATATTTGTGCTTTACCACAAATGTAAGCTTAATGATTTTTAGAAAATGGTCATCTATATAGAGAATGTAGTCCAAAGAAATGAGTGTGAAGGAAAATAATATTTTGTGCAGTCACAAAATAATATATTGTTATGAGGTTTTTGTTGTGCTATCACAAAAACAAAAGAGTAAAGAACATCATTTGAATTGAAAATAATGTGAAAGACCGAAAAAAAAGTTAATTTATTAAGCAAAAAAATCAACAAAATTCGTAGAAGTTATAAGTTGAAAATGTTGATAACAAAGATGATTTGCAAAACAAGAGACACAATAATTAAATTAGTTTTCCAAGTAAGGGCATTTGTTCTTGGTGTGATTTGTGTCACGACAAATGCTGCAAGCACGTGATTTTCTTTTAGATGATGTTTTAGTGGACGACGATCTAGACACCTTCAAAACTGCAGTACACGTAGTACTATAGTGACCACTATGTTTGCACCTTCAACAAATTCGAAATGAAGACTTTGAAGACTTAGTTGAAGAGCAAAGTCTCTTACTTTTCTGCCGACTAGCCTGTCGAGGATTACATGGAACTCGAACAACTTGGGCTTTCACATCTTCAAGTAAATCCCACTCATCCTTTTGGAATTGTGAAGTAATGATAAACATATGATATAGGCTGTTGTCTGGCAGTGCTGCAAAGCAAAAAAAAAAAAAAAAAAAAAACAGATACAAATAGTTTAATAATAGAAGTAATAATAGATACCTGATTGCGGCAGATGCATGAGCACATGGGATCAAATTCAAATCAAACTCTCTACACGAACATGAATCTTGCACAAGATCTACCATGAAACTCTTTCCAGTTGTCTTAACAAAGAACCGAGACTCATTAATTGGTTCAACAACCATTGTGAAGCCTTGCTCAATTATCTTCTCCAACTCACCTGCAATCCTTGGTGATAGTTCATGAATCCGATGTAATGCATTCTGCCGCCTCTCGACAAACCATCCCTCGAACACATTCCAAAAGAGTACAAACTGGAAACGTTCTAGCCCAACGCAGTGTGGAATTGATATTTTCACAAGCATTTGATGTCATGACACTATAACATCTTACAGGACAAAAACTGTTAGCCCACCTAACCGGATCTGTAATACCCCAGATATTTTCTTCCGTTGCTAAAATAAAAAGTTATTAATTAATTAAGGCTTTGCACGCCTAAGTTAAGGATTTTCAATTCTAAGACTAACGGTGAAATCTGTTTCTGAAAATAAATTCCAGAATTCATTCAATCGACTACTGTATTAGGGTTTTCGCGTTCGATAGAATTTTCGTTCGAAAACTCAGATCGAAAAACCGTCTGACTTTACATTCACTTTTTCTGCGATACGAGTCTACTGGAGAAAGTCAGTTTTTATTATTTTTTTCGCGCGAAATTTGGACTGTCATGTTCCAACTTTTCTTCGAATTTCGGAAATCAAATTATGCTTTCCGAATAAGTAAATTATTCCAATCTAATGGTCGAATTAGATTTCGTCAAAAACTTAACCGTCTAGAAAATTAATTTCTCGATTTATATACGCAGTGTTAGACCCGTAAACGAGATATTTTCGACTTAAAATCCTACCCTAAACCGCCATTCATCCCCTATGAGTCATCCATGTTAGATTTTTTTCTACTTTATGAGATAATATCACATAACACCTCACCCTTTTCTCTCTTATCTCTCCCCTCGCAACCGCCACTCTCTCATCTCTCTCTCTCTCTCTCTCTCTTCTCTCTCTTGTTCTTCCTCAAGTTCATCAAGCATTCAAGTTCCATAACTCAATCATCTTCCGATCAATCTTAATTCCGATTACATATTTGTTAAGGTGAGACTTTCCTCTTCATTTCCATCCAAACAAAATTCATTTCCTTCAATTCTTGTAATTTTCGAAACATTCAAGAGATGTAGGATTGATATTTAAGTTTATTTTCATGGTTATTAATGCTTAGGAATGGTTTTCTATGGTTGGAATCAAGTGGAAATCATCCTCCCTAATTATTGAATAAAGACCGAAAATTATGAAATTTTGTAGGTGAAGTTTAAGTTTGATTTTAGATGTTTGGTGTGTAGATTAGTACTCTATGTATTAGTAGATGATTGGATGAATTAATTGGTAATTTTCTAAAAATAAAAACAAAATAGTAAGAGAGGAAGAAGTATGAATTTGAATAAGAAAAGGGTATGCTTTGGATGATATGACATGATTTATGAGGAGTAGTAAGCTTGTAGTTGATCATATAATTTAATTAGATTTTTCTAAAAATATAAATGAAATCGTAAGAGGCAAAGAATCGACAATAAGTTAGGTTTCGATTATGATATAAGTTTATGGTTTTCATACTAGTTAATCTTAGTAGTTAATGAACATAATTGGAAAGTTTGAACGAATTCTAAGAATATCGAATATTTGGTAAGAGACGAGTAGTCGAGCTTAATCGTTGATAAGAAAGTCGAACAAGGAAACTAATCGGATATTAGTGTTTGTTGTCGATTAATGAACAAGAATGTAGTTGATGATAATTTCATATAGATTATGAATATAGAAGTTAGAAGATTAAAGTGAGTTTGAAATGAAATTGGTTTAGTAAATGGTTAGTTGAAAAAGACAAGAAAGTGCTCATCATATTATTAATTGAGGAAGAAGGAAGTATTCACGATAAATGATCGTGTGTCTTAACTGTAATATGATAGTAATTTCGTGAGCTTAAAGGTTGTACAGCATTGGTCGAACCTAGGGAATTGTGCGTCGAGTTTTATCGAGCATTAGGGTTAATCCGGATTGTTTTGCGACCCTTTACGGAAACTGTCATAACTCTCTACTCGCTTAACGAAATGAGATCCGTAAATTGGACAGTAAACTAGACATCCGTAGCTTTCTTTTGGCGCCAAGCTCATCCTCTGTTTCGCAGAATTCTGTTCTGTAGATGCTCCAGAGTTACTGCCTTGTGCAGAAACTTTCGGAAACTCGTTTTCTCAAGTTAAATTCTTTTTAACTTCGTTCTTTGAGAACTTCTAAGTCGTTATGAGTTATCGACTCCTGTTATTAACTGACCTAAGTGTCGAGTAAAGGAACCGAGTTAGTTCTAAACGTGATATGTTGGAGTCTCGTTTCTTTGTTAATCAAAAAAGTTTAGTTAAAGTGCAAAGGCCTAAAAGTCTTAACCGAATTCAATTTCTTTTTTTTTTATCGTTGCAACCGTTTACTAAAGTGTGATTATTTGCGATAAAGGAGGAGGTTGAGGTTAAAGATAGGACGGAAGATCAGAGACGGAAGCTCGTGTTTAGTTCTGTAATCGCCTAAGGTGGGCTTTTCTTTATATCAAATCAAATGACCGATGCTCGAAATGTTTACTTATCGCTTTATAACTGTGTTTTAAAGTGATTATCATGGCATGAAATACTTTGGTTTATGTGAGTTCTCTTGTGCCTTTCTGAGTTAGCCAAAAGGGGTCTAACTAATCGATCGGACCGCTAAGTTAACCGAAAGGGTTTTCCAGGGTTTAGTGTACACGGTAGCCGTTGTGTGTGGTACTCTGTTGAGGAGTAGCCAGCCACGGTGAATAGAACGTGCGCCGAAAAAGTTAACTCTTCCCCGGGGTTGAAACAGAAGTTGGGCAAGTTGAACGTAACATCTGTAAAGGCTTGGCCAAGCTATATTGTGAAAAGAGAAAAGAAAATGTTTAGTAAGCTCGGGCATTTGATGAAAAACCCCGATGCGCTACTTAATAAGATGCCTGATTAATCTATACTTATGATATATTTTCGGCATTGTGCCCACTAAGTATGTTTATACTTAGCCCTGCATATGTTTTATAAATGTGCAGGTTGAGTAACGGGAGCGACGGAGGTTGAGTAGAGTCATAAATAGGAAGAAGAACAATGTGTCGAGTTCTACGTTTTCCGCTGCTAAACTATTTTTGTGTTGATGTATAAACCTTTTAGTCTAAGTTCCATACTTTGAACTTAGTTAATTTAGAGAACAACTTGTCGAGCGATCTTTCAAGGTCGACTCCTTTTTATATAATGAAGTCAGGTTCATAGTAATTATTTCTGTTTAAATATCTGTTTATTTATTTATTCCTCCTTCTTCCCCGCTTCTTTAATCCAATCCCTAGTCGCACCCCGGCTTTGCCGTCCCTCGGGATTTGGGGCTATGACAGGATCAATCTCAGACAATCTGCTATACGCTGCTAGACAGATCTCTTGTATCACAACCATAAGCTTGTGAAAATCATCCTTACGAAAACATGTTGATTCCCTCTGAAATGCTTTAACAACATTGATACCATATTTCGCTAAATTTTTTTGAATATGAAAACAACAAAGACCATGCATAACACTGGGAAAGACAGTCTCGACAGCTTTGGCAATGCTAAGATGTTGATCAGATACAATCAGCAGATCAGTAGGTTGAACGAAAGCCTTCTTCAGTTCAGAAAAAAACCAAATCCATGAACGATCATTCTCTATGTCGCCAATACCAAATGCAAGAGGAAATATTTGTTCATTAGCATCCTTTGATGTAACAACAAACATTACACCTTTATATTTTCCTTTCAAATGAGTAGCATCTACACCAGTTACAGGACAATAGGAAGTAACAAATCCAGCAATGGAAGCACTAAGTGCCATAAAGGCATACTCAAACACATTATCAACATCAGTTTGAAGTGAAACAACTGAACCGAGATTGCAAGTTTCAATCATATGGAGAAATCCATGCAAAAGGGTAAAAGATTCGTCAGAATCACCATATATCATTTGAATAGCCTTATTGCAGGCAACACATGCTCGAGAATATCAAATCTAAAATAAAAAAAAAAATTAAATTGTTTAAAGAAATAAATATAATAAGAAAAATCATATAGGTGATTATCTGTGTATTTGTGATATCTAAAATTTTGTTATTTCACAAAAAAACATGGTAACCAACAAATATTTGTTACTGCACAAAAAAAATATGGGGATAGGATAAAAAAGACCTTGTAAACGTACCTAAAAGTCAAATTCAGTTTGAAGATAATAAACTATTTCCTTTAGACACAAAACAGCACCATGAACCATTAAACGTGGAGAAAAGAAAGCCGCAAGTACACTAGAACACATCGTTCTATGCTTATGAACTCTCAAATCAATCTCACAAGTATGGGGGGCCTCGAAATGTATGATTCTCCAAAACGAGTCCAAAGAAGGAGATTGTGAACGAATATGAAACTGACAACGATCATGGAATTTACATAGCACATAATATCTCCTCTTACTAGAACGTTCAACCACGAACTCACATTTATTTGTCAAGTGATAATGACCAATCGCGTACATCAAATTCTGCTTGTTCTCATAAGTAGCACCAAAGCAAGTTTATGAGTGCGAAATTTGTATTCAAAGTCACCCTCTACAGCCATGTCCGAAGAAGGAAAGTTATTACTAAGAAAGTGATTCTGATTCTTAAAGGCTTTGTTGCAAAACACAGTCTCGTGTTGATACATAATACGAGAATGGAAGAGGTGCGACATTGGAGACACAAATTTAGTATTATTTAGAAGAGGATGAAAAAGAGGCTCAGGTTCTACGTCATCGTAAAATGGATCGTAATCAAACTTTTGATCATCATAAAGACTGTCACTACTTGCACCATCATATGGGCCACATTCATCATCATCTTCATACTCTTCATCTGCCGAGTTTTCATGATCACCAATGAATGACTCATCAATGGACGACTTATTCGGGTTGTTATTTCCCACATTTGAAATGTTGGGATGATTGCAGGGGGTTATAGGTGACTGAACAACTATATAATTTTTTTTAACTCCATTAACTAAGGCAAACCTCAATTCAACATCGTCACTTACATTAAAACACACACTTCCAACATCGTCAACTAGAGAACCAACTATACAAGATACTAAATATGAACTAAAACTTTGGTATGAACCTATGTTAGAACGAATTTTATTTGTGAAAACAGAAAACTTCATTTCATCATTGGGTAACAGCAACAACAACTTATCTCCTCCTTTGTATAAGTCATTCAACCAAATACCGCCAAAATGCACAACAACAAATGTCACATTCATCTGCAAACCAAAAAAAAAAGAACTATGAAACAACAAAAATATCGAAAATTGACATTGAAAATATAAGGGGTAATTAAAATGGACAGCCCATACAAATTTATACAATAATTAGGCCGATGTTTTCACACCTAAATAAATTTACACCTAAGAAAAATGAGAGACAAAGAAAAGCTACGAAGACGAACTGGATATTGTGAATCTTATAAATTGTTGTTTGCTTCATACCTTAAGTTTCGATGAGATGGAAGCTTGATATATCAACAAGAAGAAGTTTTTTTCCAGAAAATAGGATGAATTTTGAGTTACTATGTTGTATGGAGCCCTAAAGATAAAAAGTAGTGAAAGATCAATAGATAAATAATGGTGCCGCGATATTTTCAAATTAGGGAAAAAGGATGTGATAAATAATGGGGTGGAATCGATATTACAAAAGTATTGACGTTTTGAATTAGAAACTCATTCTTATTTTATTAAAAATCTGTGTGTTCTGAAAATTATTTTGTGAATGTCACATTTTTTTTTTCTTTTTCATAAGATAAATAAGAAAATATTATCCTGTTACTTACATATGTTGTATTGTCACAAATTTAAATTTGTGATTTCATTTCAAAGAATGGATGTATAAGTGCTTTTTTTATTGGCTGAACAAAAAACTTCGGGTAACAAATTTCGTTTTGAGAAGAACAAAAAAAATTTAAATGTAGTGCAGTCACAAATATAAAGTTGTAATTTAGTGTAGTAACAAATTTCTTTATGAGAAAGAAAAAATTAGTGCATTCATAAATTTCTTCACAAATATGAAGTTGTGATTTAGCAAATTAGTGCATTCACAAAATTTTACCATTGATATCACAAGGAATTTCGTGTAGTAACAAATTTCTTTATGGTAAAGCACAAAAAATTGAAAAATAAGCCTATTGTCAATGGAAAAAAAAAATAAATACATAGGAGAAGATCATAAGCATTAAGTACATTAGCCTGGTATAGTAGTAATACACTTTCATAAAAAAAAAAACAGGTCTAAACGTACCCACTAGTCAATTACTAAAAGTTGTAAAAATCTAAATAGCAACAATAATAAAAGTAATCATCAAAGCACCAAAGGCATAGTTCTTCCACCGCATCTTCCTTTTCAAACCATATATTTTCCCTTTGATTGAAAAATCGTTCAGAGTGAGCTGAGTATTAGATTCATTAAGTTCACTGTATGCAGTACGGAGTTAATTACAATCAACCTTAACAGTATGAAGTTTCTGTTGAAGATCGTCCCTCTCCTTTCGATATTGAGCAACAATGGTAGATGCAATGCTTTCAGATAAAACCATCTTCCTATAAGCATCTTGGAGATGGCCTAGTTATTCTTTATACATATCGCGATCATGACAAAGTTTTTTGATATATTCACCTTGAATATCAGTTACGTTGGGATCAATCCAATCACAAAAATCACAAAACTCATTCTGCAAGACACATATTGCAATGCATCAAAAAATGACAACACAAATAGTGAAAAATGGACTTGGATAAGTAAACATAAAATTTACCTCGACATTAGGACAACTCAGATACCTCCATGCAGGATCATCATCAGACCAAGAGGTATTAACAATTGCTTTCAAACCATGTTTACATTTCATGTCATCCATGCTTACTGACTAAAAAAAAAAATAGTGCCTTCACAACAGAAATTAAAAACAATACATGGCACAATTATAAAACAAATGGTGCATTCACAAAAAAAAAAAAAAATAATATTTCAGATTTGTAAAAGAACAAGAAGAACTTTTGGGAAAAAGGTAGAACAACATCGCAAAATAATGAAGAAGAGCATATTATACACTAACATGCATACTAATTACTGTGTATTGAGAAACAAAAAAAATTCATACATTACAATAAAAATAAGAATAACATCTTTTGGAGGAAAATGTTAACAGGAATTCAGCCAAAATACTAGAAGGCTGAAAATTATTTTGTTACTTACCAAAAAAATTGGGCAAAAAAAGTGAAAAAATCAAAACTATTAACATAGAAATTAAGCCTAAAAACTGAAAACAAAATTCTTCTCAATACACAAAAAGATACATCACAAAAGCATTGTGTAATCGAAATGATAAATCTAAAAAAATTTGTTTGAAACCTAATAACTGTTCACTAAATTGATTATGCTAAATCTACAACTTCGCATATATATATATATTGATGCTATATATACTAACAAATGATGAAAGGAAAGATAAATGGATGGCAAAATCCCACCGGAATGACAAATGCAAAATGAAATAAAAACACAAAATTCGATGCATATACTTACCGGAACAATTAAAAAGACGATTACAATGCCGCCGGAAAATGCCACCGGAAAATGGCAACAATATGGAACAATTACAATGCCACCGGAAGATGACCGCCGGAAAACCTACAGGTGGTAATAAAATGAAAAGAAAAAGGAAGAAGAATGTAAAAGAAGAAAACGACTAAGGATGGAGTGAAAACAGGAATAAAGAAAGAAAGATAACAACATAAGGGTAAATAAGTCAATGTATGTCAAAAAAAAAAATGAAAAAAGGCTAAAATTTAAAAGTGCAACCAAAGAATGGCTAGAAAAGGGGTTTTTTTCTCTTTCGTTTAGGGATATAATTGTAATTTACCATTAATCATCGGTTTAACTTCCTTTTACTCCGCCAATCATTTTTGCACGTTTCTGCTGTTTAGCATTGATCTTCTTCTTCTTTTTAATTGTTTATCCAACAATCTATTGTTAAGACATTGTTCTTCTTCTTCCTATGTCTCTTTCCACGTTTATTTTACGTATTTTTCTTCACATTTGTCACAACCCCAAATCCCGAGGGACGGCAAAGCCGGGGTCCGACTAGGGGTTGGATTAAAGAAGCGGGGAAGAAGGGGGATGAATAAGAATAAACGAATGAACAGATATTAATAACAGAGTAAGCTACTATGAACAAGACTTCGTTATATAATAAAGGAGTCGACCTCGAAGGATCGCTCGACAAGGATATTCTTGGAAGAAACTAAGTTAAAGTGCGAACTTAGACTCAAAAGAATATATACATTAACACAAAAAGAGTTTGGAGTTTGGCAGCGGAAAAACGTAGAAACTTAGACTCTGATCTTCTTTCCTAAAACCATTCTACTCAACATCAACCACCGCCGCTCCCGTCGATCAACCTGCACATTTTATAAAACATATGCAGGGCTAAGTACAAAAGCACTTAGTGGGCACATTGCCGAAAACATATCATAAGTATAGATAAATCAGGCATCTTGACAAATAGCGCATTCGGGGTTTTTCAACAAATACCCGAGCCTAATAAACATTTTCTTTCACTTTCATAATATAGCTTGATCAAGCATTTTTCTGATAGATGATACGTTCAACTTGCCCAATTCTGTTTCAATGCCGGGGAAGAGTTAACTTCTTCCGCGCACGTTCTATTCACCGTGGCTGGCTACCCCTAAACAGAGTACCACACATACCGGCTACCGTGTACACTAACCCTGGAAAGCCCCTTTTGACTAACTCAGAGTCCGATCGACTTAATTGGCAAACCAATTCAGAATGGCACAAAAGAACTCACATAAAACAAATATTTTCATGCCCTGATTATCACTTTGAAACACAATTATCAAAGCAATAAATAAAGATTTTCGAGCATCGCTCATTTTATTTCGTATATAGAAAAGCCCACCTTACTGATTACAGAACTACTATTTGAGCTTCCGTCTCTGGTCTTCCGTCCTATCCTCGGTGCTGACTTCCTCCTTTTATCATAAATAAACAAACTTAAGTAACTTGAACGTAACGATAAAAGAAACAGGAAATCGAAACCGGTTTTAGTCTTTTAGGCTTTTGCACTTTACTACATTCCTTTGATTAACTAATAAACGAGACTTCGATCAATTCTCGTCTACAACTGACTCGGCTCATTACTCGACACTTAGGTCAGTAGATAATGTATGTCGATAACTTATAACGACTTAAAAGTTCACACGGAACGAAGTTGAAAAGGATTCAACCTAAGAAATTAAGGTTTGAAATCTTTCTGCACAAGTCAGTGATTCTGGAGTTTGCACAGAACACAGCATATTAAAACAGGGGATGAATCTTATACCAAAAGAAAGGTACGGGTGTCTAGTTTACTCTCCAATTTATGGATCTTGATTTCGTTAAGCGAGCTAGGAGTTATGACAGTTTCCGTGAAACGTCGCAAAACAGTCGCGCGAAACCCTAATGCTCGACAAAACTCGATGCACGTTTCCCTAGGTTCGATTAATGCTATTCCACATTCATTTTCACAAAAATTTCATCTCAATACAGTCTACATGCAATATCCCTTAATTGGGTTCACATCCACGTCTTTTGATTAAACAAACGACGAGCATTTCCTCGTCATTTTCAACTAACCAATTACTATACCAAATCAAATTTCAAATTCAATTCCTATTTCATTTTCATTTATCAACTTCTCGTTTCTTAACTATAACTCATAACATCTCGTATCTCGGATGGAAATGTCGTCAACTACACTATTGTTCGTTTATCAATAACAATCATTAGTATCAAAAAGGTTTTCCTTATTCGTCTTCTCTATCGGCTTTTAATCTCGATTATCCGTCTCTTATCAAAAATCAAATCTTCTTAGAATTTGTTCAAATTTTACGGTTACGATCATTAACCAACAAGATTATCATAGGTTCGAATCACAAACCTAAATCATTATCTATTCTCGACTTATCGTCGATTGCTCGTCTCTTAACAAAAATCCTACGTTCTCCGTTTTCGTTCAAATTTTACAACAACGATCATTATCTATCAAGCATCACTAATATGTAAACCATATTCTAAAAACATTATCGAGCTTCAACTTATCGACAAGTTTCTGTCTCTTACGTTTTTCGTTTTATTTTTAGAAAAATCTCAAATAAATATATATTCATCCTCAATCATCCTACATCTCATTTCCATTAACCAATCATGCATATCATATCATTTTCTTCATCAAATCATGCATTCTTTCTCTCTTACAATTCTATTTTTTATTTTTAGAAAATTCTAAATCAATTCATGTGATCATCTAATATCATGTAGAACAAGAATCCATTAATCAAACAACAAGAAAATCGAACCAGCAAAAACCCCTAAAATTCCATAAAATTTCGATAATTATAAGATTAAGGGGAGGGATGATTTTCTTCATGATTCGATCCATAAAACCTAATTCTAAACATACTATAACATGAATTAACCAAGAATCATCATTCTATTTCATCTCCTATGTTTCGAAAAAAATGAAAATGATGGGAAAGGATTTGTGTTGGGTTCATAACATAGACGATGTTCTTACCTTGCCGAATATGAAGTCGGATCTAAGATCGATCGGTAGATGAGAGACTTGTGTTCTTGAGAAAAGCTTGGAGGATGAGTTTTAATGGAGGAATTTGAGAGAGAATGGGGAGACAAAGAAGAAGAAGTGGCGGCAATGGGAGAGAGGGAGAGAGAGAGATGACTCATGTATACTGTTACATAAAGTGAGATAAAATATCCAACTAAAGGGTGGTGACTTGCTAAGGAGTGTTTGGGCGTGTCAAAAATGTCAGAAATATCTCGTTTCCGGGTCTTAAACGACGTTATAAAAGTCGAGAAAAACTTTCTTAGGTAGTTACGAATTCGACGAAATTTAATTCGTCCGTTAGATTAGAAATAAATCACGTACTTGGAAAACCTAAATCGTTTTTCAAAATCCGAGAAAAAGTCGGGATTAGACAGTCTAAAATTCGCCCAGAAAAATCATAAAAACTGACTTTCTCCAGTGAACTCGTATCGAAGAAAAAGTGAATGTAAAGTTCGACGGTTTTTCAATTTGAGTTTTCGGACGAAAAATCTATCGGACGTGAAAACCCTAATACAGTAGTCGTTCGACCGACTTCTGGAATTTATTTTCTAAAACGGATTTCACCGTCAGTCTTAGAATCGAAAATCCTTAACTTAGGCATGCAAAACCTTAATTATTAATTAACTTTTTATTTTAATGACAGAATAAACATCCGGGGTATTACAACATTATTCATTTTCTTCTCCTCGATGCTCGACCTCCTATTGTTCAAAGAATAATTTGTTCATTTTGACCACCTGTGCAATCTCTCTCTTCCTGTTAAACATGGATTTTTATCTCATTTTGGGGTTTATTTGGTAGTCATTAAAGAGGAAAAATCGTGTTTAAAGCAAGTTCGAGCTTATATTTCATTAGCTTTGAAAGAATTTGATACTTGCTTATTTTTGGTGAATTTTGTAGGAATTGGAGGCTAAGGTGGAGAGAAATGAGCTTGAAGTTGTAAAGTTTGATGTGGTATGAGTTCGTGGGAAACAAAGACTCGAGAAATGGATGAAAAACGGAGATAAACGAGTTGAATGAAGGTTGAAGGCTCGAGGGATGCTTCATGCAGTCGTATCTCGACCGCATGAAAAATGCGAGATTTGAAGGGAGGTCATGCGGTCGCATGCTGGCCGCATGAGATGGTTGTATTGCCGAGATTCCATGTGGTCTGGCCATGCGGTCGTATGCCAGCCACATGGCGGGGCGAATTGCGTGATTTTACTATTTTTCGAGCCTTATTTGTTTTATTCATGAAGTTTTGTACCCCTATTTTTCGAGCCTTATTTATTTTCCCTAGTATAAAAAGACTTATTAGGGCTTAGAACCGGTCCCTTTTTACGTACATTACATATCCTTTGGATTCAATTCCTAGAACTTCACTACGGTTTTTCTATTTTAATGTTTAGATTTGAACTCTTGTGTTGTTTTACCATGAATATATGTGGCTAAACTTCTCGTTATCTTATGATTAGATAAAGAATCTTGAGACTAGGGAATATCTTGTTCAATAAAGTCGAAAGATCTTGAGACTAGAGTGAAGATAAAGAATCTTAGGAGCAATTAGGAGTTAATATAAGTTAGTAATTGATTGGACACAATAGTTACTAACTCATCATCGACAGTTTATTTTCCGTGAAAGCGGATTTAA
The DNA here is from genome assembly GCA_029490685.1 of Schizonepeta tenuifolia. Taxonomy (NCBI): domain Eukaryota; kingdom Viridiplantae; phylum Streptophyta; class Magnoliopsida; order Lamiales; family Lamiaceae; genus Schizonepeta; species Schizonepeta tenuifolia. The sequence continues at coordinate 29,638,688 of CM055955.1, forward strand.
ACTAATTTTGTGATCTTAGGGAGAGTTGAGTCCTTTATGTGATTAATTGATTAAAATGAGTTTGAGTTCAATTATTCATTGAAATCGAAACCATAAGATAATTCCTTCTATTTTCAAAATTTACTCTTCGTTTGTTTGATTTAATTTCATTTTATTGATATTAGCAGTTAAAACTAAAAATCTTTATTCAAGAGTCTAAATAGTGAATGTTGATTGAAAACAGTACTTGTGAATCTTAAGCTGAATGTTGATTGAAAACAGTACTTGTGAATCTTAAGCTCAATCTCTGTATTCGACCTTGTTTACTACAATTTAACTATGCACTTGCAGTGTTAGTAAAACAACGAACAAGTTTTTGGCGCCGTTGCCGAGGATTGATATTAAGATTTGTGATAGTATAATTAAATCGATTGAGACTAGTTTAAACATTTAGTTTTAGTTTGTTTATTTTGAGTTTAATTTTTGTATTCTCTTTGTTCTTGCTGTATGAAGTTTATGCTCACGCGTGCTAGTGGAGAAGAACTAGTAATGTTTGATCATGAAATTGAAGCTATTGCTTGACGTAACAACTCTAAGAAAACGAAGAAGAACATGGCTACAGTTGAGAAAGTAGCAGCTCTCAGGAGGACTATCGATGAGCTTATGGAAAGAGAAGAAGAGCGCATGCGTCGTCCGATACCTATTCAGAAGACCTTCTAGCCTACTTTGAATGCAAAAGTCATACTCGGACTACGGGTTAATGCTACTAATTTTTAGTTGAAGACAGGTTTGATTCAGTGGTTCAACCAATATAGAGGGCATGTGACGGAGGATCCTAATGAGCATCTGACGCAATTTCTGGAAATGTGCAGCACTACAAGATCAATCAAGTTCCCGATAAGGCTGTCAGAATTTGTCTCGTTCCTTTCTCATTAAAGGATAAAACAAAGATGTGGTATTAATCTTTGGAGCTCGGGGCTGACACAACTTGGGATGACATTGCTCAGAAATTTTTGTTGAAGTTCAACCCTCCGGTCCTTATTTTGAAATGAAAGATGGAGATAGAGCAATTTTGTGAGCTTGATGGAGAGACCTTCTATGAGTGTTGGGAAATATTCAAGGAGAAGCTCTGCAAATGTCCCAACCATGGATTCGATGCAGAGAATCGCATTCTTATGTTCTATAATGCTTGTTTAGTTGATACGAGGCAAAGAATGGATTCTACTGCTAATGGGGCTATTTTGGCAAGAGGAAACGATTAGGCTCTGGAAATTATTGAGAGATTGGCTGCAAACAATTATTAGTGGCTAATGAAGAGGCTTCAATTTCGGAAGGTGGCAGCAACATAAGGTGTCGATCCTATAGAAATCTTGACTAATCATGTTGTCAATCTTAACACCAAGATTGATTTGTTGAGCTTGAGGCACCCAGAGCAACAAACTGTGGAGCATATGCATATGGAGGAGGCCAATTGGGTGAATAATAGGAACAGAGACAATTTTCAAGGAAATCAAGGCTAATATTATCAACCCAATCGACATCCGAATCTTTCTTATGGAAATCTGAACAATGCACTGCAGCCCCACTTGGATTTTCTGTTGCTAATGGAGTCATCAATGAGCCGAAGAAGGAAAACACCGATGATTTGCTCAAAAAATATATAGCCATTAATGATGCTAAGTTTGGGAAGATGGAGTCCTCGATTGGAGCTTTGGAGACTCACATGAAGATGATGGAAACTCAATTGGGACAATGGCGACCTCGATTGGTGAACAACCTCAACAAGGGCAATTTCCAAGTAACACGGTTGTTAATCCGAAAGACCAATGCAAGGCCATTAGTTTGAGGAGTGGTACTTCTTATGAAGGACAAAATATGTCGATTGATGATTCGAACTCGAGTGTGGAAGATGAAGTAGTTGAGGAAGAAGTGCAGAAAATTCCAAGAAGCAAAGTGGTGGTTGAATCGGCCTCTATCTCTAGGCCGATTTCGACACCACCATCTTCGTCTACGCAAGTGGTGATTCTGTTTTTTCAAAGGCACCAAAGAAGAAAGATGATGCACAATCTTCTAGATTTTTGGATCTTTTTCGGATGGTGCATATTAACATTCCATTGGTGGAGGCTCTTCAAAATATGTCGAGCTATGCTAAGTTTCTCAAAGATGTGGTTTCTCGGAAAAAGAAGTTGGGAGCTTATGAGACAGTGAATCTCAATGAAGAGTGCAGCACCATTTTGCAAAAGAAAGCTTCCGGCAAAGATCATAGATCCGGGGAGTTTCACTATATCTTGCATTAATAGGGGGAAGCCATTCGAGAGGGCTCTATATGATCTTCCATCAACTTGATGCCTTTTTCTATTGATGAACCCATATTTGTGTCCATCTTTTCTTGAGTTTTTCTTATATTTTTAGTCTTTATCGAGTCAAAGTGTGTCTGAGAGGACACAAAGTCGAGAGATGGTGTGCAGGGAAGAACATGTAATACCCCAGAATTTCCGTACGATCTTAAAATTTTAAAGTTATTAATAATAATGGCTTTGCACACCTAAGTTTATGATTTTGAATTCTAAGATTTACGGTGAAATCCGTTTCCAAAAATAATTTCCAGAAATCGGACGAACGACTACTGTATTTAGGGTTTTCGCGTCCGTTAAGTTTTTCGTCCGGAAACTCGGAATCGAATTCCGTCAGATTTTTACATTCACGAAATTACGATACGAACTCGCCCGAGAAAGTTCATTTTTGTGATTTTCCGGACGAAATTTGGACTGTGACGTCCCGACTTTTTCTCGGATTTTGAAAAATGATTTAGGTTTTCCGAGTACGTTAATTATTTCCATTCTAATGGACGAATTAGATTTTGTCAATTCCGGAGCTAACTAGAAAAGTATTTCTCGATTTTTAAAAGGGCGTTTAAGAGCCGGAATCGAGATTTTTCGTATAAAATTTTCCTCGCCAAACATGACTTAACGACTCACCATGTTTGTAGGATATTTTCTCCTACTTTATGAGTCACCCTTGTGACTCATCACCCTCTCCCTTATCTCTCCCATTTTCGGCAGCCACACCACATCTCTCTTTCTCTCAATTTCTTCATCATCCTCCATTGAAGAAGCTCCAAGGTTTATGCAAGGATTTCACACAAGTTCTTCATCCTCCATCGAATCCTAATTCTTCCTTCATTAAACTTCAAGGTATTCACCTCCTCTCTAATTCTATCCATTCCAAATCCATCTCTTTTTATTTTTCATTTGGATCGAAAATTATGGGTGGATGAACTAGATGTTTGATCTTCGATTAGTGAAATTAGATGTGTTAGATATGATAATTAGGGATTAAAAATGAAAGAAAATCAAGAGCCCTAATTCCTAATGTGTACCGAAATTTTAGGGCTTAGGTGTGGGTTGATTGAATTCTTAAATTGATGGTATAATCATGCTTAGGAGGTGTTTAATTAGTGATTAGAACAAAGAGAAATCGAAACCCCCAAGTATGAATGAAACCGAGTTCTAGGGCTAGGATTTTGATTTGGGGGGTTTTTTTTTTAATTTAATGTGCAATTGGACTTGAAATTGTTTGGTTGATAATATAGTAGTATGATTAAGAGATTAATGATGATGTTAGATGAAGAAAATTCCCCTCTTTAATTATGTGTAGTTACCGAAAATTATGAGAAAAATAGGGGTTTGCATGTAGTTGATTTGGTTGAGGATTTGTTGATGAAATAATGTTGTTAATAATATTAGATGTTGTTATGAATTTATTTAGAATTTTCTAAAAATAAATTGAGAGTCGTAAGAGACAAAGAAATCGATTTAAGTTGAGATGTAGTAATGATATGAAGTGATGATATGCATGAAAGTGAATCTCATTAGATGATGTTTAATAACGTAAAATTTGAGCGAAATCCGATAACGTTTGAAATCTTGTAAGAGACGAACAAGTAGTCGTAATTAATAACTGAGAAGACGAGTAAGAATTCTAACTTGATAATATTGTTTATTATGGACTAAGGTACGACTTTGTATTTGACGACATGAGCTTTCGAGTTATTATAGTATGAGTTGTAGTTATAGTCGAGAACTAGAACGAGAATTTGTTAACTTGATTTGGTTTAGTAATTGGTAGTTGAAACGACGAGGTGTGATCGTCGTGGCTATAAACGAGTTTTGAAAAGGAGTTCATCACGTACGAGAATACGTGTTGACTGCCTTGAGAATGCAGTTTCATGAGAAATCGAATACGAGAACTTAGAACGAACTTAGTAAGTTATACGTCGATTCCATCGAGCAATTAGGGTTAGCCGCGGCAGTTTTGCGACCCTTCCCGGAAACTGTAATAACTTCTAGCTTGTTTATCGGATTTTTGATCCGTAAATTGGAGCGTAAACTAGATTTCCCAAGCTTTCCAACGGTACAGGGCCATCCCCTATTTCCAGTTTCCCTGTTCTGGGAAGTCCCCAGAGTTACTGCCTTGCGCAGTGATTTTTCAGGATTCATCCTTCTAAGTTGTTTCTTTCGCAACTTAGTTTCTTTCGATTGTTTAAGTCGTAATAAGTTAACGACTATCTTCTCTACTGACCTAAGAGTCGAGTATGAGACTTTCCGAGTTCTAATCGAGTTTTTGTTCGAGTCTTGTTCCCGTTTAACTAAAAGAAAACTAGTAGCGTGCAAATGCCTAAAGAAATGAAACGACTAAAAACCTAATTCGAATTTCCATATTCGATTATCTTTTGCGACCGAATTTAAAGTGATATTATTTTACGATGAAGGAGGAAGCCAGCAGTAAGGAAAGGACGGGTGATCAGGAGATCGGAAGCTAGTACTTAGTTCTGTAAACGCTAAGGTGGGCTTTTATATATGAAATAAAATGAGCATTGCTCGAAAATCCTTTTCTTTATCGCTTTGATAATCATGTTTTCAAAGTGATAATCATGGCATAAACTGTTTAAATAATTTTATGTGAGTTCTCTTGTACCTATCTGAGTTAACATTCGTGTTTTCCAGATTTTTAGTTAACCGCTAGGATTGTTAACTATCGATCGACTCTGAGTTAGCTATTAAGTGATTTCCAGAGTTAGTGCACTTTGTAACCTGTGGTGTATGTGGTATCTTATTGAGGGGTAACCAACCACGGTGAATGAGAATTGGTCAAGATTTGAACGTAACATACTAGAAAAATGCTTGTACAAGCTACTTTATACAAATGAGTCAGAAAATGTTTAGTAGACACGGGCCCCTTTTTAATAAAACCCCCGATGTGCTATAGATTATGAAATGCCAAATTATCTCTACTTGTGATTATGATTTCGGCATCGTGCCCACTAAGTACTTTTGTAATTAGCCCTGCATTGTTTTATAAATGTGCAGGTTGAAGCGACGAGAGCGGCGATGGTTGAAGTTGAGTCGAGTTGTTAGGAAGCTTTAGCTTATGACCTACTTTTCCGCTGCAAAACTCTAGAATCTTTTGACGTTATGTACATTTGGTAAATCACTGTAGTATGAGTCTGTAATCTGAACTTAGATACTTTCGAGTACTTTTTGTCGAGTAATCCTACGTGATTAACTCTTCCCTTATAATAGTAATGTCTTGTTTATTGATTGTTGATGTCTTTTATGTATGTTTAGATAGTCAGTCCCCTTCTTCCCCGCTTCTTTAATCCAACCCCAGTCGCACCCCGGCTTCTGCCGTCCCTCGGGATTTGGGGCTGTGACAGAACAGGTGAGATCTTGGGCAAATTCGGTGGAAAATATGTTGTTGAGATGCTGAGATGGCAATACGATGCAAATGAGCATAGGGCTGGAGGCTTGTAGCTGGGCAACAACGTTTTACACACTCTACAAGTCAGGAAGTACCTCCCTATAACCTTGAAGCCAACAGACAGAGTACCCGGAGGAGCTAGGATCTTGGTCAACACAGGAAGCAATACAGGATACAGACATCGAAGGCAAGAAGCGAGTCGAACCAACAGCAGATTTCTTTTCCTTCAAGAAAGAGGATAAGGATCGAATATTTCTTTTTTTATCCTAGCCTGACCTAATCAAAGAAGATATCTACCAAGCAAGGGAAGTGAATCGTGACTGCATGGATGAGAGAGAAGGCGGATGTGATATGCATGGGAAGAATCCTTCACCAACAAGGAAACTACCTCAACCCTAATTCCATCGCCTATATATATGGCCGACTCCACAATGTAATGTGTACCGTTTTTATTCAAGTTCATAGCTTAGTTCTGCATTCTAAGTTGAGATGAAGTGAAGAAGAAACAAGTCCTACGGGCGATTTACTTTTATGTTCGTTTTAGATTTTCTGCATTAGTTTAGTTGTTGGCTTGAAGCCAAGACCTCAGTTGCTGCCTTACGCTTTTGAGCAGCAACCCTTTTCCAGTTTATGTTAAGTATGAATTCTCTTATTCGATTTGTGTTCTTATTTAATATTACGTCTAGCTAAATTTATTGTTTGGGTTGGATGTAGATGAAGTGATCGTAATTTACTCATTCTAAACTCGTGAGGTCGAATTGTGTTAGTTCGTTAATTGATTTTATTCCCGAAATACTTAGAAATAATTTTATACTTAATTGATATTGATATATGATTGATCACCATCTAGATATTGATATTAAGTCATTAACAAGAATTAAGATTTAACTCGAGAGTGTCTCTCGTGCCCAAGAAGGTAAAGAATGTTGGAGAGCAGGTTGTATTGACCTACCTCTTGGCTGACTTGGGTCTATTTATTCTTAATGCCTTTTGGGCAGCATCGTTACTGAAGTGTCTTCGTGACTTTGTTGATCAAGAGAGGACTTCTTGCCTTCTGATCAAGATCTGTAAAATGGGATAGACATAGGCTAAGTGTGTTTATATCATGACTTCGTGACCTTTAGGGTATAAACTAATCTTCGTCTGAAACCAAGTGATAGGATCAGTTAATTGAATATCTTTGCACCAATGAACGAGTGATGAGTAATTAAGATCATTGATTCGAAACCCAATCCAAACTCTTTTGTTATTTGATATTTTACTTGTTGAGTTACAAGATACATTACAGTCAAAACCTCTTTTGTTGAGCACTACCTGAAGAGCAGATCTACGCCAAGTCCCTTGGAATCGACCACGCTTGCCATTAACTACTACCTTGTTGGGCAAGAGGTGTTTATAAATTTATTTGTGCGAAGAGTGTAATGACAGCGCTTCGTCAAATTGGCACCGTTGCTGGGGATTTGGTTCTAAGCTAGTTTGCTCTTCTAGCTTGAGTTGAGCACGGTTTATGCCCAAGCCACATCTACAGAGTGATGGATATCCATAAGATCACAATGTTTTCCCGGAGGTGATAGCTAGGAGAAATCGAGCAGAACATCGCAAGAAGAAGAAAGATCTGGAGGAAGCCGTCAACGAACCTTCAGAGTTGCCAAGCTTGATAGAAGATTAGGATATTGAGCAAGAAGACGATTCTTGCCCAGCAGCAGCAGAGACATCAACAACCATGGCAGGACAGCAAGAGAAAACCATCCGCCAGATTATGTTGCCCACCATCAATAGCAACTGAGAGCTCAAACATTCGCTGATACAGATACTGCCCAAGTTCAGCGATCATCCCGGAGAAGACCCTCAGACCCATCTTCAAGACTTTGAGATGGCGATCATAATTGTAAGGAACAATACCCTTCCTGCCTGAGATGCTGCCCAAGATACGTTTCCAGACTACGTAAGGTTACTCACGTTCCCATTCTCTCTACTTGATGAGCACGTGAGTGGCTTTACACCTTGTCAGAGAAAAGCATCGATACCTGGAAAAAGTTGCAGCAAGCTTTCCTTGACAAGTATATACCTGTTGGTTGGATACAAAGTGGAAGGAATGCCATTTTCTAGATCAAAATGGGTGGAAGTGTGTCGCTGTATGAATATTATGAAAGGTTCAAGAAGTTGATAGCAAGATGTCCTCAACATTGAATCGAGGATATTGATTTGATCGAGCATTTCTTAAAATGATTAAGGGCATCTGAGAGGAAGTGGATCATTGCAGCTTGTGGGGGAGCAATAGCTGATCAATCGCCAGCTGAAGTATTCAAGAAAATAGCTACAATGGCCGATCAATCACGAGATGAAGATGATATCCCAAGAGGGGGGGTATGAAGGCAGCAAGGAAAATTCCGATAACTTGGTTAACACCATGCAAGACTTCATGGCCAAGATGAGTGGTCAAATGGAGGACATGAAAAAGAAGGTTGATGGCAAGGAAGTTCACAGAGCTGTGAAGAAATGCGAAGTGTGTCAGGCAACATGCCATATTACCTCGGAATGTCCCAGTTGGTTCGTGGAAGAAGGAGAGGAGGTGAAGGCAATAGGTCAGAACCAGCAAGGTGGTGGGCAACAAAGGTTCCCGTATGGCAATAACAACAACTATGGCAACAACTACGGCTATAGGCAGAATCAGCACGAGAACCTGAGGTACGACAACAACCACTATCAAATGCCTCCTGCCCACCAACAACCACAACAGCCTGTTCAACAGCAATATGTGCCTCCACCTCAACAGCAATCTCAACAACAACATAACTATGTCCCTTGATGAGACCAAATTTTGTATGATTTTTTAGTCTTATTTTAGGTCTAGATCGAGTCGTTTTGTGTATTTTTGTTTGTCTTTAGTGTCTGGGAGGACACATTGTGAAGGCAGGGATGTACAGGACAAACCATGACAAAACTGGGCAGAAATAGGCAAGATATGACCAAATTCCGCAAAAGACATTTTGGGCAAAGATACGAAGCACTTTGGGCAAGGAAGTGATGCTCGCAGCTTGACTAAGGAAGCAGACATTCAGAACTAAAGCTGCTCGCTTTACAATCCGACCAAATTAAGTATTGTGCAGGATCAAGTCATTTGGGCAAGAAGAGATGTAAAATGGCCAAGGCGTAAGGCAGAGCACAGAAGAAAGGTAGAAGTACACGTCTTGGGCATGGAGATCCGCGACAGTTCAGCATATCAAGAATGAGTGTGGAGCAAGAAAAAGTTTAATCTACAAGGGAAGAGTGCGGACCAAGTAAGAGATCAACCTTATCCAAGTAGCCAACAAGGAAGGAATTATTTCCTTCTTTATCCATGAAGATTCGTCCATATCAAAATCTGCTAAATAAGGAAAGTCTCTTGGTCAATAAAAGATGACAGCTGGCAGACAGCTCGCCCAAACCTAGTTGCAACCGACTTACTTAATGGGTTGAGCCTTCAAAACCCACGAATTTAACCTCTATAAATACTCCTAGATAGCAAACCATATGTATCTCTTATCATCCTCCTTACTTTGAATCTTTTAGTTTCTTATCTTCTTTAGTCTAGGGTTTTCTTTCTTTTGTTCGAGAGTTTGCCCCTTCGGGGGCAAACTAACTTTTGTACTTTGTTGCCAGTGATGTTGGTGTCGTTCGGATTATTTTAACTATAGTTCTTTTTCTATTTCGTTCTTTATTTTCTTGTTATTTACTTTATGCCTAGGTAGTTATACAAATCTGCGTTTGGGCAAGATGACGCTGCATAAGCATTAAATCGCGATGTTGATTTGGGCAAAGGGAAAGCTATATATATGTGTGTTTCCCGAGGCGTTAGGCAATGATTTCAAAAACAGTCTGTTTGTGCCAAGAGTTCATACGGCCGATGGGCAATTGGAGGGCGGCAGATTCCTTAAAAGGGAGGTAGCTTAGACCAACAGGGACTGGGAGAGGTTTGCCTCATGCTCTTTGAGGGCGGCAAATCTCAGGTTAAACTTGGGCGGAGCCGAACGATGTACGCTGATGCTGGTGAAAAGTCAGAGCGGGATCCTCGTATCTCATAGGGCCGGAACGGGTTCGTCTAGTGTCCAAAGCTGCTTATTTCAATCTATGCCCCTTGAGGAATGCTCAGGGGTGAGTTGGGCAAGTTAGAAAGCCTGGGGTGGGAATGCCACGCAGGATTCACAAAGTAAGGATGAGCTGGGCAAATCGTGGCTGTAGGCGTGACAGTAGGACTATGACGCTGTTTGCCTATAACCGTTGACACACATACGTACCATATATCCTTGCATCAATGAAGACGTCTTGTTTGTGCAATTGACTCGACACTCAAATCAAAGTTTGTCTTTTATCTTTTATTTATGTTTTAGTTAACATTTATTTTCCTATTTGGCCAAGATGTGTCCTTGCAGAAACTAAACCTTTGGATGACCCGTAACCAAAGAGAAGGCTACACCAACTCCTCGTGGGATCGACCCTATACTTGCTGCTAGCTGATCCTGGTAGTGGAAAATAGGAGAATTATAAATGTATTTTGTACGTGACTAAACAATGGTCGCGTCATCCCTCCACATCGAGAACCAGCAAAGACGGAGTTCATGAAGGAGACCATTGATAGGTTTACCAATGAAAACCAAAGGCTTAGGAAGGATTTTGAGAACTTTCAATTAGAAAGTCAAGGTCAATCAAACAACCTTCAAGCTCAATTAACTCATATAAACCAGACACTGTCAAAGCTGGTAGATGACAAGAGTGGAAGACTTCCTGCCCAAGTGGAGGTTAAAAAGGAGCAAGTCAATGTTGTAACTTTGCGAAGTGGTAAGGATTTGTCAGAGGTGATGTCCAAGACCCAACTCAAGGGACCTGCACGAGTAGACGAAACTAAGATGAGCTCAGGATATATCAATGACCTCTTTCTAGTGTTGAAGGTGAAGCGTGAAGAAGGGATAAAAGCCAATAAGAACCCCGTCTTTGATAATGAGGAGGATGAAGCCTTGTTTGATTACGTGAAGATGGAGAGATCAAAGCTGGGGTTTGATAAAGATGACGTGTTGTTGGATTCTTTGAAGGCTGAAAAAGAAGTAGAGGCTTTGGCCAAGAGGACCGTTCCTCGCACTGCTAAGGCTAAGATTCCGTATCCAAGACGTTTTGCCTGCGATCATGATCAGAAGGAGTTAGAGGACATGATGGAGGTGTTCAAGAAAGTGGAGATGAACCTTCCACTATTGATGGCATTACAATCTATGCCAAAGTGTGCAAAAATTTGCGAGAGATGTGCTTGAAGAAGACCAAGTACCCAGATAATGCTCGTTTCTATGTGGAGAATGTGTCAGCACTTATGAATTCCCACATCCCGCTCAAGAAGAAGGATCTTGGCATGTTTGCTATCCCATGCACAATAGGTACTACGTCAATACCCAAGGCGATGCTTGATCTAGGAGCTTCGATAAATATAATGCCAATGGCCATGTTCAATGAAATGAGGTTTGGACCTCTTTCTCCTACCCGTGTAGCCATCCAATTGGCGGACTTATCCACAGTCTACCCCGATGGAGTTTTGGAAGACGTATTGGTCAAGGTAGGGGATCTTCTGTTCCCAGCCGACTTCTATGTTCTTGACATGGGAAAGAAAGCAATCAAGAATCCAGTGATCTTGCTCGGAAGGCCGTTCTTGAGGACGGCCTGCACCAAAATCGATTGTGACACCGGAATGTTGACAGTTCAAGTAGCTGGAGAAGTTGTAGAGTTTGACGCTTATCGGAAAAATCAGGATGATGCCCTAGAATACCTCAACACCCTCAATGCATTTGGTCAGCAAGTAGAGACATTGAACATCTTAAGTTGTTTCTTAGACGACAACGAGGATACAATCTAGGCGGAACTTAACCTAATACAGGGTCTTGACCTGGATCTTGACCAAGATGAGGATAATGAGGAAGACGGTGCCTTGATGGAATTCTACGAAGGCGATGAGTACGAAAGTGATAAAGATTTCTGGGAGGAGTCAGTCCATGTACATAGTTTCGACTCCACTGATGAAGACTACAGCACGGATGAGGAGTTAGAGGATAACAACACTCCTAAAAACTTCCATGATGATGAAGACGAGTTTGATGAGGAACTCAAGAAACTACCCCATGATGAGACCGAAGAGTTGGTACAAAAATTTTGGCAACTGACAGTCCTTGAGCAGGATGCCGGCTTGCAGACAGAAGAGGATCTTGCCCAGAATAATGAACCAGAAGATGTGGAGGAATGCAGTTATGCCATGATTTCGGGCAACATGCAACCTCAGGGGTTTGAACCACTCAACATCCCTGAATTGAAGCCGGAGGACAGGTTGGTGCCATCACTGCAAAAGGCACCTACATTGGAGCTGAAGCCTTTGCCCAAGCACCTGAAATACATCTATCTTGGCAAAAACGAGACTTTGCCCGTGATCACATCATCTGAGCTGTCAAGCATAGAGGAGGTCCGAGTTGGTGAGGTGCTGAGCAAATACAAGGAGGCAATAGGGTGGACCTTGGCCGACATTAAAGGTATAAACCCTTTGGATTGTGTTCATCACATCTTGCTTGAGGAGGATGCTGCCCCAGTAAGGGACCCACAAAGGAGATTGAATCCAGCTATGAAAGAAGTGGTAATGAAAGAGATACTCAAGCTTCTCGACTTGGGGATCATATACCCCATGTCTGACAGTCGGTGGGTGAGTCCTGTACACGTGGTGCCCAAGAAATCAGGAATCTAAGTTGTTGAGAATGAGAAAAACGAGATGGTGGCCATGAGATTGCAAACCGGATGGCGAGTGTGTATAGATTACCGAAAACTCAACCAAAAGACGAAGAAGAATCACTTTCCTTTGCCCTTTATCGACGAGATGCTTGAGAGTTTAGCTGGCAATGACTATTACTGCTTTCTTGACGACTATTCTGGTTACATACAGATCTGGGTTGCTGACGAGGATCAAGGCAAGACCACTTTCACGTGCCCGTTTGGCACATTTGCATATAGAAGGATGCCATTTGGGTTGTGTAATGCACCAGGGACGTTTCAAAGGTGTATGATGCACATTTTTTCAGACCTTCTTGAAGAGTACATCGAAGTCTTCATGGACGACTTTACTGTTTACGGCAAGACCTTCGACTCATGCCTCAACAACCTGGATCGAGTTTTGAAGAGATGTGTTGAGAAAAGCCTCGTACTGAACTATGAGAAATGCCACTTCATGGTGAGAGAAGGAATTGTCTTGGGGCATGTCATTTCGGGGAAAGGTATTGAGGTGGACAAGGCCAAGATCGACATTATTGCCAAGTTACCCTGTCCAAGATCTGTGAAGGAGTTGCGAGGATTCCTAGGGCATGCTGGATTCTATAGGAGATTTGTCAAAGACTTTGCCAAGATCGCCCAACCAATGACGAGACTATTTCAACATGATGTACCATGGGAGTTCAATGAAGATTGCAAGAAGGCATTCCATGCCTTGAAGGAGAACTTGATCACAACCCCCATTATCCAACCTCTGGATTGGGGGATGCCCTTTGAATTAATGTGTGATGCCAGTGGTTATGCCATGGGAGCAGTTCTTGGGCAAAAACGTGGAAATGAGAGCTATGTCATCTATTATGCTTCTAAGACATTGAACCCGGCCCAATGCAATTATGCCACTACGGAGAAGGAGTTGTTGCCTATTGTCTTCGTCTTTGAAAAGTTTAGATCCTATTTCTTTGGAGGCAAGACCATAGTGTACACGGATCACGCGACATTGAAGTACTTGTTGAGCAAGAAGGAGTCCAAGCCAAGATTGATTAGATGGATCCTTTTGTTGCAGGAATTTGACATAGAGATCAAAGATAAGAGTGGTGCCCAAAACCAAGTTGCCGACCACCTAAGTCGAATCCTCCAGCCTAACGATGGGGTACCAATCAAGGAGATCTTTCCCGACGAGCACCTGAGTCTTGCCCAAGATGAACCATGGTATGCTGATATCGTGAATTACTTGGTGACTGGAGAGATACCCTCTAACCTTGGGCGTTATCAAAGGAACAAGCTTAAACATGAAAGTCATTTCTATATTTGGGACGAGCCATATTTATGGAGGGAATGTGCGGACAAGATAATAAGGAGGTGTGTCGAGGATAAAGAACAAAAGAGCATTCTTGAGCATTGCCACAACAAGGAATGCGGAGGGCATTTTGGGCATCAACAGACTGCAAGGAAGATTTTGGAGTGTGGTTTTTATTGGCCAACATTGTTCAGAGATTGTTATGAGTGGGTCAAGATGTGCGAGACGTGCCAAAGGGAAGGTAACATCACAAGAAGAAACGAAATGCCCATGATACCGATCTTGCCTGTGGAAGTGTTTGATGTATGGGGCATGGATTTTATGGGACCCTTGCCGAGTTCCAAAGGCAACAAATACATTATATTGGCAGTAGACTATGTCTCGAAGTGGGTAGAGGCTCGTGCTTCCAATAAGCATGATTCTAAGGTGGTTTCCAGTTTCTTGAGAACTCAAATTTTCAATAGGTTTGGTGTACCTCGGGCTATAATCAGTGATCAAGGTTCTCATTTTTGCAAAGCAACGGTGACCGCCTTGTTCAAGAAGTATGGAGTAACTCATTGTGTGTCAACAGCCTACCACCCACAAGCCAATGGACAAGCGGAATTGTCCAATCGCATAATCAAGACGATCATGAGGAAGACCGTGGGCACAATAAGGAAGGATTGGAGTATGCACCTCGATGATGCCTTATGGGCGTATAGGACTGCCTTTCAAACATCTTTTGGCATGTCTCCTTATCGCATGGTCTATGGCAAGAGGTGCCACTTGCCTGTTGAGCTGGATCACCGAGCACATTGGGTTGTTGCCCAACTTAACCTCGATTGGAACGAGGCAGGTGAATCAAGAACGCTTGAGATCCAAGAACTCGACGAGATAAGACTCTAAGCCTATGACAATGCCGGCCTATACAAGGAAAGGATGAAGAAGACCCACGATCTTTTGATTAAAGAGAAGGAGTTCCATTTTGGGCAACAAGTGCTGTTGTACCAAACTCGATGTAGGCTTTCTTCAGGTAAACTCTCGACCAAGTGGGCAGGACCTTATGAAGTACAAGCCCAATTCCCAAATGGAGCTATTGAGATCAAGGAACCCCAAGAACGAGAAGGTTTTTAAAGTCAATGGCCAGCGCTTGAAGGCCTATCTTCGGCAAGAACGATTTGTTGAGGGGGAACCATCTGGGTTCCCTATTGAGGAGGACCTCTGACTTCTAAGGAGGGGGGTGTCGTGCCCAAGACCTTAAATGGGGCGCTGTCCAGGAGGCAACCTGGTTAGTATTTTTGTGTTATTTATTTTCGCGTTATTTTTATTTTTATTATTTGTTTTCTTTTCGTAAAAATTATTGAAAATCCTAAAAAAAAATTAGTTAGTTTATGCTTTAAGTATTTTATTTCACAGTATTTTATTTTGAAGCATTTTATATTTAAGTCTAACCATAAGAAAGAGTTTGTTTTCGGAGTGTGTTTGTGTTTTGAAATGTGCAGAAGATGTTGAGCAAGATACAGGTTGTAGACCAGGAACTACGATGGAGAAGTAAGTGGGAGTCGAGCAGAGGTTTTGGGAATGAACCAAGTCGTTGGTCAACGACTGTTCAAGGCGGTTACTGTACCCCTAAAGCTACGCGCCCTTAAAACCACCCTAGCACGTCTACACCCCCACTACCTGATTTGAATTTCAAGTCTGCAACTTCTCATCTTCTCTCTTCTCTCTCTCCATCAAAACCTCCAAACTCTTACCATGGTATCCATACGGCCAAGAAACAAGAAGCTCAACAAAATTCCCACCAGGATCGAGATAGACCTCACCACCAGCAACCCTACCACCGCCACAACAAAGCCCAAAACCACCCCCAAAAGGAAACTACCCATGGAATCCGCCGAACCCTCTGCCGACCAAAACCCTTCCATCACCATCGGAACCAGCGTGCCTAAGAGCCCGCCGGTCGATGCCACGCTGTTAATGAGTGACGACAACCCAAGTTTGATAGACGAGGCAGCGAAACAGTCGGAAGAGGAGACTCAGTCGAAGCCCGTGTTTGAGAAGGAAGATCTGGAAGAAGAAGTAGAGGAGGAAGAAGACGATGGGGAAGAAGGAGACGATAAAGATGGTGCAGGGGAAGGCGACAATGTTGACGATGAAGAGAATAAGGAAGAAGACCTGGATGAGGCAATAAAAGAAGTGGCTGGAGGGCTGACGACGGAGGCGAAGACCAAGGCCAAGGAAAGGCCAACGATAAAGAGTGGTCGGACGGTCATGAAGCGCCCTCACGGTGGCGAAGACACGCTGGCAAAGAAGCACAAATCTACCGCTTCGGATGTTGGGTTTTCCAGCCGTCGATATCAAAAGGGATGGCTGTCGGGACTCCGTCGAGGGTTAGCAAGGAAGAAGTGGGGGATGATGTTGAAGAAGAAGAGGATGATGACCAGTCTACTCCAGCAAGTGGTCGGAACAGGAAGAAGAAGAAGGGCGCTACGGTGGTGACATGTAGGAAGCCCAGGCAATGGAAGGTGACAGCACCCAGGGTTCTCGACTTTAAATTATACGAGAATCTGGGTATTGCCCAAGAAGTAAGGACGCTATTTGAGGGGATAGGCTGGAGTCAGCTTTTGGAGTGGCATGTGGAGATATACGAGGAGCAAGTTAAGGAGGTGTACAGCACGGCGGCAGTGACAAGTGATCCTGAGACTGGGGTGAGCATGACCTCCTTCTCGCTTTTGGGCGAGAAGTATGATTTCCAAGTGAGTACTCTGAGCCAGATCCTGGGGATGGTGAGCTTGAGGGACCTGGCCAAGAAAGAGTTCATGGAGGCCAAGACCATGGTACCACCCCCGGGTGATGTAGCTTACCAGGAGCAGTGGAAGGAGATCGGCAATGGAGCACCATACAACGGGGCCAACAACAAGGGAACTGAGTTGAAGACTCATGCCCTGAGGCTTTGCCATCGCATTCTCGTCTACAACTTGTACGGCAAGAACGATAGTGGCAACAACTTGAGCAACAAGGAGAGGTACCTGTTGTGGTGTATGCACACCAAGACTAAGGTCAACTTTGCGGCCTTCCTTTGGAATGTACGTGTGGATACTTTGTGAGGGCTTTTGCGAAGGGAGTCGGGGTCTATGACGAGATGAAGGAGAAGCCATTGATGGTGGTCAATAAGTTGGGAGAAGCTGCCTTGAAGAAGATGAACGACATTGAGTTGAGGAATGACATGTACGTGTTCATCGACTACGGCAAGTCTAAGTCCATCAGGCGTCCACTCGTGGGCAAGAAGGAAGAGGT
Source organism: Schizonepeta tenuifolia (assembly GCA_029490685.1). Classification (NCBI taxonomy): domain Eukaryota; kingdom Viridiplantae; phylum Streptophyta; class Magnoliopsida; order Lamiales; family Lamiaceae; genus Schizonepeta; species Schizonepeta tenuifolia. Next base: position 29,655,765 of record CM055955.1, read on the forward strand.
TGGTACCAGCATGGTGGTGCTGCCCAATACCAAGGTAGAGACCAGACTAGCCAACATGGAGAAGTTGTTGACCGAGATCAGGGATGCCCAGCTGGCATTCTTTGCACACCAAGGATTCAGGTATTCGCCTGAATCTTCTCTTTGACTTATGTTCCTCCCTTTTGTGTTAGTGTAGGTTTTTTGTTTTTCATTTTTTTTTGTAGAGTCTTGTTGTGTGTTTTTATTTTTGTTATGTCGAGAGGGTTTCCTTGGTGCCTTCACTCACAATTTGCCCAGCAAAGTGTGTGGTGAATACCTTAGAACTCCCTTCTCAGTTGTGTCAATAAATAATTTTTTAGTCAGTTTTTATTTTGTGTTTGTGGTTACCCAATATTGTACCCACTTTGCCTAAGGCAAAGTATGTGGGTGTTGGGACGTTAGTCTATTTTGTGTGTTTTTAAAAGTGTGTTTTAGTTGTTGATCAGCATGTTGGCATGATAGGTTAGAGTAGATATGTTGATAGTGCCGTATGTAAATAGGTAGGACGGAACGAGATATTGGGCATGATCTGTGAGGTTTTGAGCTTTTAAATGCTATATACATATGCCGCATTATTCTTTCTTGTGTGATAATGACCAATTGACTCTTGTTGATCTAGAACTTGCCTGCATCTCTTAATTAAAACTTCGTGTAACTTAGTTGAATTACTTAGATGAATTAGGCATTTTTGTTCAAAGTAGCCCATGGCCAAAAATTCCCTACCTCCTTGACATTTATCATTTGTCTAGCCCCCTTGAGCTTGATTAGAATTCTTTCAATTCACTTATAGTAGCCTAAATTTATAAGTCTTTCCGGTCAAGAACTCAGAACTAGAAGTAGAGGGGATGGAAGGACAATGTTGGGTAGCACTTGTTGGGCAATATCGCCTATGTTAGAGGTGTTGGGTTGAGTTAGTATATTAAAAAAAAAAAAAACAACAACAACAACATAAAAGTCCAGAAAAGAATAAGTGTGCTAGGGGTGAAGTGATGATGTGAAGTGAGGAATCGAGGGCAATCTATTGCCCAAGAATCGAGTTCTTGACTTAGCCAGTTCCTATACTTCCCTACCTTTTGCCTTAAGCCACATTACAACTCTATAAAGACCTAAGGATAAGTGATTTTGATTTTGTTCAAAGAAGTAGAGATGTAGAGGGTAGGCAAGCCTATGGAAAAACATTGTTAATTTTGGTCTAGAGCGTATACAATTAACCATATACACTTGAGAGTTGAGTGCTGGTAAGGATACCCTTGTTGCCCGATAACTCTATCTTGACCTATTTGATGGCAATATTTGTTTACATATTCTGAGTTGACTGATATGTTGATGTGCTGATCTTTTGAGTCTGTGTTTCTGTTTTGTCTTTTCTGTGTTTGAGTCTTGGGTAAAGTTGCAACCGTACACTTGAGGGCAAGTGTAATTCAAGTGTGTAGGTGTGATGAACCCATATTTGTGTCCATCTTTTCTTGAGTTTTTCTTGTATTTTAGTCTTTATCGAGTCAAAGTGTATCTGGGAGGACACAAAGTCGAGAGATGGTGTGCAAGGAAGAACAGGTGGGATCTTGGGCAAATTCGGTGGAAAATCTGTTGTTGAGATGCTGAGATGGCGATACGATGAAAATGGGCATAGGGCTGGAGGCTTGTAGCCGGGCAACAACGTTTTACACACTCTACAAGTCAGGAAGTACCTCCCCATAACCTTGAAGCCAACAGACAGAGTACTCGGAGGAGCTAGAATCTTGGTCAACACATGAAGCAATACAGGATGCAGACATCGAAGGCAAGAAGCGAGTCGGACCAGCAGCATATTTCTTTTTCTTCAAGGAAGAGGATAGGGATCGAATATTTCTTTCCTTATCCTAACCGGACCTAATCAAAGAAGATATCTACCAAGCAAGGAAAGTGAATTGTGGCTGCATGGATGAGAGAGAAGGCGGATGTGATATGCATGGGAAGATTCCTTCACCAACAAGGAAATTACCTCAACCCTAATTCCATCGCCTATATATATGGCCGACTCCACAATGTAATGTGTGCCGTTTTTATTCAAGTTCATAGCTTAGTTCTGCATTCTAACTTTAGAGGAAGTGAGGAAGAAATAAGTCCTACGGGCGATTTACTTTTATGTTCGTTTTATATTTTCTGCATTAGTTTAGTTGTTGGCTTGAAGCCAAGACCTCAGTTGCTGACTTACGCTTTTGAGCAGCAACCCTTTTCCAGTTTATGTTAAGTATGAATTCCCTTATTCGATTTGTGTTCTTATTTAATATTATGTCTAGCTAAATTTATTGTTTTGGTTGGATGTAGATGAAGTGATCGTAAATTACTCGTTCTAAACTCGTAAGGTCGAATTGTGTTAGTTCGTTAATTGATTTTATTCTCGAAACACTTAGAAATAATTTTAGACTTAATTGATGTTGATATATGATTGATCACCATCTAGATATTGATATTAAGTCATTAACAGGAATTGGGATTTAACTCGAAAGTGTCTCTCGTATCCAAGAAGGTAAAGAGTGCTGGAGAGCAATCGGTATTGACCTACCTCTTGGCTGACTTGGGTCTATTTATTCTTAATGTCTTTTGGGCAGCATCGCTATTGAAGTGTCTTCGTGACTTTGTTGATCAAGAGAGGAGATCCTGCCTTTTGGTCAAGATCTGTAAAATTGGATATACATAGGCTAAGTGTGTTTATATCGTGACTTCGTGACCTTTAGGGTATAAACTAATCTTCGTCTTAAACCAAGTGATAGGATCAGTTAATTGAATATCTTTGAACCAATGAATGAGTGATGAATAATTAGGATCATTGATTCGAAACCTAATCCAAACTCTTTTGTTATTTGATATTTTAGGGTGTGAAGGAGTTCAAAACAGGGGGAGGAAGATTATTTCCCTTGAGAAGAGAAGATGATTCCAAGCTACAAAAGGAGAGACCGCCCATGCTCGAATTAAAGCCATTGCTCGAGCACTTGAGATACGCATTTTTGGAAGAAAATGAGACTTATCCAATAATTGTATCGGCTTATCTTGCTTCCTCTGAGCTTGATAGTTTGTTGCATGTTTTGAGAAAGCATAAGTCTGCTATTGGTTGGTCAATTTCTGATTGAAATGGATTAGCTTGTCAATATGCTTGCATAGGATTTTGTTAGAAGATGATGCTAAGCCTAGAGTTCAAAATCAAAGAAGACTAAACCCCATTATGCAAGAAGTGGTTAGGAAAGAGGTTTTAAAATGGCTTGAAGCGGGTATCATATATGCTATATCTGATAGTGAGTGGGTTAGTCTTACTCAAGTTGTGGTTAAGAAAGGAGGGATGACTGTGGTTAAGAGTGAGTTGGATGAGCTTATTGCTACTAGGTTGATTACGGGTTGAAGGATATGTGTGGATTATCATATATGCTATATATGCTATATAAAGTAGAGGATTGCATACCAAAACATAAAAACTCAGCCAAGTCAATTAACTTTAAATAAAAGTGTATACATACATATATATATATATATATATATATATATAAAAAAAATAAATTGCGCATTCATCGTTGAGTTTTAGTTCAGAAAGCCCACCTGACTGTTGAAGATTAGTCGAGGTAGCTTACTCTTTTCGTCTCCTCTTACTTCTCAGTCCCGCTCGACCCTTCAAGAATAATATTTTATAAATACGAGTTTGCTTTCTCGTAAAACGTAAAATAGCTCTAGGGCTCGGCTGAAGGACTTCTACTTGACTCGGATTTTTCTTATATTAACTTATCTAAATCGATTTCTTTCTCGGTTTCTCGTCTTTACTCGAGTTCTAATAAATTTCTCAAACTCAAACTCTCGACTTGATAAAATAATAATATTTTAATATTTCACGTAAAACAAGAATTTACTATCATCTCATCTCGTATTTCTCGATTTCTCGAGTTATACGAACTCAGAAAATTACAAAATTAATTCTCGACTATTAATATCACAAATCATTCACATCAAGACTTTTACATTAAGAATCGGGCATTCACAAATAGGTAAACGACCGACTTCATAAACAGATGGAAAAAGAAAAATTCCAATTAATTACATTTAATTAAACATAGAAATTAACTCAATAATTAATTCACATCTCAATAGAGTCTCATATTATCTTCATACTGCTTGACTTCAAATCTGGAAAATTTATAACTTTGGATTTTAACGTAAATAATTTTGTTATACTCAAAATAAATTAAATAATTCAAATACGGAATCAGATTAAAATCAGAAACCTTTACTAAAATTTCTCGATTTTAGAACTACGTCATTATTTCTCAAAATACGAGCTTATGCTCGGAAAAAATCTCAAACTTGATAACTCAACTCCAAATAATTCAATTAATCATTTTCTCAATTAAATTTTCTGAATTTTGGTTTTTATTTATAAAAACTCGGTTTTTCATTTTTAAAATTCAAATCTCAATAACTTTTGCATCGTAACTCCGTTTCAAAAGTTTCAAAAAGCAAACTTGATTATTTTCACTTAAATATCAACATCTAATCACTCAATTTCTCAAACAACATCAAGAACTTAACATTCAAGCATCATTTCTCATCAAACTCGAAATTTGTATAAAAACATGCATACTTGTTTGTTTCTCGATTTCTAGAACTCTACACTTAAATAAATTCATTCTCATGGATTCATCTTTCAAATACTCAAACATACTCAAGATCAATAATTTATACTCAAAACTTTATACAACTCGAAAGTTTTAGCTTTTAAATGTTAAATCAATCCAATACTGAAAATTCAAGTTCTATTATACTTGTAAAAATTTAATTTGATTGATTTCTCAATAAAATTCACTAAATGAACTCAAACACTGAAAATTCATCTTTTAGGCTCATTTCCATCGATTTTTAAGGGATTTCTCACAGAAAATTCATTTTCAATGTTCTTAAGTTCTAAATTACCTCAATTAATATCAATAACAATAATCTATTCTCATTTTAAATTTTTAGAACATATATCATCAAAACCCATAAAATTTTCTCCTCTAATGCATCGCAAATTTCATGTCCTTTAACAAAGAAAATTCTTTCTTCGATTTATTCAAGGATTAAACTCATAATATACTCAAATTTAATTAATCAAAATTCAAACTTAAATTTAAGAACTTCTAACTCTTAAAATTATTTTCATAAGAAAATTTATAAAAATTTATACACCTCACTTATTTAATCAAACATGCTCAAAACTCAATAATACTCATCATTTTCACAAAATCATCAAGAGTTCATCAAGTTCTTCATACTCATATTTTTCGAATTCTTCATAGAATTTACCGAAGAATTCATTTCTTCATCTTATTCCTCATATCATGTATAAATCATCATAGAACTCATAAACTCAAAATTTCCTCAAACATATATATATATATATATATATATATATATACTCTTCGAAATTTTTATAAAAATTATGAGAAATTATTACTCACCAACTTTTTAATTCTCAAGCAACTTATATCACTTAAAATTCATTAAATCATCATAGATCACTCAATACTCATTTATATCATCACAAAATCATCATCTTCAAACATATACATATTGTTCGAAAATTTAAAGATATTCAAGAAATAAATCAAACTCTTCAACTTAATCAAATTTTCATGCTTCTATTTACTCAAATTCATCAAAATCATCATTAAAACTATGATAAAAATTTAGGAATCATGTCACAGCCCCAAATCCCAAGGGACGGCAGAAGCCGGGGTGCGACCGGGGTTGGATTAAAGAAGCGGGGAAGAAGGGGGCTAATTGACTAAACATACATGAAAAAGCATCGACAAAACATAAACAAGACTTAAATATAAATAAGAAAGAGTTAATCCCTAAGGATTACTCGACAAAAGTACAAAAAGAAGCTAAGTTCATATTACAGACTTAGACTACCGAATATTGTTCAAAAGAAAACTCAAAAGAAATACAGAGATTGGCAGCGGAAGGGTTCTAACTATGCATTCTATACTCTAACTCAACGCCAACCGTCGCCGCTCACCGTCGCTTCAACCTGCACATTTAGAAAACAATGCAGGGCTAAGTACAAACGTACTTAGTGGGCACGATGCCGAAATCATAATCATAAATATAGATAAACATGGCATTTTATAAATGTAGCACATCGGAGTTTTATTGAAAGAATCCGTGTCTACTAAACATTTTCTGACTTTTTCTCATAAATCACTCGCGCGAGCATTTTCTGACTAATGTTACATTCAATCTTGACCAATTCTAATTCACCGTGGCTGGTATCCCTCAACAGGATATCACATACACCACAGGTTACAAAGTGCACTAACTCTGGAAAGCACTTAGCAGCTAACTCAGAGCCGATCGTTAGTTAATCTAAAAAGACTAACTCTAAATCTGGAAAACATGAATGTTGACCCAGATAGGTGCAAGAGAACTCACATAAAAACATAAAACAGTTCATGCCATAATATCACTTTGAAAACACAGATATCAAAGCGATAAAGAAAGATTTTCCGAGCATTGCTCGTTTTATTTGTATATAAAAGCCCACCTTAATTTATAGAACTTAAAGCAAAAGCTTCCAACTTTGGATCTTCCGTCCTTTCTCTACAGTTGGCTTCCTCCTTCATCGTAAAATAAACATACTTACAAACGGGTTGAAAAAAGATAATCGATTAAAGAGAATCGAAGCAAGTTTTAGTTGTTTTATTCTTTAGACATTTGCACGCTTACTAGATTTGTTTTACTTAAACGGGAAACGAGACTCGTACCAATCTCGTTTAGAACTCGGAAGATCTCATACTCGACTCTCGGGTCAGTAGAGAAGGTAGTCGATGTCTTAATACAACTTTAAAGATTAAAAGAAACTAAGTTGGAAAGAATCAACTTAGGCGATTTACGTTTTAGTTCATTAACGATTTATGAAAATTCTCGTTTATTACTTCTTTAAAGAAAGGATAAGATATAAGATCTCGATTGGTTTTCATCACTCATGGTCCTGTACTTGACTCTAGGGTCAGTAGGAAGATATTCGTTTGATAAAACGGCTTAAACGATCGAAAGAAACTAAGTTGTGAACTAAACAACTTAGAAAACAAGAAACTGAATTTTCACTGCACAGTCCAGTAACTCTGGAGGCTGTCCAGAACAGAGGATTTAGAAACAGGGAATGAGCCCTGTACCACTAGAAAGCTTAGGAAGTCTAGTTCGCGCTCCAATTTACGGATCACAAATCCGATAAACGAGCTGGAAGTTATTACAGTTTCCGGCGAGGGTTGCAAAACTGCCGTGAAACCCTAATTGCTTGATAGGTTCGACGTATAACGTCTTAGGTTCGTTCTAAACTCTCGTATTCATTTTTTTTTTTTTTTTTTGAAACTGGACTCTCAAGGCAGTCATCACGTACTTCCATACGTGACGAACGCCTTCTCAAAACTCGCTCAAAAGCACGACGTTCTAACGACGGATTTCAACTAACAAGTACTAAACCAACAAAAACTTTCAAACGCGTTCTAGTTCTCGATTATCACTATAGCTCATATTAGATTAACTCAAAAGCTTATGACGTCAACTAGAAAGATGTTCTAAATTTCATCATAAACAATAATATCAACTTAGAATTCCCATCCAACTTCTCACTTATTAGATACGATTAAAAGTTCGTCTCTTACGCGATTTTTCAACGTTGTCGGATTTCGTTCAAATTTTACGACGTTAAACTACGTCTAACGTGAATCATTTTTATTCATGCAAACATATCATAACATCATTATAACTCAGTTTATATGGTGATCTTTATCTCTTATGTTTCATTAAACATTTTTAGAAAATTCTTAATTAAATTCTATAACCAACTAACATGATTTGCAACATAAATCAACTAACAAATCATCACTTATATCAAACATGTGGAACTCCTAATTATCCTATAAATTTCTGGTTTTAAGAAGATATTAAGGGGGTGATTTTCTTCCCCAATTAACAACATTTATTCACTAATCAACCTATTATAACAACCATTAATCAATTGCAATTCCAAAATCAACTAAGATGCAAAAATCCCTAAATTCATAATTCAAAACCCTAATTGAAAATTCACAAACACATAGGGCTTTCAAATCTTTTTCATTCTAATTACTAATTAAACATCTACTAAGCATGAATCCATCATCAAAAGAAGAAAATAAAAATCCTACAAAATACTCCAAAAATCTCGGCATTCATGCAATATTTAGGGTTCTTGTTTTTGTTTCACTTTAATCCCTAATTATCCAATCTAATACATCTAATTTCATTATTCTAAGATCAAAATATCTATTCCATTACTCAAATTTTTCGATCAAGAAGGAAAAGAAAAGAAAAGAAAACTAATTGGATAGAATTGTGGAGGATAGAAAGACCTTAAGATTTAAAGAAGGATGTGTAGAATTGAATGGATGGATTGACTTGTGTTCTTTCTTCTTGTTCTTGGAGAGGTGTCTTCAATGGTGGATGGAAGGAAGAAAAAGATGAAGATGAATGGAGGAGTGGTGCAGACGAGAGTTGTGAGAGAGAAATGGAAGATTGGTTTTGTTCAAGTTTGATATGATTAAAGGTTTGAAACTATGGAAAGTGTAGGTTAAGGTGTCACTTAATTACACAAGTCAACATGCATGTTTCCACCTAGGGAGATGAGGTGTCGGCTGCATGGAGAAGGTTTTAGAGGGTTACGGGTTTTTCCGGCGCGATCCGACGTTACGGAAAAACGAACGACGAACAACGTTGTTCGGTACAAAAATTGTCGCGATTCGATTTGACTTAAAAATTCTAACGTATGAACTTAAATGGAAAATAAATTTACAAAATTTATTTTGACAAAAACTCGGGACGACACAGTCCGAGTTCCGTCCGGAAAAACATAAAAACAAATTTTCTCGGCGTGTTCGTATCGCAAATTCGTGGTTATAAAAATTAGACGACTTTCCGTTCTAAGATTACGAACTAAAAACTTTTCGTACATGCTAACCCCAAATACAGTAGTCGTCTAGCCGTCTTCTGTAATTTATTTTTAATAACGGATTAGACCGTTAGCCTTAGAGTTCAAAAATTGTAAACTTAGGCGTGCAAAGCCATTTATTTAATTAACTTTAAAATTTTTAGAACGTAAGAAATTTACGGGGCATTACATCCTACCCTCCTTACGAAAAATTTCGTCCCGAAATTTGCTTACCTTCTGCAAAAAGATGAGGATATCGCTCCTTCATCTTCTCCTCGAGTTCCCACGTGGCTTCTTCTTGCCCGTGATGGTTCCATAGCACTTTAACTATTGGTATCGATTTGGTTCTTAATTCTTGAACTTTTCTATCCAAGATCGATATTGGCTTTTCTTCATAACTTAGGTCAAATTCAAGAACTACGTCTTGCTGACTAATAACGTGCTTAGGATCGTAAACATATTTTCTCAATTGAGAAACGTGAAAAACGTTATGAACGCTTCCTAGACTTGGCAGTAAGGCCAATCTATAAGCGACTGATCCTATTCTCTCGAGGATTTCATAAGGTCCTATAAACCTGGGTCTTAGCTTACTCTTAATTCCGAACCTAAGGATTCCTTTGGTCGGGGATATCTTAAGAAAAACTTTATCTCCTATTTCAAACTCAAGGTTGGTTCGACGATCGTCGGCATACGACTTCTGTCGGCTCTGGGCCTCTTTCATTCTATCTCGAATCTGTTGAACTATCTCAATCATCTCATTGATTGCATCTGGGCCTAAGTTCTTTCTCTCACCTACTTCATCGCAATAAAGCGGTGATCTATATTTTCTCCCATACAAAGCCTCAAACGGCGCCATTCCTATTGTGGCCTGATAGTTGTTGTTGTAGGCGAATTCAACTAAGTGTAGAATTTCTTCCCAATTCGTGCCTCGATCCAAAACCACTGTTCTTAACATATCGACCAAAATCTGAATCGTTCTCTCTGACTGTCCATCGGTCTGTGGGTGAAAAGTTGTACTGAAATTTAGCTCTGTCCCCAACTCTTTCTGCATCGTAATCCAAAATCTCGAGGTAAATTTAGCATCTCTGTCTGATATTATGACCTTCGGTATTCCATGCAGACGTACAATCTCTCTGACATACAACTGAGCTAGTCTCTCTGATCCATATGTAGTCTTAATCGATAAGAAGTGAGCTGACTTCGTAAGTCTATCAATTATCACCCAAATCGCTGTGTTTCCTCTTCTTGACTTAGGCAAGCCTGTGACAAAGTCCATAGCTATGCCTTCCCATTTCCAATCTGGGATGTCCAACGGTTGTAGCAATCCATACGGTCGTCGGTGTAAAGCCTTAACTTGTTGACATGCTAGGCATCTTTCTATAAACGAGGCAACGTCTCGTTTCATTCCGTTCCACCAAAAGTTTCTTCGCAAATCCTGGTACATTTTCATACTTCCTGGATGCGCTGTGTAAGGCGTATCGTGAGCCTCACTCAAGATTTCGTTCTTCAATTCGTTATCGTTGTCGGGAATACAAATCCTGCCTTCATAAAGTATTGCATTGTCTGGAGCCTCAGAATATCCTTCCAGCTTATCTGTCCTTATCCTTACTCGTAACTTTTCCATTGACTCGTCTTTTCTCTGAGCATTAATGATCCTTTCTCTTAAATCTGGTGTAGCTTCTAATGCTTCTATCTGACTTGTTATTGTTGCTGGCGTGTCAAGCACTCTGATATCCATCTTCTCGAATTCTCGTACTAAGGTTTCTTCTTCTACGAAAAGGCATCCTATCTTCGTTGGAGCCTTGCGACTCAATGCATCTGCTACCACATTAGCCTTTCCTGGATGGTAGTTAATTCCACAGTCATAATCTTTGACTAATTCGAGCCATCGTCTTTGTCTCATGTTCAGTTCTTTTTGCTCGAAAAAGTATTTCAGGCTCTTGTGATCGGTGAATATTTCAACTCTTACACCATAGAGATGGTGTCTCCATATCTTTAGCGCATGCACTACGGCTGCAAGTTCTAAATCATGGGTTGGGTACTCAACTTCGTGGGGTCGAAGTTGTCGTGAAGCATAAGCTATTACTCGTCCGTCTTGCATCAAGACACAACCTAATCCATTTTTCGATGCGTCAGTATAAACCACATATTCCTTGTTTGCGTCTGGAAGGGCTAGTACTGGCGCTGTAGTTAAATTTTCCTTAAGAGTTTGGAAACTCTTCTCGCACTCATTCGTCCATTTAAACTTGGTATCTTTCCTGAGTAGCTGCGTCATCGGGCGAGCGATTGTAGAAAATCCCTCGATAAATCTTCTGTAATAACCAGCTAATCCCAAGAAACTTCTGATCTCATTCTGACTTGTTGGTGCCTTCCAGTTATGCACTGCTTCTACTTTGGCTGGATCCACCTTGATTCCTTCTGTCGATACTATGTGTCCAAGGAACATTACTTACTTCAGCCAAAATTCGCATTTACTGAATTTGGCATAGAGTTTCTCAGCTCTTAGTGTTTCCAACACTATCCGTAGATGTTCCTCGTGCTTCGTCTCATTCTTAGAATAAATGAGGATGTCGTCGATGAATATTAGAACAAATTTGTCCAAGTAGGGGTGGAAGACTCTGTTCATAAGGTCCATGAATACGGCTGGAGCGTTGGTTAAACCAAATGGCATCACTAGAAATTCGTAGTGGCCATATCGAGTTCTAAAAGCGGTCTTCGGTACATCCTCAGGTTTGATCTTGAGCTGATGATACCCCGACCTCAAATCTATCTTGGAGAAGACTCCTGCACCCTTAAGCTGATCGAATAGATCCTCGATCCTTGGCAAAGGATATTTGTTCTTGAGAGTGATCTTGTTCAGTTCTCGTTAATCGATGCACATTCTCATCGATCCGTCCTTTTTCCTAACAAAAAGTACGGGTGCTCCCCAGGGTGAAATGCTTGGCCTGATAAAACCAAGATCTAGTAATTCCTGTAGTTGGATTTTGAGCTCTTCCAGTTCCTTCAGTGCCATTCTGTAAGGGGCTTTAGACTTAGGAGCTGCTCCTGGTTCTAAATCGATCGTGAAGTCCACATGACGATCTGATGGCAATCCTGGTAGTACTTCCGGAAAAACATCTTCATATTCGTTCACGACTTTTACGTCCCGAATGGTCCTTTCGGCTCCTGGTTCTCCAACTAGGTACACAAGATAGGCTGTGGTACCTTTCTTTTTCATGATTTTCGTGGCTTGAAGGGCTGATATGATTGGTACGCCTCTACCCATTGAAATTCCGTAGAATTCGGTCGGTTCTTTACCCGACGGCTGAAAAGAAATTTTTCTCTCATTGCAGAGAATCGTGGCGTAATTCTCTGACAACCAATCCATTCCTAGGTATCTACGTCCCACATTATCATGACATTTAGGTTGTTCGCTATAACCTTATGAGTTACGATTTCTAGTTCTAGGTTAGAGCTAACATGCGTGGAAGTAGTGATCTCTCCTGAAGGTGTGGCTACTCTCATAGATTGTGCAGCTCTTACAGGTCTGATGTCTAAGTTATCGGCACATGAGCCAGCAATGAAAGAATGCGATGTGCCAGTATCAAACAGTATCTTAATGGGGGTGTTGTGGAGTTTTCCCATACCTGCTAGATTGCCTTTTCCTTTGCGCTGATCGCTTTGTTTAATAGCACATGCCCTCGCATTCTGTTGCTGTTGTGCATGCTGCTGAAATTGTTGTTGGTTCATAGGTGGTTGCTGTGGCTGTGCTTGGATGGCTCTGAGAGGTACTACTTGAAGCAGTTTAGGGCAGTCCTTTTTTATGTGCCCCTTCTGTCCACAGTTGAAACAGTTAGGGGTGCCTATTTTGGCAGACTCCAGGATGGGCTCGGTTGCACTTCGGGCAGACAGGGATGGTAACCGTCCCTGGGTTATTCGCTCCCTGGTTAAAATTCCTCTGTTGCCCTTGCGGCTGATTCAGTTGATTATTGCCCTTCCACGGCAAGTTATGCCTATTCCCCTGAATAAACAATCCCGATTGGTTGTTTCCCTGCCACGGCCTCTTGCCACAGTTGTTGTTGTTGTTGGCAAGTTGCTGATAGCCTCTTTTCTGTCCTCCCTGATTGTTGTAGCCCTGATTGTATCCTCCGCTACCTCCTCTGTTCCATTTTCTCTTCCCTTGGTAGTTGCTGCTGTTGTTGTTGTAGTAGCCTCGATTCTGACTCTGCGCTGGTGCTGGCGTAGTTGGCACAATCTTTTTCTCATCAGGCACGACGGCCTCCATTTCTAGTGCTCTTCCCAGTATGTCTGAATAACCTAGTCCTCCATGACTAGCCAAAGCGATTCCCAATTCATGACGTAAACCTCCCTGAAATTTCTTTGATAACTTCTCCTCAATGTCGACCAATGTCGGCGCATACCTCATCAACTCGCAGAACTTGACGTCATATTCCGTCACAGTTAGCTTTCCCTACTTCAAATTATAAAATTCAGCCTCTTTCTGTGCCCTATACGTCTTGGGGACGTACTTGTCAAAGAAAATCTCCTTAAACTCTTCCCACGAAAAACGAGCCAGATGCTCAACAGGTATCACCTTCTGTCTTGCCTCCCACTAGTAATCTGCCGATCCTGTCAGTTGGAATGCGACACACAACATTCTCTCCTCATCAGTGCATCTGAGGAGTTTGAAAATTTTCTCGGTCGACCTCACCCATAGCTCAGCATCGCTAGGGCTTCTAGTCCCATTGAACATTGGAGGGTTTCTTTTGAGGAAAAGATCCTCAATATCTCTACGGGGTTGTGGTGAAGGTGGTGGTGATGGTGACGGGGGTGGAGATGGGGATGGAGTGATATTCCGTTCATTTTCCTATTCTTGATTATTTTCTGGCTGACGTCCACCACGTCCTCTCGGCCTTCCAGGTCTTCGACCTCTCCTATTGTTAACATTTCTCGGCGGCATTTTCTTTAGTCTAGAGAAGAATTGAAAATTCTCATTAGTTTCCTTTTGTTAACTACACTTAGCATTTACTAGCTCGTTTTCAACTTAATCGAATTCATGGAACAACATATCAAACGTAGCTTTGATATCATTTCATTAATCTTTTTTCGAGTTAAGCTCATTCCCTCGTTACACGAGTTCATTTAACATTCTATTTTTTTTTTAATTACTTGATTCATAAGAAATTTTACTTGATTAAAAACCTTCTTTACAGGTTATATATATATATACATCCAAAAAGAATATTACTTTTGCCTCTAACGAGGACTTATACAAAAAGGTTAGACTACTATTAGTCTAAACTAGGCTGACTGCCTACTATCTACTGGGTGCACTAACAAACTGCACTCCGTATCTACTAAAGTACTAGAACGGAAACGATTCATAAAATTTCGTATCCGCTAGAGTACTTCAAAACTAACTAGTTACTGATCCGACTCTATACAGGACAAAAAGCTATTACTACTACTGATATTTACTCATATCTATAAAGCACTGCCTAACTAAACTACAGAAGAATCCAAAAACTACCTCAAAGTCTGCAAAATCCTAACAACCCTCCCCTGGGTCCTCCTCAGGGTCCTCCTCCGGGTCCTCCTCCGGATCCTCCTCTGGGTCCTCCTCCTCGGACTCCGAACCAAAAACCAACTCGAGTGCCTGGTCCACCCTCAGAGTAGAACCGTCGTCAAGTGTAAGCATGGTGGGTGAGGGTGCCTCAGAAACAGTCTCCTCAAAGTCGGAGACCAAGTAGTCCTCATTGATCCTTCTCGCACGCTTCTTCAGGGGAAGAAGGTGCTCGGGAACTGAACCTGAACCCGACTCGAACTCCTCTCTAGAACGGATCCTGGACGGTCCTGCCTCCATCTGTTGTCGGACTACTCCCCACTTCGCGCAGATCTCCTCGAGTGGCGTAAGTGGAGAAGGCAACTCTAACATGGTGGCGAGCTCCGCGTCGATCTGTCAGCAGTCTCGGTAGTCTGGCCCCTCTCTGTACAGTCTCGTCTCCAACGGTCCCCTGACCCTAACACAAACATCCGGCACAAACGGTGAAGATAACCCCAACAGCGCGGCTGTCTCAGCGTCAACCTCTACAAAACCTGGGCCTGGGATCAACTCCTCAATCTGCTATGCGGCCGGTGGTGACTCTGGTGGAACTACCGTCTCCTCGTCCTCCTCTGGCTGCTCTAACTCAGCCTCAGGCTCCTTCTCTAGTACACCGTCTAGTGGCAACTCTAACAACTCTAAGAACTCCGGGTCTAAGTCAAGCTCCTCAAGCTCTATCTCGGCTGGAAAGTGATTGTAGGGGATGTGTGGCTCTAAAGGTAGGGGAAGCATATGCCTGCTCTCAAAGAAACGCCTGTGCACACACAGAGCAAATCCAGCGTAGTTGCCAGTCGGCTCCATGTCGTCGCCGAAAATCGCCAAGAAGTACCAAGCTGCACGGTGCGCCCATCCGCGCCACTCGTCCGGTAAGTGCACGATCAGGTCTAATATCGCCTGACTCTCCTTGATCAGGTGTCTCACTGGGTAGTAGGCTGAAGAAAAATTACTCACAATCTGTCCTACATCCTCTTCTCCGTAGTCTACCTCAAACTCGTAGTATTCATCCTGCAACATATCCACTATAGTGCGCTCGCACGAGGCCAAAGGCTGGCTCTTCCGAGCCGTGACACGAGTCCTAGCCATCCTACAAAAGTTTTAAGGTAACATGGATCAGTAACAGGTAGGAAAAGAAAAACTTATCTTAACGAAAACATAAATTACAAAATGAATATCCCTTATTCAATTGTAACATCAACACTTAAGCCAACCACTTATTAAGACTTCTAGCAATTCAAGAAATTGCACTCAACAACATATATATATATATATATATATATATATATATATATATATATATATATATATATATACGTAAAATTAAAAATTTTATTTTCATTCTTTTCCTTTCACCATATTATTACTCATTTTAATTCTTCTATTTCTTTTATTTCTTAACTCGCTAACTCTTAACGATTTTTTTTTTCACTTATTAAAACAAAGTATTTTCACTTCGTTCATGTTACTTATTCAAAGAGTAACATCCATTTTCAAACAATTTATCGCTTACGACTCTTGATATTCGTACTAATTGTAGTCGTCGCTCAAGATGAAATATGGAATTTAATTCCATAGAAAGAAAAAGAAATATAACTTAAGAATAACTTCCTGGAAAACTAAGTTCCAGTTGTCGTCTCGTTCATATCTTTCTTAACTCGAAGCCGAAAGCTTCTCAAACGTCTAATTGCTCCCTTCTTTTACTAACACGATTTATTAAATTTTTTATTATTTTTTTTTATTCATTTTATTTCTTTTCCCTCGCAGAAAATTCTTAGACGACAGTTCGACTTTGCCGAATCTTTATTCATGTCACTAAGCGCACGTGACATTCATCAGAGGAAGTCCTTCTCACGTTAGGGATCTCCTTTCGAAATCATTTCAAAACAACGTTTCTTAAAAACGTCTAAGTCCTCGAAGAACCAGAAAGTTCTTAGGTTCCACGTCTACGTTCTCATTGAACCGGGAAAAATCCCTAAAATACGACTATATTCTCGTATCCGCATAATTTTTCATAAAAAGGAAATTATTGCGCAAATATTTTCACATAAGATAGTACTTATACTATCGCATAATCATGTAAGTATAAAAATTATACTTCTATAAAATTCTCATTTTTAAAACACAACTCATTCTCGTCTTCAAATTGTTATTGAATACATGCTCATAAATTCCTTATTTAAAAGAAATCTCATTATAAAATTCTTTCACTTTTCCTCGTTGAGTCGACGTAGCGGGCGGTTGAGTTGACTTCTACGTTCTCAATCTTAGCATCATAGTCTAACTCTTATCTCATACTTGGAAAGACGACTCTGATCCAAAGTATACACAAATACCATGTCTCATGACTTGAAAGAAGACTCGATATAGAGTACAAACGAATACTCTATATTATTTCTCGGAGAAAGACTTGTATACGAATACCACTTTATGATACTACTTCAAAGAAATGACTCGAACTTGAAAGAATGACTCACACTAACTCATACTAGAAGATTGACTCAGAAGCAGAGCAGAAAACGAGCATCGCTCTGATACCACTCTGTCACAGCCTCAAATCCCGAGGGACGGCAGAAGCCGGGGTGCGACCGGGTTGGATTAAAGAAGCGGGGAAGAAGGGGGCTAATTGACAAAACATACATGAAAAAGCATCGACAAAACATAAACAAGACTTAAATATAAATAAGAAAGAGTTAATCCCTAAGGATTACTCGACAAAAGTACAAAAAGAAGCTAAGTTCATATTACAGACTTAGACTACAGAATATTGTTCAAAAGAAAACTCAAAAGAAATACAGAGATTGGCAGCGGAAGGGTTCTAACTATGCATTCTATACTCTAACTCAACACCAACCGTCGCCGCTCACCGTCGCTTCAACCTGCACATTTAGAAAATAATGCAGGGCTAAGTACAAACGTACTTAGTGGGCACGATGCCGAAATCATAATCATAAATATAGATAAACATGGCATTTTATAAATGTAGCACATCGGAGTTTTATTGAAAGAATCCGTGTCTACTAAACATTTTCTGACTTTTTCTCATAAATCACTCGCGCGAGCATTTTCTGACTAATGTTACATTCAATCTTGACCAATTCTAATTCACCGTGGCTGGTATCCCTCAACAGGATATCACATACACCACAGGTTACAAAGTGCACTAACTCTGGAAAGCACTTAGCAGCTAACTCAGAGCCGATCGTTAGTTAATCTAAAAAGACTAACTCTAAATCTAGAAAACATGAATGTTGACCCAGATAGGTGCAAGAGAACTCACATAAAAACATAAAACAGTTCATGCCATAATATCACTTTGAAACCACAGATATCAAAGCGATAAAGAAATATTTTCCGAGCATTGCTCGTTTTATTTGTATATTAAAGCCCACCTT